>CM053412.1:17657109-17712292 GCA_028644305.1 Xerus rutilus | reverse complement strand
CAATAAAAATAATTTAAAGAACTTTACAAAATAAATTATATATCACACAAAATCAGACTTTAGAAGAGATAAGTTATTCCTGTTATGATTTCCTTTAGCAGTACACATTTCTAACTAAGCTTTCTCTTAGTATCTGTTTTATACAGGGAGATACTGAGACTCAGGAAGTAGAATCAAAAATAGAACCAGCTCCTTAGTTCATCTTGTCATAAAACTGTTTCAGAAAACTACAAAGGCTACTCATGGAAGCCACTGTAAGAACAGACTATTTTTTAACATGAGGCCATGTTACCTTGCAACAGCTGGACAGCCAAACCCAAGGGCTTAAATTTCAAAGAAGTTTACCCTTTCACTGGGAATGCCTTTTGTTCTGTTCCAGGACACCCTGGAGGGGACACATTTTCAAGATTCCCTGAACATGTTAAGTGAGATGGGTCCTTCCCTTAAGAGATTTATCTTTTTATTTGTGTGATGGATATATCAAAAGGCATACAGAATCAGAGAAGGGATATATTTTTAATTCTCAAATGGCATAAGTTTTCCTCCTCCTCCTCCTTCTTTTTCATTGACAAAGGAATCATGTTTAGCAAAACACGTATCACATTTACCTTTTCAGCTTTAATATATCAGGACACCTGATTATTACTCCAGGCCCAAGTTTTTGTCAACTTATATTATCAGCAATTACCAAAATGCCTATGTTACAGAAATAAAGGTACATATTATTGCCTTCACTTGGTAAGGGCTGTATTGATTTCTTACATTATTTTGGTTCTAATCAATTTCTCTTGCTCAAGAGAAAAAATAATCAGCCTCTAAATAGAGTCGCAACATAAATATGAATGGAAGATGAACAGTTATTAAGAGGAACTATAATTTTGTAGGAGGATTCGACACTGCCAGCCACCCAAGTATTATTCAGAGGGACTGAACACAGGTGCTGTTGCTGACTGGAAGATAAAGCAGAGAGTAGGGTTGCAGAGCCAGGCTACATGCGGACCACCCTCTGTCTTAGTCTTCACTTTGGGAAAACGGCAATTCCCATCAGAACACACCCGAAACAAAACACAGGGATGAGTGGTGCCTGGGGATCAAGTTCTGAAACATCAGAATTTGGAAAATGTGTTTCCCCTTTACTGCACACCCATAACCTGAGGCTGGGAACATCATGAAGACATCAAAGGAACAAGAAGTGCAATGCGCGGCGAGCTTGCCTTAGCGAGGACAACTGCTTTAGCATGAAGTGTCTCTGAACTGTGTCCGAGTGACCCTTATGTCATAAACCAGTAGGAGCAGCGTAACGATGCCGTGAGCTTGTCTATAAAGATGAGCAAGAGGAGAATGTTCCAGCACTCCTGCTACTATGGCAGTTTTAGAAGAAAAACTCAAATGTGGGCTGCAATGCCGGAATACTGAGCAGGAAGGATTCCAAGGAATGAGTATGGGGGCGGGGGAGGGGGCTGCTTGTGACCACGTGCAGGAAATGGTGGAGAAGACTTAAATCAGACTTGCTTGTTGTTCTGCATTGGTGGTCTCTGTAACTACCAAGCCCCGATGTTGCTGGATAAGAGTCACATTATTCTTTTGCTGTGTGCCTGGTCTTCACCCAACTGCATCTGAAGGCTCAAGATCCTTGTAAAATACAAAGTGAATGTTATGTGACTAATAATAAAATTACTGCGAAACCAGGTCCTCAAGGGAAAAGGGATGTAACGTTTTCACTAGAAAGTCACATCCTAAAATGCATCATGTGATACAAACATGTCATTAGAAGTGAAAGTTGTTAGCCAGATTAATTCATGATCCAGATAGATATTCCAGAGTAATCTTCAGCACATGGTGCATTAAATCAATCTTGGTAGTCTGTTCCTTCAACACTACTTGGTTTGAGCTTTGAAAACATAGGGAATATCTTGCATTAGGAAGCAGGCCAGTAAAAGACTAATAAAACAATAATAGTTATTATATCCATTATGTTAGTTATATGCCCAATTCCCTCCAAGGGGAAGGAAGGATGTTGAGCCCAAAACCACAAGGGGTACATTCTGTGAATGTACACAGATGGCAACTCCCGGTGGGGAGCTGGAGAGAGAGCTCAGAGGCTCTCAGCCTTGAAAAGTTTCACTGGACTGGGCTATGGTCAAAGGTCTCCTTACTTCTGGTTAGGAAGGGCTACAGGCCTATATTATGGCAGTTAGAAAGGAAATACATGGATAGCAAAATGCATATGGCTACTTTCCATAGTCATTTCTGATCTCTCTAGCTTCTAACAATTTAAATTTCTTCCTCTGTACATATGCTCACGTGCACAGGAATTATTAAACAGCTCTGCTTTTGATATACACCAGCAGCATAACCTTGGAAGGGTTTTAGGAATCAAGTTGAAGGACTCCGATAGTGGTAATCTGAAAGCTTCTCTCCTTAGTGGGGTGCTACACTAGCTAAACTACTGTGAATCTGTGCTGTGTTCTACCTATTACTTTCATATAATTCCAGGGCGCTTAAAGCCCCCTTACAATTCAGAAATGGATAAAATCATCTCCAGTTTGCTAACAAGGTTTGAGAGAAAAGGAGTGGACTGTATGCCACAAATAAACTATATCACTCTACAATTTGCTCAATGATTCATGAATGAATGCAACATTTAAAAGAAAACCTCTCATTAATATAATCTAAGTTTGATCCTTCCTAAAGGTTTCTCAAAAAAATCATACTGGGGATTAAAAGACATGAGAAAATAAAACAAGAAACGATGGTCACTTCTTCTAAGCAAAACAAATAACAAACTACCCCAAACCTCAGTGAGCACTTTCCATCTGTGAGATGCCTAAGAGGGACAGGAATTCAGAGTGTGCAGTTCCAGAGAGGTTACTGTCTGATGGCTCCAGAGCTCCAGTCTCACTCCACAGGCCCTGTGCTAGCTTACTCTCATTTCAGGACAACCGCTGACCACTAACAAGCATATCACCACATGAAACTGAGACTCAGAGCTGGTCTTCTGAGTTGAGAAGGCAGCTTCCTGAGACATCAATGCCATGCATAAAAAGATCGCACTGCCTTGCAACTTTTTACCAAGAACACTTGAAAAATGTGACGTCCATGTGTTAGTGCTTGAACCCCATTCTTATGGCATTAGTATTGCTTACAGTTATTTTCTACAGAATCATGTGTGTAATCTCAAACATGTGTCAGACTATGTGTTCCCTATTTACCAATTATTTAATTAGCTCTGTTTGTTCTTTGAGATACAGACAATGTAATATTTCTTTATTTCCTGCATTTCAGAATGAGTGAATGTATGCCAAATATTTTCAAAAGTCTACAGATGTAGCCTATTAATCCATACTGTTTGTTAGCAAAGAATCACTAACACTCGAGAGAAAGCTTCTTTTCTTGTCATACAGACATGGTGCCATTGCTGGCTTCAACCACACACTAAAAACCAAACTGAAGTCTAAGAAAACTGAAGTGGGAAGAAATGTGATCCACGGGAACACTGCAGTATGAAGGCTTATTATCATCTTTAAATTTTCTTTTGCATTTGTACCTAAGGAATTGAAGACACATCATTTTTAGGAGAGAACATTCTAGAATTCTAGGAACTTTAAAGTGCTTTCTGCATTTATGCAAATTAATAGTGGCCTATTCCTCCAAAAAGCTGAATTGTCATACTGCTTACTTCCTAAAAGATTATAAACCTTTTTCATATTCTGCTGATGGATTTTGACAAGTACATGCATTATTGTGAAAAAATTCATGTAATAAATTTCCTAAAATTCCTTTTCTGGGTTTCAAAAATATTATACTTTTCCTCTTTTCAAATTAGAGCTCTTTCATTAACTTTCTAGACCCTTAAGCAGAGCTCGATAGTTTATAACAAATTAAATCCATCCTTAACATGCAGAAGCCACATATGGCTCCACTGGACACAGACCTGTGGACTGTCCTGTGCACTGGCAAGCTAATGATGAGGCGCCAGTTCAAATCAAGTAGATCTCATTCCCACTGTGTCTTGTGGCTAAGCTGCCCACAGCTCATGGAGGATGATTTACATGATCTTGTAATACCTCTTTCTCCCTAAGTCACGGTACCTTTTGCAAGAAGACTGTTTTGCAAATTAATCTACTTTTTTTTTTTTAAACAGTGCCTAAGTATGTATTCCTCAACTCAAGGGTCTGCTCCACCTTCATACCTTCCTAAAAAAGAAAATTACTCAAACCACAAGTAGACAGGAAATCTGTCATGTAAGAGGATGAATGACTGGTCATCCTCCTTTATAACCAGATCTCATGACAGCAGAAAGGGGCTTTCCATTTGTCAAACCGCACTGAAGTGAAATACGCTTTTCTCTCTCTTTCAGTTCTGCACTTTTCTTTCTTTCTTCTTGTTTTTCAAATCTGCCAAAAGTGCACTGACAGCTAAGAAACTTCCCCATGTGACCTCTGTCCAGAGCCCTCCAAAGTCAAAATGGTGTAACACACTCCTAGAAGCTTTATTATTAAGTCACAGAAATGGAAACTCTTTCCTAAATTGGCTTCTCAGTGAGACATGATAGTGGAGGGCTGCTAGATGGATCACCCCAAGTGTGAAATAAATTACTGAATAAGCAGAGAAGGTATTATTTAGGTAGAAATTATATTTGCAACATTTCAAAACACATCTTCATCAAAAACTCTGCCACATAAGTGATTCACACCACTTCCCAAAGTTCTACAGACCAGCAAAAAACAAAACAAAACTGTGAAGAACTAGGAAGGATAAGTAGCAGCATTATCCTGTCACACAATGTTCTCTCAAAAACAGACTCTGAGCATTCCCATCAGTGACCCTCTGGGAATGAGTACGAGGCCGAGGGCAGTAAGGACCAAACTTGAACCAGAGTGAGAGTGAGTGGTGACCAAAGAAGTCAGGTTTCATGCAGGGCAGGGAGCATCTGATGCTCTGATGCCAAGGGTGAGCCTGCTGATCATGTGGATGGGAAGCTGTCAGGGCAGGTCTAGAAATGGGCAGCTGCCTCCCTGCCAGCAGGACTCTTCCTTCCAGGGTAGCTGGACCCCTTGCCTAGATCTTCCTTCAGGAGGAGAGTGCTAATGGGCAACCATCTGCCTGAAGGAGAGGACCACAAGGCACATCGTGACAATCAGGGACAATCTTTTTGGGCCTTAACTCATTACAGAGCAGCGGCAAATCCTTTCTGGCCCTCTGATGCCTAGCCATCTTCTCTGTCCCAAGTAAGCACTCTCCTGCTTGAAGTACTTCACGACGCACATTCTCCAGAGGCCTGAGCTTACGTAGCTATCAAGAGTCACCTGAGCATTTCACAGGAGGGTGGTGTCACATCATGGCTAAGAAATTAGCAGAGAGATAGACCTGGGAAGTGGCAAATAACTACTGTTAAGAGCTATTCTGTCCCTGTAGCCTGGCATTATAAACCCTGATGTGGACTGTGGACTCACCCATGATACTGTCTGTCCCGTTGGCAGGAGGCGTGCAGGAGGAGGTGCTGTAGTGGTTTGTACCACTACGATGGAAAGTGGACATCGGAGGAAGACTGGAACTGATGTCTGCTGAGGAGTGTGATGGATAGCTCTGCAGCAAGGACAGAAAGGAGCCACATTGAATCACAAGACACTTAGTGAGTTCGTTTTCTAACACTTCTTTCAGAACTCTCCATTCTGCAACGGAGATAAGATTCCAGAATTTCAAAATAGGTAAGCATACATCTTGCTTAGACCTGACAGCTTTCAATTTTTCAAATAACAAAATACACAGATAACAGTTGGTTTGGGTTTGCATCAAATGTAGAGGCACGCCATGGCAATGCAGTGCATTGAAAAATGATCACAATCTCTAAGTCTACAAATTTTGGTTTAAAATCATCTCCAAGACTTCAGCTCCATAAAATACCATTGCATCTGTTATTTTCATGGCCTATTGATAGAGTTAAAATGATTCCACTGTATGACGAATAAAACAAACAGTAAGATCCATAGGATTTACATTATACTTCATCAAACCTTCTGGACATTAAATGGCAAAGAGTAACCCGTCTTAAATATTCCTGCTACAGAGGATTATCCTTCTGAATCGCAGCAGCAAGAATAAAATGGTATAGGACAAGAATTTAAAAAAACACTAATGCTTGTATCTTTCCAAAGCGCCAAGATGGACAGGCTTCTACCAGTGGCTGCACTGAGTAAACCTGAACAAAGCTGAACTGAGAAGGACTGACTTTGACATGAGTTCTTTCTTTCTATGTCCTATCCATGTGGATGACTACGAAAATCACGTTACTTTAGACATTAATTTGATTTAAGGCTGGGCTTTGAGTTTGGTTGCTAAACTAGTTGTCCAAAAACCTTACTTTTCTTGTGGCAGATCAGAGAGCCCGTAAGGTAGTAAATTAGACACAATCCACCCATCTGCTTGCCAATGAGTACATCACTAAAGGTTCATGGTTGTTTATAAAGGCACACCAGGCTATTTTCCTTTTTAAGATAAAATAGTATTTAAAAAGTTGTTCTCATAAACATTTGAATGTGTTGCAGATGTAACAGAAAAATATTTAAGATGGAATAAACTTTTTCCTCGTATGCAATATACTGAAGGACTATGGATTATAATATCATCATTGGAGATGCTGTTAAAATTATTTAATTTTAAATTAGAGATCAAATATAATGCTGATATTCAGGGGTGCTTAAGGGCATAACATTTGCTCACAAGGAGCAAATCTAGTTTCTTGGTATTTCCCTTTTGATTTTGTGAGAATCATGCTGAGTTCTGCTCTTCCTGGAAGACTGAGTCCCTTATGACTTCTAGCTCTGCCAAGGTCTCTTCCCTTCTGGGAGTCCCTAATCCAATTGTGCCCTTTAATGCTCAATACTTTATGTTGCCTGTCACTCGGGCTCTTTCAAGTCCATTTCCACCTACACTGTCAACTCCTGAAGGTGAGGGAATGGAGTTGGGGTCTCTGCATGTTACGACTTGTGGCTGAATGCTAACACACAATGACACTGTAGGCTCAAGGAACAGTTCACTATCACAGTTTAATAAACAATAGCTTGAAATCATGGCTTATTAGAGAGACAACTAAATGGTCTAGGAAATTAATCTATGTTTCAGAGCTGGGTTTGCCAATGACACATGGACATCTTTGAAAATATTGCCCCTGCACACCTAAAATAGTCCGACTTAAAAGACTTTAGACAGCTGGGCACCGTGGTGCACGCCTATAATCCTAGTAGCTCAGGAGGTCAAGTCAGGAGGATTGTGAGTTCAAATCTAGCTTCAGTAACTTAATGAAGCCCTAAGCAACTCAGGGAGACCCTGTGTCTAAATAAAACATAAAAATGGGCTGGGGATGTGGCTCAGTGGTTAAGTGTCCCTGGGTTTAATCCTTGGTTAAAAAAAGTAATGACTTCAGAGAAAGAGTACATAGGGGAAGCTTAAACTGTCCCAAGTTCCTGAGAGTGCCTTTTGAGTTTTTATATTTCAAGATCTCTTTCCATGGCCAAAAAATTCCTGCTTGTTAAACTCATTTTTACCTGTCACTTGAATTTCCTAAGTAATCCATGGAATTTTCTCTAAAGAATGATAAAGTGGGCCCATTCCACAGCACAGCTAACCTCAAAGTCTAGACAGGCCGAGGGACACCAATCTTGGAAGAGCAGGTAGAGCTATTTATGTTTTAGAGCTAAAGACCATAATAAAATGGTAAAAAAGAAACACCGTGGAAAAAGAAAGAAAAAAGAAAATGAGATGGTGTGACTTCACTTCTCTATAGCCCTATTCCTTGCTAAGATTTTGGAGACAAACTATAAATCAGTCCTAAGTATGTGAAAACCAGAAAAGAACAACAGAATTACACAAAATATCTAAATAATTGTTAATCAGAAGAGGACACAGAAAACAAAGTTTTATCAGTGATACATTGGATCCCTTTAACTTTATATAAAGTTGGCAGTGATTTGGGATTTGACACACAAAGGGTTACCACTGAGTGCAGAGAATAAAAAGAAAAATTAATCCCCATAGATTTTAGTGGGGGAAACCAATGCAATCCTTGTTAAATCAGTTATTTTTAGAGACTCAGAAAATTAGATGCTGAAAGAAATTAATGAGATTTGTAACTAGATTACTTTTCAATGAAAGTATCATGAAAACTACTGTCACTCAGACACGTAATAAATACACCACACAGAACATTAGTGATATGCGAGTAACGTCTCTTTTAGAGGATTTAGAGATCAACTCTAAGAGGTCCTCTTAGTCTCTTCTTCCAGCTATTACTGTCTCTTCTGTTTGCTATGAAAGCACAAGGGGCACATGATAAAGTGAAGGCTCGTGGCTTTCCAAGCCCACTGTTTATTTTTACTTTTTTTTTTTTTTTGTACCAGGGATTGAAGTCAGGGGCACTCAACCACTGAGCCACATCCCCAGCCCTATTTTGTGTTTTATGTAGAGACAGGGTCTCACTGAGTTGCTTAGTGCCTCGTCGTTGCTGAGGCTGGCTCTGAACTCATGATCCTCCCTTATGAGCCTCCTGAGCCACTGGGACTATAGGCATGTGTCAGCATGCCCAGCTATTTTTACTTCTGATACTCATTGATAATATATTTAGAATCTATTGATGGAGCTAGTGTTGGAAATGTCTGCATGGTGATATTTTTTATTGACTTATGGATTGATAAATTAAAAATTACAAAAATATAATATTGGTAGCACATACTAAGAATAAAATCATGCTTTGGGCTAAGACAAGGTTCCACAGTCTTGGCATTATTGATCTCCCATACTGGATATTTCTTTGCTGTGGGGTCTCCTGTGGATTATACTACATTTACCATATCTCTGGCCTCTACCCACTCGATTGCAGTAGCATCTACTTCCTAGCTATAACAACAAAAATGTCCCCAGAAATTGCCGAAGGTTCCCTGAGGGCCAAAATCACTTCTAGTTGAGAAATACTGGGCCAAAGGGTTTATGTCATAAAAAAATGAAAGACAACAGAGCTTTCATTATATTAAAATTTTAAGACTCCTAGATTGTTTCACTCTGTAGGGCAAAGACCATGCCAGACAGTGAGGACTCTATCCTATTTTTAAAAAGAACTCTGCCAAGTCATTCCAAACTTAAATCTTCTGCAACAACCCGTTCCAAAGCTTAACCACAAACTCCATTCATCTGGGTGATTTTGTGTGTGTATTTGCAACAACAGTGATTAGCTGTGGGATCCTGCTGTAGAGGCTAACATTGTAAAGGGGATTTAAAGACTTAAAATGAGACTTGACAATCACTACTGAAATATGTGGATTTTAAGCTTTATAATTACACATTCTATCATAACATGGCATAAAGTGATGATAGCAATAATGTCTTCAAAATGTTTTACCTTTAGAGATAATATGTATGTTGTCAAATTATACCCAACATAATCCAGAGAAAGTTCTCTTCTTTTTCTTCAACCATCCCTTTATTCAGAATGGGACTAGGCAAATGCTACAGACGAAAATCATTAAGGACCCATTTCTATTTTCAAGAGAAAAGACACTGACTGCCACTGTATATTCAAATTATTCTCAGGCAGCATCAGATTCTTCAAGTCACTTCACCGAAAGATTTTCATATGGTTCAATACTGAAATTACAATGGTAACTGGTGTATAATCAACAGTTCCACTCTCAGTAGGAAGACTCAGTAGGATGCATTACCATAAATTTTATTCATTTACCCTTTAAGACAAAAACTCTGCTCCCTGAAATCTGCTAACTGATCAGGTTAAGAAGGCAAACCTTGTGCTTTGTGATGGAGAAGTGATATTGTAAAGCTCGTTCAGTCTTTTTTTTTTTTTTTATGACAGAATATCTTTATTTTATTTTTATGTGGTGCTGAGGATCGAACCCAGTGCCTTATGCGTGCTAGGCGAGCACGCTACCACTGCGCCATAATCCCAGCCCCAAAGCTCGTTCAGTCTTTAGGGTTATTCCTTCAAAAGGATCTTTCCCTTGGTTGGTAATATTGTTTTGATTCACTTAAATTTTTTTCTGAAAGGAGTGTCATTAGTTTCTATTCTGAAATTCTACTTTTTGTGCATTTGAGCACATTTTAAAGATAACCCTCCCCACACCGTGGAATTAATTGGGTATTAAAATAAAATCACCTCCTGCAAAATCCTAGAACATGATAGAAAATGAAAGAAAAAAATACAGGAGAGAAGGAAAACAAACATCAAAAGGACAACTTTTTCAAAAGATAGAAATTCCAACATACTAGGATAGGGCCCCCAACTTTTATTTGTAATCAAAACGTTGCTAGGTTTGCTCATGAGTTCCTAGAGAAGTGAAAAATGATGGCAGAGAAGTAAAAATGTTAGCCAAAAGAAATTCTAGTATAATAATAGTTGATATTTCTCTAAGTTTTCACTTCAATACCTCCATGTAGGAGGTGGGAGAAGAGGAAATTTGACAGTCAGTCATCTGCTCTTTACAGAAAATGTGCTAAAATTTGAGATAGTTTGTGATTTACACACTTGAACTTGGGAGACGAGACAAAAAGGCCAATTCCTTCTCTACCATTGGCCTCTCAGGAATGTACAGGCTAACTGACCACGTAATGCCTCCATCCCTAGGACTGATTAAATATGTACTTCCAAGGATATCAGAAGTGTGAACTTCTAGAGTCTTTATGGTTGTCAGAGTAGAATATAAGACCCCTTTTCTCTCTCTTTAGTGGTTGAACAAAAGAGGAGAGACCACAGAAAATCAGAGAAAAGATTGGAGATGTGGATACAAGGAGAACAAAATGTACTACCTGTGACAAGGAGAGAAGTGATTCAGGTACCACTGCGCACCAGAATGGGCCATGTCCTTTTGCATTTGTAGGATTTGAGGTTCATACATTTTTTAAACTAAATCACTGCACAAGGGACTTGAGCCTCATCTGACTGGCGCCCCTCAACTAATTCATGACTAAGACTCTTCTGTTTCACTTAATGGTAGACTTAAAATTCCTAAGTGGATTCTGGACTGTGGTAATTTTTCAGTCTATAAACAGTCATTTGAGTTGTTTCCTTAAGATAAATAGATTTCTTTCTAGAATGGACAAGAGTATAGGCCATGGACAGAGTGGAAACTATCAGTAATGAGAGACTTAACATCTTACGACCCAGCACTTTCCACCTGGAGTAGGGCAGATCAGTGTCAGTGGCAGACTGGGGCATGTGGAATAAACACTAAAATGCAGACAACTGGAATCTGACCTGTGTGGATCCCCGTGGTTCCTGTTGTTGATGGGAGAGCCTGGAAAACATAAACTCTTTCCTTGGCATGCTCCACGGCAGGTCAAAGGTGACAGGGCAATGCCCGTATGTGATGCATACGACCTACTCCCAAGTCCACTACCGGGCCCTGTCCTCTGCTGAATATCTTAGAAAAGCTCAGAGAGCAAAACAACAGGTCAAGGAACCATAGCTGAAATCCTGCCACTTGAATACAGTGTGTGTCTATCATCAAAAGAAGCCGAGGGTGTGACAAGGGAAACACAGAAGGGAACACAATGAGCAAGAGAACCACATCGAAGAGGACCTAGTGGGCTTACAAAGGCGACCTGACTGTTAGGTCTTCAGCCCAGAAACACACAATGGCAAGAATAATGGGTATGTGCGATGACTGCATGTATCTGCAGAGTCCTGTGCATACACACGGCAAGACAGAGCTGAGGTTTCCCACGAGCCGTGGTATCCCCATCCCTGTGAAAAGTCTGCCTTACCAAACGTTCATGTGGATGCAGGCTGCAGTAGCTGCTAGACTGTGGAATATGAGAAGAATTGCCCAGCATTCCTCCGTAGCCAGGCTGACTCATCCCACCGGAGGAGCTCCAAGGGTCACTGCTGTGATGGCCATCTGTAAAGGACAAAGAAAACCATGACTTTTCTGAGGCATTCAGCCTTGCCTTATAGAATAGGGGTTTTTCATCTACTTGAAAATGACCGCCTGTTGTGTATTCATCTTGGTGTTGGTTAGCTAATCACATCAGAAGACAGTCATCATTATTTTTTTTCCCCCGAGTGGCTCTGTATTATCAAACAAACAGAAACACTGAACAAAGTGAGTGCTCTTAGTAAGAGCTCAACTGTAAAAGAGCAACAGAGCATGTTTCTACATTAAGTCAGCAAGGTGACGAATGCTGAAGGAGACATTGCTTACAAATCTGTGACCAACCCCCCAACCTTTTTTTGTTTGTTTGTTTTTTAAATGAAAACCAACTACAAAGTTAAATTGTTCCTGAACTTTGAAGTAAAAAATAAAATACTTGAGACATTGTAGAGCTGGCAGGTTTTACAAGTTTTAAAAGCCTATAAGAAATAGTAACAAAGAAGTATCTGATTGAAAAGGTTTGATTTTATTCTTGTAATATCCATAATAGAATTGACATTGGAACTATATTATAGTACTAGGGAAGAGGACACTAGGTTATGGTTATTTTTATTGGTATAGAGGTATACAGTTATCTTCAACCTTCAGTAGCAATTCAGAGAGTACAACCATATCATGAGGTAGATACTGTGCTGTAGAAAATTTTGAGAACTTCTGGGTTTTACAAAATTATTTATAAGTTCAAAAGAGGTTTAAAACTATATGGAAACTATGCGAGTATCTTTTACAGTGAAGTTAATCTTTTGTTAACATCAGATTGAAAACATTCCTAAATTCTTTTCATTCCCTGGCTCTATTCAAGTTTTTTATTCTTCAATAGTTGAACAAAAATTATGGAGTGCTGGATATAGACCAGGCCATCAGCTGGGTACTAACTGTATAGCAGGATGGGTTCTCGAAAACATGATTATTGTCCCATAACATTTTATTTAATAAAAGCCTTTTAAAAAATTAGACAAAAGGCAAGTTAAGTCTGATAATGTATTCCATGAAGCTGTTTTTCATGGAATGTTCAAATCCAGAAGTTTGAATTTCAGAACAGGGAGCAAGAGATGGTAGATTTCTTTCTTCAAGAACCAAGAAGCAAAATCTTGTCTGTGATTTTGACAACTTTTAGAGTTTTAATGAGAAGATGGAAATTAAAGTTAAAAATAAAGAGGCTACAGTAGTAAGTTTAAAATATGCCTTAGACGGTCTCTGAATATCTTTTTTCATAATTGCATAATTTTAAGCACTATTCTCAGGACACCACTGTATCCCACTATTGAAGGAAGCTGGCATGAGACAGGATCATGGTGCCACCGTCCCTCAGATGTCATATGTAAACACAGGAATTTTAAGAAGTTATTATTCAATGTACTTTAGACTGAGTCCTCAGATTACAGAAGTTTAAATGTCACCTTAAATTCAAATATGAAGTTGAAGACCACCAACATTTTAAATAGAAGGCACATTTGACAAATAAATTGAGAATATATGTCATTGAATAAAAGCCTTCCGAAACATTCTGACAGTGTGATGCACGGGGGGTAATCCATTTAGGATTGTTAACACAGAATGTTCTACTCAGTGCAGACTTATATAAATACACATTTTACATAAATTATGCTTTTCACAGTAAATTAATATTTATCACATCTCATGATCTTGGCATAATGTTGTTTTGAAAGAATAGAATTAGACGTGTGCAAATTAATTGTGCTCATCATACATGTCAACTCAATTTTTTGTTTTTGTTTTTTTTTGGGGGGGATATGAGGAAGAACAAATTTGTTCCCCACATTTTGTGTGACTTGCTATGGAAAGGCACATCTTGCTTTAATCTACCTGGACTCCCCTGTGGAAAGGCATCTCCTGTTTTAATCTACCTGGACTCCCCTACAACATGCATAGTTCAAGTAAGACATTTTTCAGGCAGATCAAAGAAATCTGTCACTTTTCTCAATGAAAATCTACTTGAAGTGATGAATCCTTGAGTTGACATCTATGAGCACCTGTAGGACAATTTCTCTCACTGCTAACAGAGAGGGGCGCTGATGCAGAGGCAGCTGCTGTTTGTAGCTAAAGGTGGTAAAGCACTTTGTCATGACCAGCCTGCTGTGCCTCTCTGAGAGTTTCACCTGGGGTAGGTCTCAAAGATCAAGGATCCTTATGAACATGAGATCCATTATGTATAGAGCAAATTCTCTCTACTCCTGAGGGACTCATTTCATTCAATTTTATAGATTTTCCATGGAATTTCACATGTGAACTAAGCGAACACTCTGAAGGGAAAGAAGATAAATCCCCTTTCATCAGAACGATTTTGAGAGTGTTCACTGTTATCTGTGTGAGATATCATGCTGCTCCCCTGGAACATTCTGCTCCAACCACGTTCTCTTCCTGTGACTTGGCACTTCTTGGAGTACCATAAAGAGGAAGTCCCATGGCACTTCAGCAAGGCACACTCAAATAGTGCTCCTACCCAGGCAAAAAAGTCATATTTTTGCATACAGGGCTTCTTGGTAAACTATCTAAAATTCATTACATTTTAAAAAAATATTTTTATTAGTTGTTGATGGATCTTTGTTTATTTATTTATATGTGGTGCCGAGAATCAAACCCAGTGCCTCGCACATGCCAGGCAAGCGCTCTACCACTGAACCATGATCCCAACCCCTAAAATTCATTACATTTTGGAAACAAGTGCCACGGGCATATCAGAGATGGAGCCCTGAGCTGCATCCTCTGAACTGTCCCTTCTTAAAGAAGCTGCTGTCATTTTAACCACTTTAGTCTTTCCAAGGCAACAGAAAGGAGTTGGGCTACCAGGGGCAATAAATACACTCTGGAGGACACACATCCATCTGCATTTCATTAAATACAGTGGACAAATAAAAGAACAAATATACTTTGTGGACCATGAACCTATAATTTTCTGCATTTGTTGTCTGTCCCCTCAAAAGTTGGACCTTTCATCCAAAATGAGTTACCATGTTGGGATTGAGTTTTTCCCATGTAATATTCCAATCTGTAGACAGGTCACTTTACCATAAGTGGTCACTTCACCTTTAAATGGAATTGAAAGGTGGATGAAATATTTACAAGATTAATCTCGACTAAATCCAGAATGCTCAAAACGTACACTAAGCTGAAACACTTCTAAATATACAACCGGTTTGGGGATGATGAAGATGCTGAAATAGTCTGTCCTGTAATTCCAACAGTAGCTTCAGTTCTGAGTGAAGCAGATCCATTTCAACTCAACTCATTATTGCTCAAGAGGTTTCCGTTTAAAAGACAAAAGTCTTAGAAAAAGTTTTGGTTAATTAATTAGTTTTTTTTATTTTTTATTTTTTTATAATTTTTTTTTAGTTGTAGATGGACACAATGTCTTTATTTTATTGCTTTGTATGTGGTGCTGAGGATCGAACCCAGGGCCTCACGCATGCGAGGTAAGCACTCTACCACTGAGCTATAATCCCAGCCCCTAATTAATTAGTTTTGAAGTAATTCAGTCCTAAGAAGTTCCACGGACTTCCACACTTGTCCACTGTTTGGTTTTGTCCCATAAACTACAAATGAAAACCCTGGGGATTCCCCATGGATGCACAAGTGCCTTACCTTGCATGAAGAAGGAGCTAGGGAAAGTGCTGGCTGCTGGCTTTGAGGAAGGGTAGCCTGGCGAGTCCCTATTGTAGTCGGCAGTGCTTGCTGATGGAGCATAGACCTGAGGAAGGAGAACCAAGTGAATTTGGCTTTCTGCATCGACCAAAGCATCTCCACATCCATTGTTTGATAAGAAACAGGCTCAAAATGCTAAATTCTAACCTTATCCAGTCTAAGACTGATCAAACTCCAGAAAGCCTGCCCCTTTTGAATATAGGGGAAAACACATACACACACACACACACACACACATACACACACCAACAGAAAATGTTCATTAAATTTGTGTGAACAAAAATAACCAGGTATGATATTTTCCAGTCACAGACCACAAAAGTGCAAACTATGTGTAGCTGTAAACATACTAGGTAAGACCCCTAGGGTAGTCCTGAGTCTAAGCATTCCTGCTTTTCAAACACAGATGGCCCATAAGCACATGAAAGGTAAAAACAGAAAGATATGCACCCAGTTTCTCTGAAAAGACACAGTATAACTTTCAATTAAAAATTTCACTGAGAGAGAAGGGGATTGGAGGGAGAGAGAATGGGGGTTGTGGAGGGGTGGGCAAAAATGAAGCATCCTGACCACAGAAAGCGATAAATCTATCTTGAACTATTAAATTCCCATAGTGTCAGCTTTTCAGCTTTCTGCAGAGATGCATGAAAAAGGCCATTAAAAGCCTGGATCTAGACAAGACCACCAACAATCTCAGTGTACACAGGAAGAGGGGGACCTCTTCCTTAGTGCTTATTGTATTTGTGTGTACCATAAACTTTAAAAGTGAGCCAAAAATCTCATTTACTTCCATTCGTTTACTAATACTCAGGAGACACAGGGAACTAGTTCTTCATAAAAATACCCTGTGTATTTTCTTGTTTATGTTTCTCTCAAACAGAACACCACAGTAGAAAAGCATTAATTCATAAGGTATAGTTTAACTTTCAACTGGTCCCCCCCCTTCCTCTATGTGTATGTGTTTACTTATTTATTTTCCATCCCCATTTTCTTTCGCTCTCAAAGTTTTTCTCTCCAGATGGTCGGAAAGACTGAAACCCTGTCATCCTCCTGATGAAAATGGATACCTTCCTGCCTCCATTTTGAAGCAGGCAGTGGCTCACAGAATTGGCACTGAGCCTACAGTGACAGTGGCAGGTCACAGCGAAAGGAAAAGAAATTCACCAATAAAGATGCAACTGCAAGGCTACCAAAAATAATTCCCATCTCTTTTTTTACAGTGCACATCAAATAAATACCCAAAGAAAAATTATATAATTGCTCTCGGAATGCCATGAATCACAAACTAAGCATTAATACAGGGTTTAGAGTTTCACAAAGGGTAGGGCTATAGAGACAGATGTGGGAAAATATGCACGCACAACCATACATCAAATGAATGCTACAGTCCTCACAGTGTCCTTGAAAATTGGGAGGTCCTAGAGATTAAACAAAACAAAAACAAACCAGAGAGAGCCACTCACACTTTAGGAAAGAAGGATTTTTTCCCCTCTAAGTCATGGAGGGATGGAAGCCCTATATTTCATAGGATTTTATTTTATAATTTTCTTCACATTCTAAATGTAGAAAAAGCAATTTGCTTTTATTTCCACAGTGCTCATAATAAGGGGAAAAACATTTTTCAAGTGTCTTTACAAAACAAAGAATAAAATGTAGGGCAGGAATCCAGAAACAAATCAACAACCTAAGTTCTGTCAAGTCAGTTCCAGTATTTCTGGAGAATTACATGACTGACTAACAGCAGTTTGGGAAATATGACTAAATATATTTAGAGGTCTTGAGAGAAGGCTAAAAGATGAAAGAAATATCACCTTCTAGGAAAAAAGTGAATTGAAATCATCTCCCTCTAAAGTCCGAATGAGCAGAATATCACTATGACAATCCACCTGCTATTATCCTGACACACATTTGGCCAACCAGGTCTAACACAAGCTAACTGCACCACACATTATTCCCAAATTTCAGGAATCATTATACATTTACTACAAAACTGAAAACAAACTCTCATACTATTAAAAGTTACCTTATATTTTAAAACAGCAGAAAACAATTCTGTTAACACACAGCTTAACTTTAATGACATATTCTACTACATTTTCCTTAAGCATCAGTATTATTAGGTGAACACTTTTTGTTGACAACTATTAAGTTTCAACTACTTTTTCCAATTTTGGTAGAATCGCTTGACATTTTTAGGAAGGAAGAAAGAAAGGAAGGAAGACATTTTGTTAATTTTAGTCATTTAAAAGGAGGCTACTTTGACTATAAATTATGATCAAGCTCAAATACCTAAGGGTAAGAGTATCTACCCCAAATTCATAAATACTGCCTGCACGGAGGGAATAGCCAAGTGGTGGAAACGGTTAAAGTACACTGCATGATGCAGTTTTTGGTTTTCTGGTATTGCAGCCAGCTAAAGACTCTTTAGAGCACATGGATTAAGGTTGTTATAGAGGAAATGGACCTTTGTTCATAATTTTTTAATGTGCACTTTCTACGTAACTGATAAGATTTCTTTCATAATAACTTATAGGTCAGGTAATGTTCCTGCTTTTGCCTTCATAGACTTCATCTTTCTTATCTAAACATTTATTTCTAAGGTAAACTCTATTTTTATTTATAATAAATATTGTGTAGAACTATAATTTTTTGAAAGTAAATGGAACCAATGAATTTACTTATTCAATGTCTGGTTTAAACGTTAGAAAACTCCATAGTTGGACGGTCAAAGCAACTTGCTCAAGATGTGCAATTTAGCTGGGCATGGTGATGCATGCCTGTAATCCCAGCACTCAGGGAGGCTGAAACAGGAGAATTCAAAGCCAGCTTCAGCAACGGCGAGGTGCTACGAAACTCAGTGAGACCCTGTCTCTAGATAAAACACAAAATAGAGCTGGGGATGTAGCTCAGTGGTCAAGCACTCCTGAGTTCAATCCCCTGTACTCCCCGCCTCCCAAAAAAAGATATGCAACTTACTAAAAAGTACACCACTATCCGCTGTTTTTTATTTTTCATCATTTGATGGGTACTTTCTTTAAAGGCGGTGACAGAGATAAAGATGATATTTAAGTAAATACAAAGATTATAATGTTCATACTTCTATCTTTAATTTTTAAATTTTTAATAACTAGGATAACCAGTGAGCTGCTTTATTATTTCTACTTTACCCAATTATTTTGCCAATTTCTCAAAAATTTAAAAGCAGAGCTTTCTATAAGGTTTTTAATAGTGATATTAAATTCAGTAAGAAAAGCTCACATCTATCTGGTTTTCATTATTATTCTGCTGGGTTTATAGATAGATTACCAATACAATTGGCATTGTTTTCAATACCTAGTATCAGAAAATCAGTCCAATTTGAAATGAAATAAAAATCCCAACTCTAGTACAATGTGTTGAAGTGACCCTGTGATGAAATGTGAGAAAAATCCAAACTTCTCTTCCAGCAAGGTGGCTCAGATCAAGGTGACAACTGGCCTTCAGACTCTTCTCACAAGAGTAACAGAAGAAGCGTGAAACTTTGTTGCCAAATTGGAAATGGGGTATGTTGGCCAAAGCCCACTGGGCACAACTCCTTTGCTGAATTATTTGTTCAGTAAAAGCCTCATGGAAAACTAATCGCACAATGCATTTCATATTAAATGGTAGGACCATTGTCTTTCCTCTTACGATCCTGGACTTAAAACAAAATTATGTGGATACAGAAATAGTGAGCTTAACAAAGCTCTCTACATAATCTAAACCTTGAACTGATAGAAGTAAAAGAAAAACGTCTTCCCTTGACAGACTTGATTTTTGCTGTAATTTGGCAAATATTCTCATGGTGCATTAAGCATTCCATTCCACATTCCCAACTATTCCTACCGCAGTCATCAGAGAAACAACAGTGTGATCAGTTCTTCCAAAAAGAACTTTAGTCTACTAGAAAAGTAGAAACCATGCGGGCACATGAACCACAAAGGGAGTATGTCTCCTGCCCCTTCCCCTCCATGTTCTCATTTATAATGATCTTGACCTCTCAGTTTCACTTATGAAGATTTAAAAATAACAATGATTGACATTTGTTTAGGGCACTTGGGGACTAGTTTGCATGGTAGACATTGCACGTAATTTCTAATCTTCATCAAAAGATTATAAGCTGATATTATTAACAGAATAATTTCTAGTTTATAAGGGTACAGTATGGCAGAAAGGTGAAACAAACCACCCTGGGTCAGACTGTGAGTTCTACCACTTATTAGGGAGGTGACCTTGGACCTGTTATGTTTAGCTTCTCTAGTCTTGAGATTCCTACCTGTAAAATGGGAACTACCATGTCTGCTAGGCAAAGTTCTTGTGAGAATTAAATGGTAGAAGGTACATAAAGCAACTCAGATGGTACTAGAATGGTCCCTGGCACATAGTAACCATGCAACAAACATGAGACACTACTGTGAATGTTGTGCTACTGTTTTTGATTAACTAGATAAATATAACTCGGGAAGTTTGTTAAGAGTTTTTCAGATGACAATGCAGAAGATTTGATCTGGCCATCAAAACCTGTGTTGTTTCTATTCAAAAACAATTCCTTGCTCTTCAAAGGCAAACAAGATATTCTTAAATACCAACATGAAGCAATACGTTTTAAAATATTTTATAAATATAAAGCAAAATGTCATAAGGAATGTTAATGGTGAAACCAAGTTTATGTTAAGTAACCTTCTTGCTGAAGGGGAACCTGTGTTCTGAGGTACAGGGTGAAGTGGCTTCAGACAATGTATCATGAGGAGTGTCACTATGAGGGATTGGGTGATGATGACCACGGGATTCTACAGTGAACCTTATCATTATTTAACGTAACCACCCCTTGGAGATTCTGCGAGTACCATCTGAATATAATTTCCAGGAGAACTGGAATAACTGAAACATTGCAATTGAAGCGTTCAGACCCTTGTAGAGAGTTACTGGGTAGATAATAGCAAAGCAGCCCACAATCTCTAATAATTTTTTTTAGAACATGAGAAGTGTCGTTGTGCATCATTCTCTTTAGGAAGAAGCAAGAATGGCTCAAAGACAGTGATACTTCTACATTCAGAAAAGTTGGGATGGTCACCAACTGCTCTGTGTGACCATGGTAAAGCTATATTGCAGGCTGACCCACATAGCAAAGGGCAGATGTACTTAGCCTCCAGACAGAGGATAAAAGATTTGGCAGGATAGTAGAAATTACCCAGCTCTGAAGTCACATCAACTGAGTTCAAATTCCACCTCTCACAATTCACTGTGAGGATCTAACAAAGCAATTTATTTCTCTGAGTCTCAGCTTCCTCAACTGTCAAATGGTCAGTAAACAGTACAATTATTTTTATCTTGTAAGATTTACCCATTGCTAATAATTATTTTTAATAAAGTAGAAATGTGTCATCCAATATGCTTATAATCTGTGGTTATCTGAATTCAACTTAAGGAAAATGAAACAGATTTAAATATTCAGTCCCCCCACCCCCAGTCACTAGCTGTGTTTCAAGTGCTCAACAACCATATGCAGCCAGTGGCTGCCATACTGGACATCAGTAGAGAACATTACCATCATCTCAACAACTTCAAATGGACTGCCCTAGTACAGAGTCTCTGAGGAGTCCCACTGGGCGATGTTTGCCCTCCACTGTTAGGACATCTATCATAGTAATACCAGTTCATTTACGACTTGCTGTCTCTTTGGCTGGGAAAGCAGGAACTTTTCAGGTGGACTAATGGGACAGGAAAATTTTAGCTATCTCTAGGATCTGGTACACAACTAGCGTGCAACAATTGTGGATCTTAAGGAACAACAAGACATTAAATCTTTGTTTTATTTATTATTTTTAGAGTCGGATCTACTGTTATCTATTTCTTATTATAACCATCTGTTTAAATGCTTGTAAGCTGTGCCAAGTGACACATCATGAGAGAATACCTGTGACCCCAGCTATGCAGGATGGAAAACTAAGAAACTCTGGAACTGCAACTCCACCCTTGGCTCCTACTGATCTGACAGGGAATTATAGTTAGACATGTCATGATCGCTTTTTTGAGACAAAAAAAGTTGGAGAAATTTTTAACTTTTTTGATGTGTTTTCACATTAGCAATAATTGAGTACCTCTGTTTCATATTTTTCTTTGTTTTTACTCATTGTTTTCTTTTTTATAAATTCTTTAAATCAGTTCTTTAAAGACATTCCTTCCTCTTTACATGCTACTTCTGCCTCCCTCTGTCCTGTCTCCTGGACTCATATTTTTAAAGGTAAAACAAGTTCAACCTCATTTTGCAAAGGAGTACAGTTAGAGGGCTCACCAGGGGCCTGCACAGAGAGCTCCTAATTCCTCAATGTAAAGATTTTCAATGGTCAACAAAGTGGCAAGGAAGGCGAATAAACAGAATTCAAATTACACAGTTGAATAGAAAGATAGAAAGGCAGTTAATCATGTTCTAAGGCATATACCAGTCCCAGAATGCAAACCCCCAAAAGCAAAACCAAATTCAAGCAATAAAGATCAATCACCTAATATATTCTCAGCATACATTACCAAGTCAAGGAATATTAATTAATTAAAAAAAGATTCTTTCTCTACTTCTCAGGGCTAGTTAAAACCAATCTGCATTATCATCATATAAACAAACTATGGAGACCACACAAATGTGTGCAGTTTGCTGACTAAAGATATTTATCATAAATGGAAAATTTTCATAGGTGTAAGTAGCTGAAATAGTAAAGTTTTTATATCTAGTTAAACCACTTGTAGCTTTTAAAGGTATTAATCTAACAGTTATTAAGTGCCCTAAAACAGTAAGAAGAATATTACTCCCCAAACTCTGGGGCAGTCTTGGGGAGAGGGGGAAAAAGAATATTTCACAACTATTTAAACACACACAAAATACAACATTCATGTGCATGGTGTTCATACTTTTTACATCTATTAACTGAGCAAAATTTTTCAATTTACCAAGTTATATCACAAAAACATATGAAAAAGAGGATGCATTTCATCCTCCACACAATTTCCTCAACGTACCAATATATGTAGAACACAAATCACTGGAAATATACACTGATACACCGCATCACAAAAAAAAAAAAAAAAAAAAAAAACACAGAATTTTGCCTCCTTCCAAATATCAGCTGATAATGCATTTATGAATAAATAAAACCTAAAGCTAAGTCCTGTAAGTAAATTAGTCAAGAGTTTTTTCTTCTCCCCCTCCCCTTCTTATCCACCCAATTTCTTTTTGTGTTAAGAAGTAGCAAAATTTGGATTTCTTTCTTTTGTATCTTTATTGATCAAATGACAAAAATAAGAAATGTCAAGGGGGTCCAAAAGAAGGCGGCAAGAGGAAACAGAAGTAGAGACCCCAGAGATCCACAGATCACAGATGGACAGACGGCAGCCCGGGGCACCTCTACCAGTGCACTCGGCCTCTACAAACTGTGATGGGAAAGAAAAGAAGGCCTGGCGCTGCAGCGTATGCATCCTCGTGCAAAGCTCACCAGGAGCTGCAGGGAAACCTGGCATTTTTCGTGGCCAGGCATCTCTCATTCTTTCTCCTCTTCAAAAGCAAAGGCCAGGGTGTCCTTCCTATTTTTTTAAATATAGGTATCTATTGTGCATATTTCTAATTTCTAAATTGAACTTCAAACTTTAAATAAAAATGAGTTGGGTATAGTTTTGCACATATACAGAAATTCACAGTTTAACTAAAAAGATAAACCTAAGACGAAATATTGCTACTAATATAATGATAATATTGTATTTAGGGAGCGGGCCATTATTTTGGAAGTATTTTCAATGTGTTATCCTTGAGGCAGCAAAATGACCAGGAGAGATGCAGTGGGCTCGTCCCATATGGATGACATAAGAGTTACAGAACACTGGAGATTTGAAGCTGTTTTCACATATTATCTTTCTGAATTTCTAGAGCCATCCCAGTGAGGTATGTAGGAACTTACCAATATGAAATAAAGAAAAGTAATTTATAATGGTATCATAGCTTAGCATGCTCCACAATAGCAAAAGGACCTGCCCAATGCCTGCCATGCCCCAGGTCAGAGTTGAGAGGACAAAATGATGACAATAAGAATAGCTAATATTTTATTTATGATATGCCAGATACTATCCTTGCCAAATTGTAACATCTATGCATTTTGACTTTACATTTTATTCATTTTCATTCCAATTTTACCGCTAAGGAACACGAGGCACAGAAAAATTAAGAACTTAAGTGCTCAAAGTCACACAGCTAATAAAGTGGCAAATTTGAGATTCAAGATCATGTCCTCTTGTTTCAGAACTTTTCCTTTTAACCACTACAACAGCATCTTAAGAACTGTCTCCAGGTTGCTTGTTTATGGAATCCTACCAAAATCTAGGTCCCATTTAGCAACCAATGGCCAGAAAAGGAGAAAGCTGTTTTGCCCAGAGAGAAGAACACAAGATGATCTTGGTAAGAATAGCAGAAAGGAAGTTCTTGGATGCTGCCACAACAGGCAGAATCATTCATCTGTCTTCCAGACATAAAGCTGTACAAAATAGAGGTATTAATACATTGGATTAATAGTACCAGAGATAAAGAGGCTAAGTAATCTGGAGAGAGCTGCATTTTTTTAAAAAATTATTTTAGATATTGATGGACTTTTATTTTATTCATTTATTTATATGTAGTGCTGAGAATCGAACCCAGTGCTTCACACATGGTAGGCACGTGCTCTACCACTGAGCCACAACTCCAGCCCCCTGCACTGGGGTTTTGTGGTGAAACCAGACTCATGACAAAATACCAGGACACTGATAAAAAACCACCATATTATTATCTGAAGTATTAAAGAGAAGTGTGAATATAGTCTCGTCTGTGTACTAGCCTCTGGCTCCAAATGCTTTTTATTTTTACACCTGCATTTCTCTTGCTCTTGGCACTAAGTGAGCAGACGCTGTGTGTTTGCTATTACATTCAACTGGTATATCACAGAAATGCCCACTGCCAACATCACGAGTACCTTGGCCCTAGCTGAAAGTGCCTTCAATTGATTAAGTTACACCTGGCTAGAGATCTCTTGAAACACTTAATTGCATAAAATTGGGTCCAGGTGAATCCTGACTGCTCCCTGGTTCCATTCCTTATGTTACTTATTCCCAGGGGAGCTGGCTTCATCACCAGGCTCAGGATTGGCAGAGAAAAGGGATTGTGGATGCTAAGCACATCACAACTTCTTAATATGTTCTAAATACCTAACGAAGTTGTTTCCCAACTTCTATTTATTGAATGATCATCAGAAATTAAAGGAAACATCGAGAAGAACCTGATGTGTTATTTCTATTAGTTAGCTCAAATTTTAAATGCATATAATTATTTGTATCTCTATTTACCCTTACAGATCAAATTCATGGTTTTCAAGTATGTCTAATAGATCATCTCTCATCGCAATGCTTTTCTTCATCTTTGGCAGCTCATTGTTAGCTGTGTTCACAAGACAACTACTGTTGCATTAGGAGGTACTGGAACATCAAAATTGTGTTGGTTGTATCTGCAATAAATAGCTTTGTGACCTCTGAAGACACCTGTTCTATCAATTCAAAGAGGGCAGTAAAGTCTTCCTGATGAAAAACCAATTTCTATGTCTCTACCATAAAGAACTTGACTTGAAGTTCACTCCCATGTTGACTATCCAGTGAACACTAAAAGGGCCTGCTAAGGCTCACTAGTCTAAGAAACAATAGTTGAAAAAAAGTGCAGGTCTGCTTGGGCGTATGTGCATGCAGGGCCCAGCACTGAGCAGGCACAGTTACTGAGCACATGCAAGCATGAATGAACAAAGAACACACACAATGGGCGTGACAGAGTGAGGGCAACATCACAACTACGCAAAGACAGATAAGCATTTGTTTGTTCTGCCCACATAGATTTTACAGTATTTCACTTCTCAGTGTGTTCAGGGTTGAGCTTCCCTTAGAAGATGGTGGCAATTACCCAGAATGGACTACCAGTACTCTAAGGGTTCCCTACCCTTTTCCCTTGGAGCCCAAGTCCATAGGTTGATGGCTAAAGCCTAGAGCTGACAGCGCTCACTGCATGTTAACAGGCAGATTTTGAAAAAAGGTTATAAGCTTAAATAAGTTTGGGCACCATGGGGTGAAAAAATGAATTCCACTGCTGCAGACCTCAGTCAAGGTACATGACTGTGAGGGCTGAAAGCCTGCAACCCTGGAACATTGTCCATGGCCACCAAGCTACTTCACAACACACCTCTCACCGCTTCCCCCATCTTTCGGAAATGCTGTCATGGTTTGTTGGCAGCCACTGCACTGCAATGCAATAAGGCTCCTCCCAAGGACGAACTTTCAGAAAGAATGAGAGGAAAGTGCAGAAGGTATGAGGGTACCCAACAGTGTGACAGAGGAAAGCAGTGCAAAAGAAAAATGTTAATTACTCTACAGCTTGACCTTGTGCAATCCTAAATGTGCTATTTCTATTTCTCCAATCCCAAGAGTCCTCAGTGCTATGTGTGCAGAGCAGGCACAAATAGCCCGAGCCATCATTCCTAGGTACCCACTCCTTCCCTGGAAGCAAGAGGCATCCTGAAGAAAATTGTGCAGAAAGCCACTTCCAAGAGCAGAGACCAAAGAAGGAAAAGACATTGTATACATGTACAAGAATTTAATGATAAATCCCACTATTACGCATAATTATGTCATGCCAATAAAATATATATAAAAAAGAAAACACAGTGAGCCTGAGATTCTAAGACATATTGAAAAGACAGGAACACTAGAGCAAACTAGTTATAAAAGGGACTCTGTTCTCTAAATACATTCTTGGACCTTACTGAATAAAAGGAAATTTGAAGCTGGTGGTGCACGCCTGTAATTCCAGCAGCCTGGAGGCCAAAGCAGGAAGACCACAAGTTCAAAGCCAGCCTCAGCAACTTAGCGAGGCACTAGCAACTCAGTGAGACTCTGTCTCTAAATAAAACACCAAGAAAAGGGCTGGGGATGTGGCTCAGTCATTAGGTGGCCCTGAGTTCAATGCCTGGTACCAAAAAAAAGAAAAAAAAAGGAAATAAAGTTCAATGACTGATCATTATAAAGGGTAAAGTCACAAAGACTAACTTTTTAAAAAATCATCACTTTGAGGTAATTATCTATCCAAGTAGTCAACTACCCCACCCACCTAGTACATTAAGAAAAATGAGCTGGGAGAGGATTAAGTTCTTCCTTTTCCAGTAGTCACAGGACTGGATGAGGCCAGGGGTGGGGTTGCATTCTAGGTCTTTTGACTCCAAACCCCAGATCAGAAGTGTCATTTCTTGATGAAAATCTCTCCAAATCACCTGCAGCCTAAGGAATGTGGAGTTCGACTTTTCCTATCAGCAAATGGTATTTGCTGATGCTAAGTTATAAATGAACTCGATCCTGTTCTTTAAAGCACCAGACTTAACTCTGGGTGCTTCAAACAGATGCCTTCATCTTCTGCTTACCAAGAGAGTTGTTATGAACAGTGAGTTTCCAATCTGGTGAAGTTCTGAACAGGAATCTCTGCCATGGTACGCTGCAATATTATTGCCCCATCTCCCCTTTCAGAAAGCTGAAAAAAGTATGAATTATCTTTTTTTCTGTCAAAACATATGGCCCTAAGTACTTTCAACTGAAAACAAAAGCATGAAATAATTACCAAATGTATGACTCTGTGGCACAGATTGAAATGGAAAGAAAAAAAAAAAAAGGATGCAAATTGTCAGCATCTATGTCCAATCTCTGCTTGTTACCCATCCAAATGCCAACTCCTTCCCTTAAGTCCATGGAAAACTTCTCGGTAAAATCAACCAGCAATATTTCACTGATCTAACTCACAGCAGAGCTTCCAGCTAGCACAAGGCCAGGTGCTTTCGCACATTATTAATAAATAAAATAAGTACAGGGGCAGAATTTTCATCAGAAGCTGAGAGATTTAAGATGTACAATAAGCAAAACAAAATGTATGAAAGTGAGGAGTATATTGTATAAATGATATGTGTAAATGAAATGGAAATTACTCCATTAAGATAGGGTTATTAAAATTTTTTCTTAAAGGACAGGGATTATTTAAGAGGGGTAATAATATTCCTGAAATTAGACTATACCACAGAAGAAAAGGGAACAACAATACTGAGTTAGTTCATGTCTTCAAACACATTTAAAATATAATTGACTTTTTCTAATATTTAAATTCCAGGCATTTTTCTTCATTTGGTCTGTTTTCTTAATTTTAAAGATATAAGGACTGGTTACTAGTTACAATAAATATTTTTCTTGAATAAGAAAGGTATAAATAAATGTCAATAGCAATTTCTCTATCATTAAAATTGATGGTAAAAATATCCCTTTGATTTTGTTCTAAGAAATATAACCTTTGATAACCAAATCATTTCATTCAATAATTTTCAGTTTTCAAAACAGAAATGCAAAATCCAGACGACTGCTTAGTAGTAAGAGAAGGGAAACAGTTTAAACTCTCAATGTTGATGAAGTTAATATGAAAATGTTTTTACAACAAGAGGAACACAGTAGTTTCACATAATAAAAGGCTCAAGACCAATACTGTCCCCCCCTCCTTCTTTGATAAACTAGCATCTAGAGGGAACTTTGGAGAAATATGCAGAAGAGTAAACGCAAACAAAGATATTTCCTGTTTTCTTCTTCCTGGTGAAGAAATATCTGTTGAAACAGAAAGTCCTTTCTTTATATTAGAAAACATCAAGTCCTCTATCATTACCTAATCAACAGATGACAGAAAGAAATGGATGTATATGTATGCATATACTGTGCATAAACATGTTTGTGTCTATGATAACATTAATATTAAAGGTTTATAAAACACAGTGGCTGGGATCTGCTTAGTGGGAAGTTAGTTTCCCTTTAGGGTGCTAAACATGTTTTGGAATTAGATGTGGTAGTTGCTCAATTTTGTAAATGTACCAAACACCACTGAATTGTTCACTTCCTAATTGTGAATTTTATGTTATATAAATTTTTCTTCAACTAAAAAAACAAACACCACACAGTAGGAACCTCATAAGGTAGTGCCTGTACCTAACAAGAAACACCAGTACGACCCAGTTTACAGGAAAATAGCATTCTCGGAGTGGGAGGGCAGATGATGAGCCATATTTCTCAAGCTATAGGACTTGTCATCATTGCTAGATGGAAAATAATTAGGTAAATAATGTAGCTATTGTTAAGAGCTGAGGCTGCCTTTCTACTCAAATACAAACTGCCTTCACCAAAGTTACTCATGACCTACCTCTTTGTTAGCAAACTCAATGTTCTTCATTCTACCAAGAAAATGAACCTATGATGTCCCTCATTGCCAAAGTGTCTTACAGGAGTCAACAGCTATGGACAATGGTGCCTAAAGGACTCTAAATAACAAGAGACTACAATTCTGGATCTGATTCTACCACTAATGACCTGGCCCTAGACAGGCTGTTTAGCTTCTTTCTCAATCACATGATATTCACTGAGAAAACACCTTTAAAAAATAGGAACCAGAAGGTTTCTCATTTGCACATGTCCAGCACCCTAATGATACTGAAAATAATTGTTTATGAAGATGTGTGTCTTGATTTTCTTTACCAGAAAACTTCTGGATATGTAGATAATCTTTTTAGCTCTGTTCTCCCACAAGTCCAAAAAGGAATATGTGCTAGTGGTATTATGTTGAGAAGAATATGGACCAAAAAACTTTCAGAAAAAGATGAATTCCATTAGTCTTAATGAAATTAAGACTGTACTTCACTGAATTAAGAATGTATTTCATCTGCTAAGCTTTCCCAAAACTTTAGTTTAAAAGTTCATATCTTTTATGAATTATACAGGTCTTATCTCCCATAGACCACTACAGTCTCCTTAGGGGCAGAGGTTGTGGCTTAGAGCACAACCAATGGAATGACCCATCCACAGTAGGTAGCCAATCAAAATTTATTAAATGAATACAGGAAGCAGCCAAAGTTAAAAAAAAAAATCTCATTTCCTTCACTTACAAAGTTTATGCAGCAGATTTCTAGTTCTGAAGAGCTTTACAGAAGTATATTTCATGTGTGTCTCTTTAGAGGAACCATTCTCTGAATGGTTTCCTTAGGGTATTGCACATGGGGGTGAGTGAACCGCTGGCCTTATACCAGGAAGAAGATGTCACATAGAGAAAACCCAGATGTGAAAGAGATCATGCTGCAATTCCACAGTTGTCCAGAACTGGATGTGCAAAATTTCTTAAGGAGCTCATCCATACAAATTTACAAATCTCTCTAACTTGCTATATTCCTGATACCTGCCACTCCATTTCTGTGGCCAGATTTTTATGATAAAGATTGCAAGAAGCTAAAATAAAGCGAGAGTCTATCTGTGACATTAATTCCCCTCCTGCTCCCAAAATCTAGAAACTTAAACAGAAGTCATATGCAAGTTAAGACCTCACATTCTATTTGGTGGTGTCTCCTATTTCCATTTAAGCAAGTTGTCCTCATGTGGAAGCCACAACAGAATACAATCCCCAAGCTGCATGCACCACTTGGAAGACCTCTCTCTCTGCTAATTCCTCCTGTGCCATCACAGATCTGTTCATGTCCTGTTTTATCTGGTTAGCCTGTGCTACGCCCTTGCCCCTAGTGTGTGCTAACCTTGTGCTTTATGTGTGGTCTGTTTTACAAACATAAATTCTCAGGGAGGGGGCAGTAAGCATGGTTCTCATTCTTCCTTCCATCACTATGTGTGGTAAAGAAGAGGCTCACATGTTCCAACCATGCTAATGATGACAATGATGATAGAAAATCATCTTGTCATGCCTGTTCTCACTTTTTTACCACCCTCTATACCCACTACTTTAATGAAACTGCTCCAGAGAGCCTGTTGCTGCAGCCAAATGCCACTTTTATCTCTCAGCAACATCTGACACTGTTGACTATTTCCTCCTTCTACTTATATCTGTTTTCCTTGGCTTCTGCAACTCTGTTTTCTTGGTCCTCCTATTCCTCTGGACTTTTATTTAATTACCTTTTAGGCATACCCATTTGAAAAGCTCTTCGTTACATGCATGATAAAATCTGAACTCCTTAATAGGGCACACAAGGCACTTTTGGACTTGGCCACTGTTTATCCTTTTGGTCTTACCAGTTAATATTACCCTTTTGCACCAGGGGTTCCAGCCATCCTGAACTACTTTTGGGTCATCAGATAGGCCTTACTCTCCCTTGCTTCAAGTTACTAATCTTGCATTTTGCCAGCTTAATTCCCATTCATCCTTAGACCTCACTTTCTTCAAGGCCAAGTGTGGGACAGGTGCTCTTCATGGGTCTACCTTTAGCAGCCTGAGTTCCCTGATCAACAATGCATTATCAGACTACATGACAATTTTCTATTTACTTGACTATTTTACACCTGCCTTGTTTGGTTATATTTTAGTGCTTGGCCTATAGTAGGCATTCAATAAATATTAGTTGAATTAACTATCTTCTTAAGCTTCATATCACCCATCATAGTGATGAACTTAAAAAAGTACATTAAAGTCTTTTTTTTTAAGTCACCAAAATAACTCTTCTATAAAAAAGAAGCATGAAATCTGCCTTTCTATAACTTCAAACTGATAATCTCTGGTGAAAATACTAGTCCAAAGAGCAGATACAGGATTGCATGCAGGTGCAGGTCTGGGACTCGCTGTCTGTGGAAGAAGCCTAGAGCTCTGGCTATTTTTGATCCTTAAATTCCCTGTGTTCTGCTCCTGGACTTAAAGCCAGGTGCTGAGGAACAAATATCAAGCAGAGAGGATACAAGGGCCCTAAGGACTCTGCACTTGTCCCAGGATTTAGAATTCCTAATGTTAGCTCTTTTGAGTGCAGTATGGGACAGAGAACAAAAGCATTCACTGCTTGTAAGTCCGCAGAGCTCAGGAGTCAAAGAAGGCAGAAGCCCATGATCTGACCTTGGCAGTGTACCGCTGGGTATCCACTGTACTGCCAAGCGAGGGTACTGCTCACCTCACATGGATACCTGTGGGTGCATGTTTTGAGCTTCAATTTAATCAGCCGTACTGATTTGGGGGCTGTTTTCTTAATAATGACATTTCGGTTATATGCCAGTCATACCAAAGAGGGCCATATCAGAATGACTGTTTCTAAGGTGAAATGATCTGTAGAATTTTCTAAAATAGCCTGACGTGAACCAACTGGGTGAGAAAATGCTAAGATTTGCATTTCCTTGAAATGTGATGCTATTTTTGAGCTTCTAATTGAAAAAAAAAAAAAACTGCAAGTAATTAAGTGTGGAGGAGCATACACCAAAGGTGGCTCATATTTAGGCACATGGTAAACTGATTTGCCCTTGAACTGGAAGACTAATATTAGGGATGGGTACGTCAAGCCATGCTTTGTGTTTGTTCAGTGTCTCATACTATTTTTCAAATGTCATGGGCTCAGCAAAACCCAAAACACATTTTCTCAGCACTTCTCTGTATTTTTCAACCCATATGTATTTTGAGAGAAGTTTAATTCATATGTTTCAGATTTATTTACATGCAAGTCATCAGAATGTTGTTTTGTACGAGCTATTTGATGTCCTAGAAGCCTGTTGAGCCTTCCCTTTGAGGTTCCCTCCCCACCCTTAGGATCAGGAAGCATGATTTGCAACAGTAAAAAGGTGGGGGGGCTCAACATAATCCCCAATATTTTTTCCTCAAAGGTTCAAATTTTGTTCAAAAGTTAGATTGCATAAAGACTGAGTACAATTCTAATATTGGCAGACTTTGTGTTTTCCTGCTCCTAATTGACATGGCTCTTCCTTGTGGGCATAAAAGTGAATATTTGCAGTGTGTGGATAACAAGAACAGATCCTAAAGAGAGGTAGTGAGTTCTTCAGAGATTCAGTGAATGCATTTTGTAACATGGTATCTGGGGAGGGCTCTTGGCAGAAGGAGAGGAGGAGATTGAGTGTCTCTCCAAGAGTATCATGTGAAAATAAGCAAGAATTTTCATTCATTAGGAATTTTCCAGGCATTCTTCTTCCTCAATTCATATAAGAAATTCTCACTTCACTGTGGGTTAATGATTCTGAAAAATCCATGATTTAATTTTATAGATTCTGCATTCATAAAGAAATACAAACTTTATAAAAAAATTGTTTTTTTAGGATTTTCAAGGGCAGAGTTGGTTAATTTTGAGAAACCTTACATTCAGACTTTTGCCAAAGCAGGGTTTCTTTTTCTTTAATAAGCATGAAAACATTATATATTAAGCACGCACAGGAGGGCTCTTCATCTTTTAGCATTATTGATTTCTCCATGAATTTGATCATTTTGAAAGATACATGAAACAGAGTAACATTTTTAAAGATTGACTCTGATTTTAACAGCAATGGATAGTTGCTTTTTCATTTTTTAAGGAACTGTATATAAGAAAAAGATTGCCTTCTTGGCAAGATTTTCTGAATTTCTGTCTAAAAACTGAATTACTATCCAGCAAGAAGCACATAGGCAGTATCTAACACCATCTCCTGCCTCTGTAGTATATCCCTACAAATATACACCCACATTTCCTATCAGACTGTTTGTCCCCAGGGCAGGGAGGCAGATTTGGAATGCTGGTTAATCTGAGCCAGCACTGAAAGATTTCTACCTATGCCACCTTTCAAGGTTAAGATATCTCTCTTCTCTAAAACTCTTTTCCATTTTCCCATTTCAAAATCAGAATGCTGTCAGGGCTGAGAAGATTCAGAAAGTCTTCTCAAAGCAAATATCTCTCCAGCACAGCTGCTGGTAAGTGACCCAACATGTTCAGGACAGGCTCACAACCCATACACTATGTTTTTCATAGCAATGATCCATGGATACTACACATGCCAGGAAAGCAATATGTTAAAAAACATACATGCACACAAACTGAACTCCCAATACAACACTCTCCAAAAGCAGCTAGTAGGAGCATGAGCAGCAAATAGCAATGCTAAGTCTTCAGTAATTAAACCTAATGATGACATGAGGCTATATATGTGTGTGCATTAAATCAAAGTCAAAGACTCAAGTAGCCACAATTAAAACAATTGTGACTACGGTAAATCAATTGATTGGTAGTCGCCCTGAATTCAAACATTTCCTAGAGGACATCCATTTAACTGTAGGAAAGTTAGGAAATGGCAAAAATTTAGCCATTATCAAGACTTTTTTAAAAGAGACACATCAACAAAGTAACCTATTTATTATAAGGGGAAGACTTGGGGAAAGAAAAATAGCCATGGGCAAATTGACACAATCAGTAACCACTGTAAAAATATGGTTGGTTTCCTTTAGCCTTACCTACCTACAGACTCCTCTCAACCAGTTAAGGGTTTTACTACCTCTTGATTACAGATCAGCTCCAGTATGGAAATAAATATGAAGAAGAAATGTGTCAAATAATTCTATTAGGTTTTAATGGTTGGCTTGCAGTACTAATAATTCATCTCACTATTTTTTTTTCTTGTGGTAGGGAATGTTTTTAATTTTTGTTTGGTCCTGGTTTGCTGGTTTTCAGTTTAAAAGAGATGTTCCTTGCAACATTTACTTACAAAATACCAGGTTATTTTTTTTTCATGTAATATAAACTAATTATGAGGAATATTTTGAAATGCAATAGTTGAAGAGAAAAAATTTATAGACTTATGGGCTACCCATCTGTACAACAGATTATAAGACATGTAAATTTGAAAGCATTATAGAAAAATGTTACTTTGAAACAAAAAACTTTCATGAGCAACATTAGACATGTCATAATGTTCCTCTCCTCTCTGCCTCTGTTCTCCAATAGTAGCACTTGCCTTGGCATATCACAGATGCAATCCTGCTGAGCAGCAGTAATGAGGAGCCACTTCCTGGGTAACCCCTACCATCACAAATTTAGCAGGAAAGAAGTCACCATGTATGGGAGATGTGTCTCCAACATCTCTCTGCTGCAAGGGAAAGATTACAGAGACATACATTCCACATGCACCCTTCTACTTATGGCCTGAGATACATAAGAGGACAGAACTCCAAAGATCTCCAGGACACATCATCCTCCTGTCCCTATGTGGCTTATACTCAAATTCCAAGAGCTATCTTTTTACACGAAATACACACATATACATGCACACACTAATCTCTATGGCTACTATTTTTCAGCATCATTTCAATGTTTAACAGCCTGAACTAATAGCCATTTAAAAATATGTCCTGAGCTTCTGGGGGGAACCTGTCCCTCACCCCCATATATATATACTTTAGTATACTCCTGATCATTTTGTTGGACTGACCTGATCTGGGATTTTAGTAGACGAGTGGACAATTTTTTTGTTTGTTTTAATTGAAGGTCCTTAATGTGGGCCACATGTTTCTGCCAGTGATTTGGACATACAGAGGAGGCAGGGGCAGGGAATGCAAAGTGGTAGAAAGCTTGGGGCGGGGGGTAGGGAGGGGTAGGATGATGAAAAGACCAGTTCCACAAGCGAAGCACATTAGCAACCCAGAGTGGAAAGGGCCGGAAGGAAAACCCACCCACCTCACCCCTGTGCTCATTCTATCAACCTGCAATTGCGGCAATCAAAACCATATGTCGGTTCTTCCAGATCTTTCTCACAGGACAAACATGCAAAGGGCCTCAGGCCTGGCGTTGCCATCAAATGGTAATTGATACCATATGAGCCACAAAATAGAAAAGCACATGCAAACAGCAACCTCTCTCCTTGCACCCCCTCCCCCTACCCCCTTCTCAGCCCCTTGAGAGGGATGAAATTGCAGGTCTTGCCGGGCTGCTAAGTGCACTGTGCACCATGAAAAACAAGTGTATGGGGCTCCAGTAACCACCTGTAAATCAGAGGGAAAGGAGGGTCCACTAGCCAAGAGCTCAGCCCAGAGACCAGTCGAGGGTGAAAGGTCACTCTGGGTTAATACAAGGTCATTGATCATGGGGGAAAATGAACACAGGTGTGAAGCAGATCACAGGCCTGTAGCAGAGAATGACCCCCCCCCTGGTCCCAGGGCACATCCGGCCTGGAGAAGGCTCATTCCTGCTAAGCCACATCTGTCTTCCCCTCCTCCTACCAGTGAGATAGTGGGAAAGTGGAAACCACTCCCCAGTTATAAGGCAATTAGAAGAAAAGTGACCCCAATCCTGTATCTGCTGCTGTCCTTGTCTGGGGATCTTTTTGCATCCTATTGTTCTCAAAGGGGGAAAAAAAAAAAAGAACAACCAAGCAAACCCGCTGAGCTGGAGGTCCTGGCAGTTGCTGGCTGAATGTAATACAGTAGGTAAAATCCGTCTCTTGTTTCCACCGACATTGACAGAACTGCAAGTAGCATACGGCTCTCGCCTCTGCATGTATATATTTTCTTATTAACTCGATCGGGCAGAAATTTGCAGAGATTTGTTTGGATTTGGAAGTCACAACAGAATGTCAGTTTTACAAACCAAAGCTCGTTCTGTGGTGAAATGTACAGCTCTGGACCAAACCATTCACCACACACAGCTATTTGTTCCAACTCCTCTAGCAGCCGCTTCTGAACAAACAACGACTTATTCTAAACACACGCAATGGGTCTAATTTTTCTTCCTTCTGCCTATCCCATTATATGTGATATTTCAGTCTTATAGATCTTATGAAGTTTAAATATTTTCCAGATGGGACTAGGGAGTACAGAACCCTGTAAACACTCGATGTTATAACAGGATCAACTAAATACTCAAAACAGAGGAACAGAGGATGATGGTCACATTGTCCTGCCAGCAGGAACCTAGTGAGCTGCCACCGGCAGCTCTTGGGAGGGGGACAGACACCAACTCTTTTTTCTCCCCCCAGTTCTTAAGGATGGGCTGATTCATCCTCATGTAGACTGCATTTATATATATATCTTTCAAAGTAAAATGATTCCCAAAAAAAGATGGTTTAAGCTCAATTTACCATTCATGTCAGTGGCAAGAAAGAAAACCATGGTCGTAACGTAAAGATAAATTCCACTGTCCCACGGAGGGAAAATGAATAAGGCCTATTAAAACCCTACATTTGCCCAGATCCGTAGCAGTCCCGCCTTGTCATAAGCATGGCCGAGAAGACCCAGACAAGGTGGTGTTTCCCAAGGACCTGCAGCCTAGACGCACCCTGGCCACATTCATAATGATAGTTAGCACCATGCCAAGAGAGCAAGAAGTGAATAAACGAAGGAGTAATGAGAACAGTGATTAAAATGAAAGTTCTGGTGAGTAGCAGGGAAGAAAGAGGCAGGGCAAAGCAGATGGTAACGCTGAAGTCGAAGCGGCGCAGCGCAGCTCAGGAGGCGTGGAGCCGGGCAGGCTGGGAGAGGCCACTCTGGGGAGACACTGACCTTACCTCTGCTCTCCCTTCGTGGTCCAGGCAACATAACCCTGTATCTGAGCATCGGCATTGTTTAAATTTCATCCTGTGGTGTTGTTTGCTGATTGGTCAGACATGGCTGACAGCATCAGAACTGCAATCTGACAGACAAGGAGCAAGCAGGACCACAGCCCAGAATTCATCATGGGAGGGAGGAAAGCGACTTCATTCCAGATATATGCAGCTCAGACCCGCAGATGTCTCTGCAAGGGTTGTGGCTGGCCTGGGGGTGGGAGGGCCTAGGAGGAGGCTGGGAGGAGGGCATGAGGAGGGGACAAGCCCAGCCACCCAAATGACCAAGTGTGAGGCGTCCCCCTGGCTCTGGTGCTTTGGGGCCATGGTGAGCAGCGTCCCTCTTGCCACTCCCAGTGCCTGTTACTTCCTAGGATTAGAGGAGGTTTCTCCCCCTGATTACTTTCTTACAGAATCAAAGTAGTGATCTTTCCAGTTTGGAATACTGCAGTTGTCCTGTTGTATTTAGTTGTATTTATTTCTCAACATTTTTAAATATTTTCCTAGGGATACAGAAGCTACTAAAGAGAGTGTAGTCAACAAGAGCATCCCATCCAGATTTTTGCTGTGGTGAGGCATGGCCTTCGATTTTAAAGGGCTCTAAAAATATTTGACTATTAACAGCAAAGGAAAAAAGTAAAGAAAAAGGAAAAGGTTTGAAGGTGTTTGGAAATGGCAAAAGAATTTGTGGGAGAAATAGCAGATGAGGTAGAAAAGAAAAATAGCTTGCAAGTGGGACAGGAAAGATGGAATCAATGCTACTGTGTTATAGGGTATGTCTTGATGTTGAACCAGGTACCGATTTCTCTCTGGGCCAGTGGGGCCACATGAAACTCACTGACAGCAGTGGTAGCTGTCCACAGCTCCCTCTCTCCTCTCCCTACCTCCAATCTTGGTGCTGCTGCTGCTAACACACACACACACACACACACATACACACACCCTGAACCAGCCTACTGGCCAGCAGGTATAACTAAGTTTGCTTGCTATAAATGGAGGATTGTGGAGGATTGCTTTTCCTCTTGAAAATTCCTATGTAAGGTTTTTACCTCGAGTGAAGGATCAAGTTTAGTCTAGTGTGAATACTTGCCTTCATGTTCCTACTACCCAGAACCAGGACTGCACAACTTTGGGGAAAATACTAGCAGAATTGAAAGCAGACTTCCCCAAAGCAGTTCTTCCCTCAGCAAAGAACACTACCTGCACCCTCCTTCATAATTTCCTCTTTCCCAGCATTTTTTTTTTTGGGGGGGGGCAGAATTTGGGGGAAAGCATCATGGATTTCACAATTACAGAATAAGACAATAAGACAAGATAGAAGGTGAGGTGAGGATACGGAGCAACAAAGAGAGATGGATCAAAGTGGCAGGAAATCAAGGATAAAAAAAAGGGGGGCTGGAGAGACCAGGTTATTAAAATCAACAAGTTAAATGGACAGATAAAAGGAATAATAAGATGCTTTTGGCTGAAGGGAAGGTTAACACAACATGAAAATCAAGATTTAATAAAAATTAATCCTTGAAAAACAACACCACTGATCTAACATCAATTTGGAGTAGTGAAATGGCAGAACAGGATAAAATAAAACCATCTGGCTTAAAATAAAATCAAAACTCCACCATGATCTCCAGACCCAAAAAAAGAAAAGAAAAGAAAAATCTCATTTCCCCCTTTTACTGTGTAAACACTGGTGATGTGGGCTCATTTTTAAAATCAAGCTGGAAAGACACACCACAGAAAGCTGAAGAGACAAGGAAAGGGTACTGGAATAAAGGATGTGTACATGAAACAGAGAGCAGCAAGGCAGGAAGAAAAAATAAATATAAGTCAAACTACAGGGCTGATGTGAAAACAGGGGAAGCTGTGGGTAGCAGGTGAAGCTTATGAAGGAAGAGATGCCCCAAGGGTTGGAATTTCATTCAGAGAAGAAAATGATGCTGTGAAAGAAAAATACTAGGCAAGAATACAGAAACAACTGAGCAACAGAAAACATAAAGAATACAGGAAGGTGATATTATGAAGTATAAACACAATGTAATAGGGAGCAAATAGATATGAGAATAACAGAACAGTGTGTCAAAAGCATAAAGTAAGTTTTTTAGGAGCTATAGAGTTAAACATTTTGCAAAAGGTGTCCTGTTTAAAAAACCATTACAGACTGAAAAGACTACATGAAAATAATTGCATGTATTTTTTGAACTGACTTCCCAACTTTAAAAATTTTCCATAACTTCCAGATTTGTTTAAAAATGCATGAAACAACAACAATAAAAATATCACAGAAGGGTCTTAATTTCTAAACAATTGCTTGTTGGGAATAAACCTAGCAAGTACAGATATCTCTGTGATGCTCTTCGTTATCCATGGTATTCAAAGTTCAACTTCCCCTAAATGAATATTTATGCAAGCACCTTGCCCAAGACCAAAGGACATGGTCCTTTTTGAATATGGTCCTTATTCAAAATGCTGCAACAACCCAGAATAAGGTACAGTAAGAATCAGTCAAGGAAATGCCATATGAGAAGAGACCATTTCTAGTGTTACTGCTGAAGGCTTGAACAGCCTTTCAAGCTCCTGGCCTGGTTTTAAACTCAGGAGAGGATCAAGTTGGTTTCAGTGATAAACCAGTAATTGCATATTTGGTGGAAAAGTCTACAGCTCCGTCAAGCAGCACAGGAAGCAGGATGACAGCAATTTCAGGTGCTGGGATGCAATAAAAACAACGAGGAAAGAAAATGTTTGCTTTTTCTGTCAACTGAGATGTCAGTACCCATTAATAAATCTATCTGCTAAATCTACTCTTATTCATGTGGGACATCACCAATTTAAAGTAAAATAAATTATCTTTAATTAAATGGAATTGTCGTCTTCCTCCCGCTATCATCCCCAATTATTCTCCCTAATCAGCCCTTTAGGGAGAAGGAAAGATAGAATGCTGAAAGGCACATCGACTATAAACAATTTCTCTTTCTGTCAAGGGATGAAGTTTTTAATTTTAATTACTGTTTATAACTATAATTTTTGGATATAAGTAATAAAAACTACAAAAATCTTGTCATTTACGGGTAGGAGGAGTAGTACCCTGGTCATTTCCACAATTTCCCTTTCTTCTCACTCTGTGATAATTCCAGAAGTCGGAAGAAGTCATTTATGGGCTAAACAAATTATCTATTTAAACCTAATCTATTACTTTTATTTCCAGTACAGAAGTGCCAGTTTTAATTAATACTTTAAAGTATGTAGCACTAACTGAATGCCAGCTATGGTATTTTTAGGTCGTTAAGCTTTCAAAAACCAGGCTTACTGAATGGTATCAATTTGTGTTTAGACAAGAACATCATATACACTTTCAATATTAAGACAGGTCACTGGATAGAAGAGGCTGATCTACTTACAGCTACTTAGTGACTCCTTCTGTCCCGCCTCCCAGCCTGCCCACCTCCTCTTTTTTTTTTTTCATAACTTCACCCAATTCTAGCAAAAGCACCATGTATTTTAACCAAGTGAACTGTATGCAGAATATACCATTATCAGTCCTCATATTAATGTAATAAGGCCCTCCAAAATAAATGATGAAATCAACAAGTAGATGAAGAAGTGTCTCACTCCAATCCCAAAGGCACAAAGATGGAACTTTATCCCAGGAGTTCAGGGTCAACTGCGCCCATTTTTATGACAGTGTCCCTTCCTTTTCCTCCCAAAACCTGGTTCGTTTGTGTTTGTTTCACTCTTTAATATTACTGTGGACTTCTCCAGGGAGGGTAGGGAGTTTTCTTTTATCCTTCGAGGTGTCAGCAAAAGCAACCACTAAAATTGGGATATTGATTATTAATTATTTATATATAAATTTATCTTCTCTCTAAAATAAAGGGGTATGGGTATTGGCTCTTTTCTGACTACTTACTGTTACTTTTAAAAATGTATTTTTTTCAGGGTGTAGTACTGTTTTCATTTAGCATGCCTTTGAATTGCCGCCTACAGAAGTAAAAAAAGAAACCACAGCTATACAAGCCTGCTGACTTTCTTATAAAAGAACCAGTTTTAAACTTGTTTATACTACTGATTCCAAATGAATTCAAGATGGTGGCTAGTTAAAGAAAGAGAGCCCATGCCAGGGAGTTTGATCAAAGAACTTCAATTCAGCAATGTTCAGTTTTAATTGACCACTAATTAAGCTACATTAGTCCAAGAAAGGTCTGTATCACTTTGAGTAATAAAGAAAAGAATTAATTTAACCCTGTGTCAGTCAGCTTTAGTAAATTCATCTGAAAGCAACTTCTCAAACGATAGGCATGAAAGAAGTGTCTAGTGTTAAATGCCAAAAATGGTCTACAGAATTCAGAGAAGACCAGGGACTCAGTTTTCAAGAGTGTTTGTTACTTCGCTAGTGATGTCACCTTGCAGGTATAATTATCTTCATTACAGATACAAAGATGTCAGCTTCACTCCCTGGGTTGCAAAGGGTTGCTTTAAAATTGGATTCAAAACATGGCATCATACCAGCCAGTTTTAACTTTCCTATATTCTCGACAAAAATAGAGTGGATTTGCAAAATCATGAGAATTTTCAAAGGCTTGGAACTCTCCTTCTGGGAAGAGTGAGTTAAGGGGGTGCGTGGGGGGGGGGGAGAACAACTGCAATAACACCACCAGAAAAGCTCATGATAATTAGGAACCACAGCTACGACAACCACGGCAGCAGCATAAAAGTCCATGTGCTAAGGTAGTTTATTTCTGAAAATCCAGTTGCAAATTTTTTATTTTCCCACACATGGCTCCGTGAATTTTTTCCCCCCTCACAATTCTGATAAAGAACCTCAAGAAGGAGGAAAAAAAATCATAAAACAAGAAAAAATTCCACATAAAGATTTAACCTCAAAATATAAGATATAAGAATACACTGCTTTACAACTTGGGTGTTCATGACTATTAAAAGTCCTTCACATTAACTCACAGGTGAATGCCCTATGGTCTTCTTACAAATCTAAAAAGAGTAAAATAGGCTTAAATTTTAAAAATAAACTCACTACTCAAAAGAATATTAGTCCATTCTATATTAATTGACCCATCCTCCTTGCCTGCATGAATAGCATCGATTCTCACAGCACTGAATGCCAAAAGGGCCATGTTTTCTTAAAGAGGAGCATCCTTGTGGCCTCAACACACATTACAGTTTGTTTTAACGATTTTTTGGCAACCAAGTACTGTATTTTCTACAATAGTATTTAATGAATAACCTTTATTTTTTTCAAACCATCCTGCCAGCACTCATTAAAATGCACTTGTTTGTGAAATGCAATAGCTAGCTATATGAAACCAAAATATTAATGAAAATTGGCATTTCTAAGTTTAAAGTGGTATTTGCATAACAGGAACTAAACAGGGTACATGCTGAAAGAGTGCAGAGAACACAAATACCTCTTAACACCATAATTATTACCGAGAAAAATGATGGCTTGTATATACCATTAGAAGCCCAAGGAGAAAGCATCTGCCAGAGTGTGCCGTTGTGGGTTCCTGGTGCTTCGGGTGCGTAATCTGCACCAACAGGAGGTATGATGGGAAAAGCCTGCAATTATCTCACCTATTCATGTAGGAGACAGACAAGACATGAACTCATTCTCAGCGCTCAACAATATCCTAGGTCTAGGCCATCCACTGCCACCTATGCTTATCACTGAAAAATAATTAGCACAACTTTGTGCAGGTATGAATGAAAGTGGTCTTTGACACCATCAACACTAACTAGGCACCTGTCCCAACCCCATGACACAGGGAATGAGAAGTACTACATATTTAGGTGCTTAGTTAAGTAAACTACAAATAATGTACTGTGTACTCCCTCAGAGAGGAGGAACCTTGAGAAAAATACCATTAAGAAGTTTTAATAGTTATTGGTTCATCAACAAATATTATTCAAGCACTCTTATATCTATCCTATTGTGCTAATCTTTGAGAAGAAAATAAAGGGTAAAGTAGGTCCTCAAAATGAACATAAGTTGGGCTGGGACTGTGGCTCAGTGGTAGAGCGCTTGCCTTGCATGTGGGAGGCACTGGGTTCGATCCTCAGCACCCCATATAAATGAATGAATAAATAAAGGTCAATCAACAAATAAAACAAAAAAAATTTTTTTAAAAATGAACATAAGTTTGTTGTAAGATATGACAGAATTTAAAGGCAATGCAAAGTCTAGTTAGGGATTAAATGAGTGTTAAGCATAAGATGGGTAGATGTTTCCATTTATTATGAAGAACTATTTGAATTACATGAGTAAGTGTGTATTATTTAACTCTACATAAAAGAAACACTTTTTTAGCAGGACAGCCCTGGGAGCATTCTGCTCAAGGGTCTTGCCTAACTCCACAGAGACATGGGCACGTATGGAACAAGGGTCTCTCTCATTTGGCTCATAAACATTTCTTGTTTGTTTCTGTGGGTTGACAGGTGCACAAAGATGCCTGAAGACACGGTCCCTTTTCCTGGTGGATCTCACTGGCTAATTCTGAGGGAGGAGGTTCAGGATACCCACTGTGTGCAGACAAGCAAAGAGCTGAATCCCTGGAAAAGTTTGTCCAAATCAAGCTCTAAACTTAAACTAAAAAGGGACAAATAAAATTGAGATAAGCATGTCCCCAATGGCATAAAGGAAGCATGTTTGCTGACTATATAGGTAAGAAAGTGTACAAATATCATATTAGAATAGATGGTGGAAAAGACTGCAGTTTGCTATGATTGATAAGGTTTTTGAGCTAGTCATTTAATCCCCAAATATTTCCATTTCGCAGATCAGCTCCTCCCCATACAACTTTCTGCAAGGAGGCAAAGATGCTCTAACCTATGCTGTCCAATACAGAAGCCACTGTCCACATGTGACTACTGAGCACTTGAAATGTGGCTGGAGCAATGTAAGGGAACTTTCTGAATTTTATTTAATTATGATTAATTTACATTTAAGTAGCAACACCTAGGCATGGCTAGTGGCTACTTCACTGGGCAGGGCAGGCTTATCTTGTAAAATTGGATAACAGCATCTGCAACACCAATCTTCCTGGCTGCAGTAATGATTACATTAGGTGTTTGAGAAAATGCTTGGGAAGAACAGAGGATTACAAATGTATTTTATTGAATATTGATTATTACTTCAATAAAAGATTTACTGTAGCTGGGTGTAATGGCGCATGCCTATAATTTCAGTGGCACAGGAGGCTTATGAGTTCAGCCTCAGCAACTTAGTGAGGCCCTAAGCAACTCAATGAGACCATTTCTAAATAAAATACAAAAAAGGGGATGGGGATGTGGCTCAGTGGTTGAGTGACCTTGGTACAAAAAAAATTTTCTTAAATAAAAAAAAGGATTTACTATAAGTTTTATTCTGGCTATAAATCATTTTCTTAGTCATTGAAGAAAAGCCACAGTAAAAGCAAGTTTTTATTTTAAAATCATTCTTAGATTCATACTGGAACTTACGAAATATAAGAGAAATACTGAGAATCCAACACAGATGATCAATCAGTGGTTGATCAAAATTGAAAGAGAGGTCAGTACTCCCTAAAACAAACAAACAAAAAACCTTTCATTTAAATTTAAAACTTAAAAAATTACCATTGTGCAGAAACAGAAATACTCAAAAGAAATGATCACAAAAATGGTAATCTTTATCACTTGCCTAGCACACAAAAAACTAAGTTTTCTTTCAGTTGCTCACTAAAAGTACAGATAACTCTGCACAACAAAATGTGAAAAAGAGATCAAACAATAAAAGTCAGCACAGGGTAAACTTACAATATGCATATAGATAGATGTAGTGCACAAAGTCGACCTAAAGACAGCAATGTAATTTTACTAGAACAGCACAGCACCAAGCTAGATAGGGAATCAGGAAGAGTAAAGCACAGAGTCGGAGGAAGCTTGTAGGAAGAAACTGAAATTCCATTAGCTAATGGGCTCAGCAATAAGTGAAAGCATATTTGTGCACAAAGATACACTAAAAATCAGAGCTGCCATTCCTATGCCCGGCTGCCATCTCTACTCTGATCAAACCTTGGAGAACCTTGTATAGCCTGGGGAGGAAACTGAAGAGTGGCACAAGTTACTGTCAGACTTGGCAACCTCTCCAAACCTTGGCATCTAAGAAGTGAGGTGTGCTGCTGGGTTCTAAAAGTTGGCAGGTGGAAGACTCTGCCTCCAGATCCTGCCACCTTCCCCCACAGGGGGCTGGGGAAGGCAATCAGGGTCTCAAAATCACTTTCCAAATCACTGCCAGGAATTAGCCAGCATTGAGGGGACGCACACATGGAGGGAAAGGAAGAGAGTAGGAAGAGAGGTCCCTAGTTGTGAGTAGGGAAAAAAAGTGCATTATTAGGAAAGCTGAAAAGAGAGCTTCTAATGTTGCCTTTAATTTTTAATTTTTTCTTGATGTACATAATACAGTTAATGATGATTCAAACAATGTCCTTAATGCCCCTCCAAATACTTAAAGGAAATTATTAATTAGTTTCTTTATGCTAATTCCTTTTTCCCTCTCTTTTTTGGGGGAAATAGTAATAGATGTTTCCTTTTATGATGATTCAGAAGAACCAACAGTTACACTGATAAGAGTTCACAGCATTTTAAGAGGTAAGATGTAAATGTCTATTTAGGGTATGGAGAAATGTATGTTATTGATTCAACATGTTCTAACAGCTGCTTTGAAGCCATTCCAATTGGTTCACAAATAATGTACTATACTTATAATGATGCAAATAAAATCTCACATTTTCATAGTAAATGGTGGCAATACCTGGAAAATATGGAATAGTACAACTATAGATAGATAGATGATAGATAGATAGATAGATAGATAGATAGATAGATAGATAGATAGAAAATTTGCTTGGAAAGGATAGGAAAGAAAAGCTGTGGCTCACAATAACACGATGAATGACTGAGGTCGAGATATCACTTCCAAAGCAGAATTTCTCAGCCTCAGCTCCATTCCTGTGCACCAGACGGGGTGAGCAGCACCCCTAGCCTCTAGACCTACAGGCCAGTAGCGACTCCCTTCTCATTCCCACCCCTACAGTTGTGACAGCCAAAATGGTTTCCAGATATTGCCATATGTCCCCTGGGGCACCACTGTTCTAGAGTACATGTCTGTAATCAGAGTCTGTCAGCAACAAATGTCCACTTTGATTGTCTTAAGTCTTCATACAGACAATGGCCTCCTCTAGAATTATCTTCCTTCGACTAAGAAGGAAATAAACTTTTACACCCAGGAAGCCTTAGTACATGACATTCTGACCTGGTGATCTGATGCTACTCAGCAGTCCTGGCCTCTATCTTTGAAATAGGTAGTCTATAGTAATTTTAATTACTTGATGAAAAATGTTTATTATTTTCAACTCGTTCTGACCTATCTGCATAATCAAAATAATACACTGTACACAAAATTTTGATGAATAAGCATGTTTGAGTAATAAATTATTGGCATTATCTGTTACTGTCTAGTTATGCAATCCATCTACCCACCCACCCACCCATTTGTACTTTCTCTGATCCAGTCGTACATTTATCATCATAAAACCTGTCATGCTTTCAATTCTGATTGAGTTACACAGGTAAAAAGCCTAGGACCAGCCAAAGAGTTTAATCTACATAGCTCCCTATTGGCAATGCATCTGCGAAGGCACTATTATCCATAAATAATTCCACATCAGGCCAGCTCTATGTTTTATACAGCTACACTATCTACTTCAAAACATAACAATATCTCAGTATCTGAAAGTGCCTAATTTTTGTTCGACTGGTTACAGGGCTAGTTAGGTAATCTATTGTCAGATGCAAGATTCCAATGTTGATCCTCCTGAGAGGGTAAACAACTAAACAGAACAACTGAACCGAGGAATCACCATCTAACTTTAAAACAGGTTAAATGAATCTGTAAAGTAAACATTAAAAATGTATTAAAGACTCCAAAAACAAGTACTTGTCTAAAACTACTTAGGCATAATTTGTTTCTCCTTTTTCATCTGTTTTTCTTTCTTTCAAAATCTAAAAATGATGGTGGAAAAGAACCATAAAACCAAAACTTCCTCCATAAGGAACAATTTAGTGTGGTTTTGCATTTCTCAATGTCATATCTGAAAGGTAACACAGCTTCTACAGTTTAGAGGTTTGAATCTCGTAATGATCCATCTAAGTCATCTTTCGTGGGGTTAATTAAGTAAACTGAATCCTAAAAGGTTTTATTAGCAAAACTGACACTGTAAAGTTGGGCCAAGAGGATCTGCTATTCCATGAGTCCTTTAAGAGGTAAATGTATTTAATAATCACACACCTATTTCCAGCAGTTTTAGCTCATTCCCTGGAATCATGCAAGAGGTTTAGTGCCTTCTATAAACTTTGGGAAGCAGGATTACCAGGTTCACATCAGCATATCTAATTTTACAGTTACCTTATTTAAGTTTTTAATATTGCACAGTTCTTTTTCTCAGGTGTTAATAGAAAAATCAATTTTAAGTCACAACAGCTGTGATCATTTTAAATATCACAGCTGTCATGAGTTGAAAATAACCAATTTGAGCATATAAATTTCTGCTGCAAATGTATCAAAATGAAAATACGATGGATTTTTATCTTTTATTCCCTATGAAGCTGAATGTCCAATACAATGGTAGACTAATAACTTATTTGCTTTAAAATAAAATCAGGCTTCCATTTCTTTGCTGACCTAGCCGACAGATGGCTTAAAAGAACAGAGAAGAGCATCATTTTTAAGATGTACTCCTATGGCAACTGTGGAACATGTTTAATTATGGAAAGAGTATTAACTCTGGGAGGACTAAGCTAAATAGTTGTTATCAAAATTGAGAGTTCATTTATGTAAACATTTTGCTGTGAAGACAGGGGGGAGATTAAGTGGAATCCATGCTACACATTAAGTATTATTAAAGTCTGAGAATTCAAATTATTACACAGGACAAAGTCTGAACTCATATGAACAGTGTTAACTAGCATTTTTCCAGGGGAAAAAATCGCATTTTACTTATTTCTTTGTAAGCTCAAAACAAACTGTTGGATGGGATGAAATAAAAATCCTTTTTGCCCTCTCGATTCAAATCTCATGTCATTAAATTTGGAAGAATAAAATAACATTCTTAAAAAAACATTAAAAAAAAAAGGCAAGAACAGGGCATTATTTATCCAAAGTTTGAGTTGGTGTGTGTGAACTTCACTGTGGACAATGAACACCCAAGAAATTCTAGACTTAAAAAAAATAAAACAAAAAAAACATTACTGCCACCTGAACTATGCTGGGAGGAACAGGGCTCAAATGTTTGAAAAATGATATTGCATGATTAAGACAAGGAGGAAATAAAGAAAAAGCACAATTTTTAACCAGAGCGTTGGCAATGTTACACAACTCCTCTAAAAAATAAAAAATAAAAATAAATAAATAAATAGAAAAATACCTCCTCCCCCAGGTCTCCTACCCTCCTGGCTAGTAAGTAAACAGAAAATAAAACTCTCAAGTATTTTCATCCCAGATCGGTAGTCTTCCCTCTTTCTCATATACATTCACAGAATAAAGATGGAAAGTTGGCAATCTTTGTAACTAAACAACTTCTAGCGGGAAGCTGACATCCTTCCATTCTGCTCAGGGAAGGTTGGTGTAGCAGGTATTGGAAAGCCTTACCATCCCCTATTATTTGCATATTAATTTCAAAGCTACATGGAAAACACTGTAGTCTTTTAATCACATCAACACACAAAAAGGCACTACAAAGTGAAACTACACTTGTTAAACATTTATCCCAACCCCCACATCACACAAAGGAAGCCTAAGAAAAACAGCATCCGCCCTGCTCCTGTACAGCTCAGCCTCCTCTTCTGAATTGTAATAACAGGTGCAGAAATAATAACGTGCTGGCCAATCAACTTTTTCCTCTGATTTGTCAGTTTAGCTTAATAATGCCATTAGGAATGTAAACATTTCTGCAATTTATATTTAAAAGTCAATAAAATAATGGGGTACAGAATTTATCCTTTTTAATTTTTTAAGTAATACATTTGATTATTTTAATCACGTCAGTACTTAACTGGATGGGGTTTAAATATGCATGTAACATCAATTTAATTTGTTTTATTCGTTAGAAAAGCTATTGAGTAATACAACATTATTCTCTTAAAAAAAAAAAAAAAAAAGAGCACACATTCTAGGGAAACGGGAGTCCAGAGTACTTTCATGTTTCGTTCACTTCTTAGAGATGGGATTCCAGTGTTTTCCAAATGTCTTTCATTATGAGCATTTTAAAATGGGAACCAAAGAGGTGAGAATCCAAGGCACACTCACTCGATGGCTAACAATAAAAACAAGGAGTGTTTCCATACTGTGGATAAACTTTATTGGGCTACAGCAATAGGACTGTGGTTGGTAAAGGCATCAACTATTTTTAAAATGGTGTGAGAGTTTTTACCAACATAGCAATTCCCACTTGAACAGGATCATTATTGGTGTAGTCATCCAGTACTCTATAATTCTCACCCTTAGGTTTGAGGAGGTGAAAAAGCCAACTCAAATGTTAGCCTCCACTGTTAACATCCCCTACTCATTTTCAGGTCAGCTACAATGGAAGCAGCTGGAGTTCAACTCTCCCCATTCTGTCCCACCAATTACCTCAATGTGCCCTCTCTCAAGATGAGTGTAATTTGGTCTCCAGGAAAGCACAGCGCTGGGTCCTCGGAGGATGCCAGCCAAATCCTGCATTTTTTTGGTGAAGCCTGAAATTAGACCATCATGCACTGCTCCCCTGACTTCTCAGGTGTGACCCACACTTTATTCCAACTGGGGGAGGGAGCAAGGGTGAGTTTAAAGGGTTCTTTTAGAATATTGGAGGTGGAGTGTTCCTTTTAAGTCAATTTGAATAAAATGATGATTAGTTTGTACAGATCTCTTTAAGAAATTAGGAAGATGAATTTGAATAAAACTAGGATGAAATCAAGCCAATATAGAATTTAAAACAAAAATATCAGAAATACAAACTTTAAAATTCTAATCAGATTTATGCCATTGTGACATAAATACACCTGCGAATCAAAGGTTGTAGTTTGGAAACTAATTCATGGATCTTCAGCATTGCAAAAAAGAAAGTCTACCAAAGTTTAGGTCAAGTAATACATAATTCTCAAACCATTTCAATCTCCAAGCCAGTAAATTAAACTTGAAGAACTGTTCTACAGAAGAAAACACTGGTTTTGCTTCATAAAAAGTAACATCTGTTATACTTGATATGATAATGTACAAATGGATTATAGCTTTTCAGATATTAGAAACTCCGCATGAGGAACTTTTCTAAAAATCCCACGTATAACTTTCTCACAGATTGCTTCACTGTACAAAATACAATTATTTCATAAAAATATCTCTTCAATTTTGCCACTATTCATTATTTTCCCTGCTTTTTTTAGGATTATGTTGATTTTCTGAACACATTATAAATATTTTATAAGTATACAGTTCCATTATTGTAGTACTCAATAATTTTTATCACATGTAATTGTATCCTGTTACCTCAAAATTATGATTAAAATATCAAGGGTTAATAAATAAAAACCTGATGAAATGTACAATAACTGAAAAAGGCATATCTACAATTATTTTTCAATTGTGTTGATTATGAAAAATAAGTTTTTGTTCACTCTTATAATATTGGAGGGGGGAAAAAAATTCCAGTGTGCGTTTTTGCATATGTGTGCCTTGGAATTCTTAAGTACAACAAGACATACATTTATGCTTGGTGTGCAGAACAAATACATGTCTCCACTGCATTTTCTTCCTATGGTAAAAATAAATCCGAATTTGAACCACTTTTAAAATAGTCACAACCCTATCTTAAACCTATATGTTTTCAATGGATCAGAAATTAAGTCTTGCTTTTTTAAGGGATCTCTTCATGGTGGGCTGCTGACACGTGTATGGCCATAAAGCAATGCTACTAAAACATGGTTTTTTTCTCTCACAGGCACAGCAGTGACAGAAGTTTGAAGGAGGCTTGAAAACACACCCACACATCATTCATAATAATGAAATATGACAATGTCTACAAACGATGGTAAAACAGTTTAAAATATAATTTATAAGGTAAAAAATCGCTTATCCTCAAGCCTCTATGGCAGTACTACGATTTTGGTAATAACAGTAACAATAAAAGCAACAAAGCTACAACAACAACAACAAAAAAAGGCAAATAGGGATGTAATGCAAACCACATTTATAATGGAACCGGAAACAAATGATTCTTCAGCACAATTTCCTGTAGATCAGTTGGAAAGGTATTTAAGGACTGCACCAGCTATTAGCTCTTTTTTCCTGACCACTTTTCTCTCCAGCCCTCTTTCCCCTGTTCCAATATCCTTCCTCCTAATTCTCCTTGAAACAATGCCATCACCTAGCGCTATGAGGATGCTTGTCAATTATCGACATTATATTCAAAATGTGCAAATTTACCAGAAATCAGAGATTATAGAAAAATGAACCAAATACGTAACTGATCTATATTTTCTTCCTAAGAAATCAGCCTCACAAAAATATTCAAACTGGCATCTGTGAATCTCACGCAGGGATTTTGGAAATTTAATCAGAGGCAGGAGAGCAAAATGTAACCACAATATCAAGATTAAGCGTCTGGTGAATTTTTACCAGCTTAAACCTAGAGAACAAAATCAATAATTTTGTTTGAAGCAATCAAATACAGAAGAAAAAAATAAATTTTTCATTGTCATTTTAAAATAGGTAAACTAAAATGTTTTCTATGTCAACAATACCAAACAGCTCACAAAAAGGAAGCTTTTCTTTTCATGTGTTTCATTTTTTTGAATCAGTGGGGACTTGAAAAATTGCATTAAGTTTTTGACCTAAGCAAATTTTTTCTCTGTAACAGTAACTGCACAATCATTTTGAATTGTGGTGTATTTATACTGCCTTTCATTTATAGTCATGGTGCTGAAAATAGTATATGAAATATCATTTTAAAATACACAAGACAATTTGCATACTTGAAACACTACTGAAAACTTTAAAGCCTAGTGGCTATTTATATATGGCTGCCCTAATCCACTGGGAGATCCACAGGGCCATATGTAAAATGCACTGAATAATCTTATTATTGGTGTTATTTAAATATTAATCTTTTTATATTAGCCCTGCCTGTGGTAAATGGAAAAAACCTAAACAACTCCTACTCCATTTTTTTGCTTTAAAAATTTCAGGTTGGTGACTGAGTTTGTCTCTTATCTACAGGAAAACTTTTTTCTAAGAATATATTCCTGAGAGATTTTGATATTCAAATGTTCCCATTTTCTTCATCAAAAGCAGGAATCACAAAGTTCCTTTATTTTTTGGCCTCAATATCAGAAATAATTAATATCCATTTTCATCTCTGAACTTTATGGGGTTGAAAAGCTGCATAATATGACCAACAGTCAGAATATAAACATGGAAAGCTCATTACCATTTACTTTCTGAGATTTGATGACTTGACAAATAACTATTTCAAAACAACTAGTTTGAAACATGGTTTGAAGCTTGTTAGTATAAAGCAAAAAGAGCAATTACAATAATTATAGGTTTCTCTATACGGTTTAACACATGCACATGCTGGTGAGGCTGATGATGTGATCTTAAATTACCATTAGGAGAAAATTTCGCCACTTTTGTTTTCAATTTCATTTGCCAGAGTTTTATCTTTGTGGAATTACCATATTTTTAGATATGTGAAATTCGGCCAAATATAATTACTTAGTAAAATTCTTATTCAATGAAGACGTAAGTAGTTATAAAATTCAAAATTTAGGGCAAGAACTATACTTACTGTCGACCAGGTAATGCCTGACACTTCTTATGGCCTGAATGAGGACAGATAGCAGCATAATTTGATGTAAGCTTATATTCACAACCCTTAAAAGAAACTGCACTGATTTTCTGTGGGAAAAAAAAAATCCCCTTCTTTCCTGTAGTTAAGAAGTAATGCTTTCAATTTTTTATTTAGCGGAGATTTGGATTCACTTGTTTTTAAACCGCTAATGACTAGAGGGAAAAAAAAATAACAAAAAACATTTGGTCAAGTTCATTAAACTCTCACCTGAAGAAGAGGTGAGTTTTAAAAATACCCTCTGGTTTAACTTCAAGGTTTACTCTTTGATAGCTCTTAAGTTATGATTTTTTAAGTTTGGTTTCATGGAGTCCACATTTTAGGGCAGACACTGTCCTTCACAAAAACCAGAAAACAATTTGTTTTGGGATATGGTCACAGGAACACTTCATATTTTAAGGTAATAGAAAATTCACATTTTTCTTTGTCCTAAAATCACATTGATTATGGTATTTCTCTTAATAGAAGTTAGAGGAAAGCTGATTTTACAAATCCTATAGTTCAAAAAGAAGAAATCAGAATTGTTGTAACGCTTGATTATATTCTTCCCACAACCTAAATTCAGAGAGTTTTGGAATGATTTTCCATTTTTCTTCTTTTGTTTATTCACAGGGAAAACCTGCTTCCTCTGGCCTCTCTCAGTTCAGAGAGTTCAAACTGAATTTAAACAAGTAATTGACTTGTCACTGGGAAAAAGAAAGGAATTCAGTGCTATGTTGTCTTCAGAGGAATACTTGTGCAACAAATAGCTGACCTCAGTTCACTCCAGCAATTCAGGTTAGAACACACTTGGTCATACATGTACGTACACATAAAAACGTGTGGACAGTCCAATCCCAAACCCCAAACAGAACTCAAGAAATGTAAAAGTCTTTTCGATAGGCATTTTAAACAATTAACGCATGGCATACACAATCTCCACAAGATGTCTGGCACCAAATCAAAAGCCGCTGAATGCAGAATTAGGGCCAGTACAATACACACTGTAGAATAAACAAAAATCTGCTTCCCTAGTGTATGCATGAAGGCATTTTTATAAATGGTATGGAACTGGCCCCTTGTATGGGAACACATACACTGGACTTTGCTGTCTGTTTCACAAAGCTAAAATGAAAAACTGGTAACCATCCGTGGTTTCAAAAGCTTTCCTGTATGTGTTCCAAATGGCTATTTTTTCTAAATATAATGTATGTACAATTTGCCTCTTTCTAGTGTTTGAATCAATAGAGATACACATCACCAGATTTGTTTTTAATAAACGCCTTAAAACAGTTCCTATAAATACATTTCCTGTGACAGAGCGATCTTGATTTTATGAGTACCATCCTCTCAAAAAAAAAAAAAAAAAAATCTAACAACCAAAATATTTGGCAACTGAGAGGGCATATTAGTGATATGATGTCATATTCAGCATTTTCTTATGGTAGAGGCAACTGGCAAGCTGTGGGAATGGAATACATATTTTTAAAAATTCCTTTTGGCTAAAAGAGAGTAAAAATGCCCAAGCCTTAAAACTGAAATTTTGGCAATTCAGCCATTTAAGATGCAAAACTAACAATTAACATATAAAAATCACAGCACTGGTAATCTCTAAAGATAAAAATAATCATGGGAACTTTTATTCATTGTAATTCTCTTATAATGCACAAGGGCTACAGAATTCCCGGATCTATTTTATTGCTTTAGAGACACTTTTGCTTACTGACCATGATAATACCATTCATGAAATTTTCATTAAAATTTCTTGAAAATGGAAGGTACTGACCATGTTATGTATGGGAATGTCTAAAAGGTAATCGGTAAAAGTCTTAACTATATATGAGTACCTAAAAATTGCAAACCTTGCACTTGTTAAAAAAATGTTACATAATCCCAATCTTTATGCTTATAGATTTAAATACTTTGATCCTTATACACTGTGAATCATCTGTTTTCAAATCATATTTTCCTTACCACACTTAACTACTCTTCTAATTACACACCATGTTTTTTTTCTTAAGATAAAAAAATAGGAAAGTATTGTAAACTTTTGATGATGTACTGGTACTTTTCAAAACGAAAATAAATGACAATATTTCAACAGTCGCTCATTCATAAAATTGACTTCTTATTAATCTTCCTAAACTACACTCTCAAATACTTATGGATGTATATGCATACTAGTATATGCTGTCAGAAATAAGTGTTATGCATACATCTGTATGTATATATACTCACATGCATATACCACCACACACACATTTAATTCATTTGCGCCAATCGCTACAGCTG
>CM053412.1:17602109-17652109 GCA_028644305.1 Xerus rutilus | reverse complement strand
TCAGTGCAGAGGATAGATGAATGAATGAATGAATGAATGAATGAATGAATGAATGATGGTCGTAGGGAGGGAATGCCATTTCTCCCTCCATCACTGAACTTGAACAAGCCCATGCTCCTATTTAAGTCACTGAGCAAAGTTTGGGTGTGTATGTGTTTCATACTATACTTGCTTACTTCTACGATGCTGATCCCTTTTGCCTAGCATAGCTGAATTAGGTAAATATCACACCCTAGGGAGAATAGTGACATTCATCACTATATGATTAATAGCATAATACAAGCAAGCAAGACTATAAATAAAATAACTACCTTAGGTAAATATGTATTTCACCAAAAAAAAATTGAAAACAGATAGTACTTAATACATCCATCAGAACATACAATTTAAGGAACATACAATTGCCTTCAATTATTTAATCTTCATAACCAGTACTCCGAGATAGGTAATATCATTCTCTCTTGAAAGACAAAAGAATTGATCACAAAAAAAACCTTAGATGACATTTCATACATTTCATAGACCACAAAGCTGCTAAGACAGTAAACCAGGTTATGTGCAACATTAGGAAATGCAGAGGGCTTCAGCTTGAGGGCCAGACACATCTGTATGAGACTTACAACCTTGCTGCTCCCCAGCAGCATCACTCTGGCTAAGCTGTACCCCAGATTTGAGTTTTAGTTCTTTCATCTATTTCACACACATGCTTCTTCTAGGCCTAAATACAAGGACACCTCCCTCCTTCAGCACACCAGCAGCATGTGATAAACGCTGGTGTATTTCCTTATCTTTCCTGCTGTTTCCTCCATGTAAGATGCCCTAAATAGCAGCAGGACAATAATCTCTACCCCAAATGGACTTAGGTAACAGATGACTAGTAACAGAGAATAAAACTATAAAGCTACAGCAGCATGCTAAACTCTCCATATCTAATCACAATCACTTTGCAATACTCAATGTTACTGACCTAGGAAGTATACATGTACAGTTAAGATACTCAAACCTGTGATATTTACTTCTGCTGATGCCTCAGGATCCAAATCCACATCCTCATATTTAAAGTCAGATGAAGAGTAAATTTTGTCAAGCCAGGGAAAGGGTCAGCTAAGCTACTTTATCCATTTAAAAGAAGAAGTGTTATTAAGTGTAGTTTATTCAGAAGCTAAACTAGTTGGTATTCTTTGCTCTCCAGTAGGAGTCACTATAAACAAGAGATTTACTCCACAAGCTAAATTAATGTTGATAGTACTTAGTAAATGCATGCGTATTATTATAAAAATTTTTAATAAATTGTGATAGAGTATAGGAAGGAGGGTTTAATGTTTAATATCCAACTTAAACCGCAATGATAAAAATCCTATTGAGTACAACTTCATAATGAAGATCTAATCATCAAAAGGAGGATACAGACAGACACATGTGTGCTTACACACGCTCCACATACACCCTAAGAATTGGTTCTAATGACTATAACTTGAGATAGCCTTGTAATGTAGTAGTGAACCCTAAGAAACTGCCTGTGTGTACTTTCCTCTATTTGTCTTTGTATTGAAATTTACAGAATATAAAATAACCATGTTCTCATAAAAAGCAATGAAAATTTTAACTGTTTAAAAATATACTTCCCTTCATTGGAATTGTAATCTAACTTTTGCAATCCATATTATGTGGTGCATTCAGATAAAGTGCATCTCAATCTTTTCAGTGGCATGAACTTACACTCTTGACACTATTTAGATAGTATCAATTATGACAGTTTGAGATATGTGTATGTTCTAATATAAACAAATTTCATTTGGAAAATGATTTCATCACATGAAAGTATCAAAATATCAGTGTAGACTATGAAATCTAATTTCTATTTGTGGTTTGATTAGAGACTTTTGTGTTATCTTTAACTGTCCATTTTTATATGATCTGGGTTCCTATGTAGACATTCAAACAATTTATTACATAATCAAATGTTTATTTTCCTCATGGCTGGTCAGATTGTTTGTGGTCATATTGATTATAACATAACTCACATTGATTTTAAAGGTAAGTAATGAGGGCTAATTTTATTTAACTAGACTTCTGCTTCATACATATTTGACTTGCTCCTTTCTGTGGCACTATTTCCTTTCAGAAGAAGGAGGAGGTTTCCTTACTTGCATTATGTGACATTAGGAAAACTTACACAAATACTCTTTTGAAGAATAGGCAGAGTATATGTGATAAACAGATTCCCTAATAGTTGCATCCAGTTAGACTTGATTAATTTTCCCACTTTTCCACATATTCTCATCTTTCTGTGATAAAGAACACTATTTGCACCCCCATTACCCACATGAACATAACAGCTATGATATGCAACAAGCCAGGCATATAAAATGGCCTTCTCCTGTAGACAGGGGAACATGCAGCTGATGCATTATGTGACATGGTAAAAGAAAATGTCAAGTTGCAAGACCAGAATACCCAGATTTTTAGGTTCAATTCCACTGGAAACTGCATGCTTGACTTATACTGAAGTTCACTTCTCGCTTCCTCAATTTCATGCAGATATGTATAACTGCAAAGTTTATAACAGAACTACCCAGTCTCTCCAATATCAAATGAAATTAGGCAAAGACAGTACAATGAACCTTTCTGAAGACTAAAAGAGGTAACTTATTTAAGGTAAAAGACTATCATTATACCTCTTATTTTTTCCTGGCCATCAATCTATTTCCTCTGGGATAAATGGAATTTCTTTAAAAAAAAAAATCCTTTATCCTAACCCAGTGTAATCCATAGCTAGTCTCCAAGTTTGATACAAAAACAAACCATTTCTATTTTGGTACAATGAGGAAGCATTACCCTGAACAATATAAAAACAGAGATGGCGGAAGCTGAGTCAGACTGCCGTACTTCCTAGATGAAGAGGGCTAGCCGGCCTACTACATTACCTGAATCACATGAAATGTGAGGACAATTGTTTTTTCCTTCAAATTGGTACATGTGTAAAAAGAATTCCCCAAAAAGTTAAAGGGAAATTCCTACATGGTTTGTTTGTCTGGGTGAAGGATTACATTTGAAACACTTTTGACAAAAATGGGTTAATGAAACTGATTGGAATCTGGGCACAGGATGTACACCTTTTTAAAAACTCTGTGAATAAATATTGGGCTTCCCAATGCATTGCTCAATCATCAGGTGGGAAATGTGGTATCACAATGAAAGTCATCTTCATTCCAAACAGACTGTCTAGGGTTTGTGAACCTGCTTCAGTGTGGGAATTCTAGCAATTTCCTGCGGTTTCTATCTGCTGATTCCTTTTGATTTTTTTTTTTTTTTTTTGACATCAGTAGAACAACATATTGCTGGGCAGAAAACAATTTTGAAATACTTCAGTGGTGATCTCTGATAACAAACAATAAAAAGAGTAGGTAAAAAAATGAAAAACATGTTTGAAAATGAAGATCATACAAGTAGAGCATCCTATATACATCCTTTACTGAAGTGTCTACTTCAAGTTCATGTGCTACACAAATTCTGCCTAAAATATTCTTTTGTGGAACTGGAAACCAGACACTTTGAGCAAGAATTGATGGTATTTCACGGAGGGAAGAGTAACAGATTCCAGTTAGCTTCCTCAAGGTTGATGGATAGCCCAAATCTTCTGCTGGTCACTGGTCCTTTCCTAATCTAAATGTTGTGTTTTCAAACTCAAAAGGACCTTGAATTTTGAATACTCACCATTAAATGTTAATGATTTTCCCCCTCTGTGCATCATAAGCATTTAAAATGCCTACCTCACACATAAATACAGACATGATCAGAAAGGAACATGTGAGACAAGTTTTATATCATCTTCATTGAGAGACAAAGCTTTAAGCAAATCCCATGAGTAAGTAACCCAAAAGCAATGTTTTTTAAAAAGGTAAGGTGCAATTAAGAAAAGTCCTGGACTTCTAAATAAAACTGAAATGCACAAAAATGTGTTGAATGTAAACAGCATTTCAAGAAGAATGGCTTGGCAAAATGGGACACTGATACAATTCTGACTTTTAAAAGTAATTCGGTTCAATTCTATGGGTAGTGAGTGCCCAAGTCATATGTGCAGCAATAATCTTATTTCCCTCCATTTATGGATGGGCAAAAAATGGATTCAAAAGGAATCTTCATATCCATCAACTAACAATGTTGTTAAGAGTGCCACATTGTCCAATTATGATGCTTACATCATATTGTGTGCAAGTTCCATTATTTGTTTGACAGGATGTTCATTTTCCAACACGTCAGTGTTTTTGTCTTCTTCAATATGATTATCAAATGCACTCTGAAGGTAAAACAACTTAAAAATTCCTTGATGGAGGTACAATAACTTAAAAATCCCAAACAGGTCAACCCTCCCATTCTCGCCCCCAAGGGAGATTCCCTTTACTACAGTACAGGACGTGTTCTCTAACATCTGTTCAGAGCCTGTAAGCCACATTCTTTACGGGGTTTGGGCATCTACCTACTTAATGCCACTAAAGAGAAAATGTATTATGTGCAAGCAGAGAGTATAGAAAATACAATCAACCCCAGATTCTTGCAGTCATTCTCATTTTAAACAAGGGCTGTGCCCTTCAAACTTATTAGCAATGCTGATGTGCAGATTTTTAACTCATCAATTTCTCACACCGTTTGCAATGAAAAAATATACTTACAAAAAATGCATTTTATATTGTATATATAAGGCTTTCTAAAAGTTAAATATTTCTGGGTAGAGACATTATTAGTACAGTAACTAAACACCTGCTTATGTATTTTCAGATGAATAACAATTAAACGTGAGAAAGTTAATTAAAAAATTAACTACTGCTTTTGTTCTTCAAAGGGTTTCCAATAAATCAGAGCTTCTGGTTCTTCCACTGAGCATGTGGGGATGAACTCAAGGTCCTCTTGGCCTTGCTAGTATGGGGAGGACAGAAACTAAGATGCCCTATGTTCTGGCTTAATTTCTAAGTAGCTCTCCAACACTGAGCAAGTTCTAGCTCTGTCTAAAGCTTCGTTTTCTTACAAAAAGTTTCAAATAAGTAAGTGGTCATTTGTGTTCAGCCAACATAATTTCCAACTCTGAAATTTTGTGAGTTATGCTTTTATTATAAGAGAATATCTCTGGATAATCAATTCTGAAAACACAAAAAACATTAGAAGTTGTTTCTGCAGTTGACCAAGCAAATGTTCAACTATATTCCCTGTGATTTTCAGACAATGGACAAACAGAAGCTGCTAGACAGAAGATCACAGGATATCTGCAGCCACTGTCTTAACCATGCCAGATCTGCCATTCTCTCTGATCCAGAGTCAAGTTTGGTAGACACTTCCAGGTAAGGAGTATTCGAGAATACAACATTTCCCCCAAAATATTCAATGCTATGAATTGTTGCAAAATAAATTATAAATTTACCTTACTGCCCCAAATATTATAAATTTATGAAGAGCAGAAATCATAACTTAGTGTTTTTGCTCCATTTTCCAATATCTTATGCCCATAGTAGGAGCTCTAGCATATTCTAATTATTGAGTGAAGGAGAAACAAAAAGAGATTTCTTTTATTCCTTTCCATAACAACAGAAATCAAGTCTAGAAAAACACATTATAGCTAGCTGTAACTTCAATTTAAGAATAAGTCTTGGGGCTGGGGTTATGGCACAGTGGTAGCGTGCTCGCCTAGCACGCGGGAGGCACTGGGTTCGATCCTCAGCACCACATAAAAATAAAATAAAGATATTCTGTCCACCTATAACTAAAAAAAAAATATTAAAAAAAAAAGAATAAGTCTTCATGAAATGACAAAGTGGGCATTTTATTATTAGACACACCACATACCACTATGATGAATTATTCTACTTATTATCATTTCTTTCATGAGCCTGGCCTTTCCTTCACCTGGATTATAAACTTAAATTTAGGAATGGACCAAGTTTCATTTGCTGAGCTGGTAGAGCTTATTGGTTCACATGCACACTTCACAGGAGGGGGCTTAGAGGATCTAACTTACCTTCCTTTCTCTTGTGCAGTGTGTCTAGTCTCTCAATGGAATAATTAAGAATGCCAACAAAATGCCAAAGACATTAAAATGGATACATGCATCATCACTCTGAGAGATGACACTGTTAGGCCACTTAGCAGGTATGACGCAGGCTCCTTCTTGCTTCATGTGTACTTTAGTTTCACTTGGCAGGTCATCCCTACTATTTAAAGTTATATTCTACTTTAAACACTCTTTTATCAGCATATTCTTTGAGGGACACCAGATTCTCCAGCGATTTAAACATTATTTGCTAATGCTGTGGAAGAAAACAAGAAAGAAGCAGACATTTGTCATGCCATTCCCACGTATTTATTAATTTTTCTGTGTTTTCTTCTCTTACACATTCTACTTCAGTAGATTTTAGGCACTACAGGAAAAAAAAAAACTTAAAAAAAATGTTCCTTTGTTTCATTGTTAAATCTGCTAATAAGAGAAATTTACTAATGACTGCAGTAAACCATATGGTGGATTTCACCTCATATTCCAAATTATATCATCATGGATGATGTCATTTTATTATTTAGAATGTACTGGCAATCAGTGAACTTTTGAGTCATATAATCTCTCTGTTTATTAGTCTGTGAGGAGGATCAATGGTGCTTGGTCCCTACAAAGAATTATACAATGAACTCTTGTTTATACAACTACTTGTGCCCATATTTGTCTATATTTATCTTTCCACACATCATCTTTTTTTTCTTCCTTGAGACAGCTTCTTGTTAGGTTGCTTACCATCTCAATAAAAATTGCTGAGGCTGGCTTCAAACCTGAGACCTTCTGGCTTAGCTTCCTGAGCCACGGGATTACAGGAGTATGCCACTGTGCCTGGCTTCCACACATCTTCTCAATGGCTTGTCCACCACCAGACAGTCTGCCATGTAGTAGGTGTGTAATAAATATTTGCCGAATTTTGTTTATCTGACACTTAGTCCTTAAGCTAAGCCTATGCTAAGTCAGTATAATGGTGAATAATTAACTGATACACAATTTCTGGCTGATACCACAGTTTCTTAACATTTAGGGAATTACAGATGCCTCTGGACAATATGATAAAAAACCATTCTCTATTCCTAATTGCCTTTGTGATGCACATACTCGATTAAGAAGATACAGAAGTCTTATCTTCTACATAAGTCATATCTTCTATGAAACATAACTAAAATTCACTAAATATACAAATAGTACCATAGTCATAATATCCTTAACTAAGAAATATTTTGTCTGAAAGCAAATACTAAAACAAGTTATCACTGTAGTTGGGGTTGTCTTTTCAAAGGTGATATCAAAACTGATGTCATCATAGAGACACCTAGTAGCAATGCTATAGTTAAAGACCTGTCTGGATTTCCTTTATAATTCCTTATATTCAGATTTTTGTGAAGAAATTGCCAGAATTTTACATTTGCTATGCAGAGTCATCTGTAGAGATGCAAATCTTGTTTCTATTTCTCTTTGTATGCTTTCCTTTCTAAAAATTTCAAAAATGCTAAGTCATTTTGAATCATGTAGTACATGAAAACAGACTTTTAATACTTGAATTTTTTTTTCTTCATTATCTAGAGTCTTGCCAAAAAAAAACCCTGCAAAAACACCCCCTTAAGTCACCTCAGCATCTTCAGATATACCTTGACTTCTCTGTATAAAACACAGGTGCTTCTTTTCAAATGCAGTCCAATGACTGACATTTAAAACCTATGATGTTAAGACACTTAACACCTTGGTATTCAGGGTGCTTGTATAAATAAGTCAACGTGTGTGTTACCACCCAAATGTGCAATGCATTTGTCTGGACTCTATAATCTCAACTGTGATTACTCTGTGTTGTTTTCAAGGCTGAAAGTTCCCAGAAAGGTTGAAAGGCAAATGAGCTTTATTTTCCAGTGAATATTGCTTCTGCTCTCTGCTGCTGAGTTTCAAGCACAGCTGTGAAAAGTAGTTTCAATGAACCAAGGGACAGTCACAGAATAACTTTGCCCTGAGTTCGCCAACTAATGCTACATGTAATTATATGAACTCCTCTGGAACCAAGACCACTTGCCTGAATTTTAAGTTGGATCAGCATCAAGTAGTGTTGATTTATGTTGCTCTCAAGAGCATTTTTTTTCTCTGATTTTACCCAGTTAACAGAGCAATGGACAAGGACTGAGCCTAACTCCATTTTCCATGGAGTAACCAGCAGGTTGTTATTTTTGACATAAATGAAATGGCAGCAGTAGGGACAGAGCCCAAACTGTTAATTCAAATAAAGCCATAATATTAAGATCATTACCCTTTAAAAAAAGAAAAAAGCTTTACTTAAAACATTCTTCTTAATAGAAAAACAATAAAATATCCTAAATCATACTCCATGTGCCTTAAAATATCTAAAATATCCTGGGAGTAACCTTTATAAATAACACGTAAGTCTCATGTTCTGAGTCTTCACAGCAAAGGCATTCTTTCGGCACATTTTAATAAATTACCATAGGAGAAAGGGATATGCCATAGCTTCCAAACAGAATTTCCAATTACATGGTTCTAAGATTAATCAAAATAGATAATTTAAAGCATTAGAAACTATAGGCTTAGATCTGCAGCTTAGAAAACAAATTGTTTTCAGAGAAAAAAAGGAAATAGCCTAACCTCTTGGCTCTGTAAAGAGTTTTAAATGAAGAAGGGTTTAGTGCCTTCTCCTTTCTGGAAAGAGTGCATATACTTCAAAATAATTCAAAAATAGAATAGCTGATAACTAGTCATTTGTATTATCAAAGTGAATTCATAAACAAGAACTGGGCTAACTTGGAACTAAAATTATTGATTGGTCAAAATAATTCCCTGTCTTTCTAGAAAACACCTTAATCTCAACCTAGAGAAAAGCCACTCCTCAGGAGCCACCTTCTTTTCTTCAGTGGCTGAGACACTCAGCTTCCATTGTCAACGAGACCCATTTAAAAATGGCTTAATACCCAAATGTACACTTTTGAATTATTCAGGTATTTTTCAAATGTCAGAGCAAGGGAAAGGTTTGGGAAATTGGCATTATATTTTAAATTTAATAAAAAAAATCAATTGTTGGGAATTACAAATGATGAAGCCGTCTGAGGACCAGATTTGGGCACTTAATGCTGTGTGAGACTCTTACAGAAAGACAAGAAAGCACACACATCCGAGCAGAGAGTGTTCCGGCCACAATCATGGGACTTAACACCCAAGGAAACCTGTCCTTAATTTATCCCATCGTGTGTAGATTTGGCAAGGATCTCCAAACATCATTTACATACCATATGCCCTGAATTACCTAGGCACAATGGCAGTGGATAAATATGTTTCGGGTCTGACTGTTTGCTTCCTTTTCTAAGTTTTGCAGCTTTCATTTCATTTTTCACATTGCTAAATAATATAATGCAATATTTCGTGCTGCAGAACAATGTTTTGCTAAATCAAGAAAATAGTTTTTGTGCCTCATGATTAGGGAAGAAACGTTCCTGAGATAAGCGACCAGAGGTATTATGTCTCCTATGTAAAAATCCAATAAAGGCAATCAGCTGTTCATTCTTTGACTCATTTTAACCTCTCTCTGCCTTTCTACGAGGCATACAAATGGAAGGCATTCCACAATAGCACAGGCAGAAGTCAGATACTATGACTTCTGGGGAACATATGGAATCGGTCAGCAAGTTTTCACGTTTAAAAGGGATCCCTGAAAATCTATATTTGAAGGTTTTCACATTTAGTTCTCTTGTAATTAAAGCAATATAATCATATTGTGCCTTAGTTTCCCTTTCCCTCTAACAATAGTATTTATATGAATTGAGTAATATCTGTCCATATTTTTAAACTAAATTTGAAGTTGGACTGATAGAAATGTATACCTATACCAAAAAGATCAATATCCTAAAAAGGGCTTGGAGTAGAAGTACATACATATTATTTTGTTGTATACTATAAATTTGACTGTATAAACTTCCAATTAAAAATGACATTCACACCATCATTTTTGATAAAATTTTGCACAGTAGGAATACTCATTAATGCAGGGTAATACAGTGTGATAAGCAGCTTAGACATCAAAATAGAAAAAAAGCCACTTGTTCTACTTTTTATACAAGTGAAATAAAACTTGAAAAATTAAATACCTGAGTAATTAATTTAAAAGAACATTTAATGGCGTTTTTGAGCATGCCAAATCAACTGCATCCATTTTCTAGTCAGTTTCTACTGCAGAGACCTCTATCTCAGTATTTAAAAAAAAGAACAGTCTGTATTTGATAATACATTAAATGTATTGTAATATTCAGAACAGAATACAATTGAAATAATTTTATTTATCCACAATTACCTTCCTGAATAGAATATGTATGTTTCTACCTATCTACCTATCTATAGAGTTAACCATTTAATATAAAGCATCTGAAATACCTAAATTACTTTCAGTTTTGGCAAAAAAGGGGAAAAAATATCCATCAGCTACAAAGCATGTGCACATGGGTCATTTCTTGATTTTCTGGAGAAAATACAAAGTGATAATTCTTAATTGTATGTTAAAATAAATGGGAAAAGAGGTGTGCCTACCTACTAGTAGAGAAATATGTAAAAGGCAATATTGTTTTCAGAATATTATCAAAATAATTTGCTTTCTTTAGGGGACAAGAAAAAGAAAGAAGCCACCATTTGAAGACCAGCAACGAAAGGGTTAACAGACATATGCTGTATAATTAGGGGATGCATTAATGATTATGAATAGTAAATGATTTGGTGCAAAAAAAAAAATTTAGTCAAAGGGACATGTACCTATCTTACATGTTTATTAGTAACTGTATATAACTAGAGAATTCTGCTATTAAGAATCTTGCATTATTGGTGTAAATACTTCCAAGGGTACATCAAATTGTAATCTTTCATACGACATCCATCAAACCAGGCTGGAGATTTTGACAAACATTAAACACAGTAAGGAGGCAATTATGTATGCATGATTTAATCTGCAACTAATTAATATGCAAATTTATTCATATGTTAGTTACTAAATTAAAAATGCAAAGAAGCCCTTATGGTGATTCTCGAAATTTTGCACAAACAGAACATTTAAAATGTAAGAAAAATGAAGTTTTTTAGAAACCTCTAACACACTTTTAGTGCCTCTAGAACCTGTTGCATTAAGAAGATTCAAAAATATGTGTTTAAATACTAGATAATAATTTAAAAGGTGTGCTAATTTTATGTGAGAATGTGGGAACAGAAAGGTTAATCAGAATTCTCTCGAACTCTTAAGAGATGCACTCTAATTACCAGACAAATGGTATTCTGTTTCTAAGCTTTCTTCCCTGCTTTTAGGGTTGTTAGTAGTTGGTCATCTTCCTGATATCTTTCACAAACAGAAAATGTTTAGAAGTTTTGAGGGAATAAATAGTATTTGAAAGCAATCAGATATATTGAAAATTCCAGAGTAACTTTGAGACCATGTGGTGCTCACTAAACATGCAATTCACTCCTCAAGATGGCAACTCGCTCTTTTCGCCTTTGGGGAAAAGCTCTTTGCAAACAGAGAAATGGGAGGAATATCTTGAGAAAGGCTAGAAATTCACCCAAACTCTCTTCCAAATGAATCTTCAAAGAAAATAATGTGGCTCACCAAAGAGCAACAGCCTCCCCCAAAAGCAGAAGGTCATTTTAGCTGAATTCAATCTGGCTATTTTAGTCCTGCATTTTCCAGACAGTTCAAAATTGATTTGAATCTTTTATGTGAGATGAGGGGTGTGGAGTGGTGATAATTTAAAAATATCTTTGGGTGTCTGTGTACTGAGGAGCATCCATTCAAGTGCACGGTATTATGCTTTGGCATGACTGCCTTCTGCAAGAATCTGAGTTCCCTCTGACTGCCTAGTGATATCAGCTGCAAGATTCCGTGTGGACCACCTCTCATCTGATTACCTTTGTATCCGAAGTCCGATGGCCATGTATGGAGCTCCTGGAGCTGGCCCTTGGAACAGCTGTAGTGGCCTCAAGAAATCAACACAAGTCAACTGTATGAAGAAGCACAGTAACAGCGTCTACGGCTCTTCCCAGGGCACTGAACTCTAACCCACGGAAAAAAAAATCGCCATCAGTCTCACTGCTGCCAAGTGACACACAAAAAGGAAGTTAACCATTGGCTGCAACTTGCATTCACAGTCTGACTCTGATTTCCCAGCTTCCCTCAGCCCATTCTGATGCCAAGCGGACTACAGCTTGCCCATTTCATTTCGACCACGGCAGCCAAAAAAGCGCTGCCCCACCGTGCGACAACAAGCAGTCTGTTTTGATATTAGTACCTCAGTATGCGCTATAAGAGAGTCAGATGTCCCCAAACTACATGCCCTCCCCTGAGGGACTCTGTCCTGGCCCTGCTTGGCCAGAGAGATGGTGAGCATGCCACAAATCCTTAGCTGTGAAAGCACAAGGGACAGAAAGACACTGTCCTCCAGGCTCAGACAGAAATGGCCATGAGCACCTCTTCTGCTGAGGACAGGATTCGTGCCCTCCAATGCAACGCTCGCGTCTAACCTGAAATATGAACTCAGAATCTATTCATTCCCTGCCAGCCAGCATTCATGACCACAGCTGAATTACATAAGAAAAGGGGTCTTTGCTTATATTATTAAATTGTTATAAATGCTACTAAGTAAACATCAAAGGTTTTTTCTTTCATGAAAGAAAATATTTGGATTAAGAAAAATGGAATTTTTTCATTGATTTTTCAGTAAAATCTTTCCCCTCCCAATACATTTGATTTTTTTTTCTTTTTTTTTTGCTAAATGCACAGAATCAGACGCCCAATCTGGTTTAACCTCTGAATGTGTCCTGTAACGTCCTAGTTCTCACCAGCATTAACACACCATGCTTTTTATGATCCCAATGAGGCATCATGGGTTCAGACTGCAACCACTGGACATTTCAGGGGTCTGAGCATATCGGAGGCATCTCTAATTTTTACAGGTGATTCATTTTTTTGTTGTGACCAAAACTGAACATAAAGCTTTTAAAAGCTTAAATGTACACATTTATGCATTCATTACACAGTGTTAAATCTAATTTGTTCTTTTTACTGTCACAGGAAGCACATGTTTAAAGCAATCTGTTTCCTCATGTGAATGCTTTCCTGTCTGTTTAAAAAAAATTGCGACACACTTTACCCTGAGTAACCAAGAGGTGATCATAAATATCCCTAAATAGCATTAAACAGATATGAAAGACATTAACACTTTCAGAATGCCAAAGTAGTATTAAAAAAAAATAAAATTCTAACAGATGCTCCTAGGTCAAAAAGTGAAATGTGTGTTTCCTGAAAAAACACTCTCATCAGAATCATAAATGAACTGTGAGTGGAGAAGTGAGGTGTCACCGAACAAACGAGGATCCTTTTGGTGAGGAACACAAGCAATCCATTGCCAATGTGTACTTGCCATAAAAAGCCAAATTGGAATGGAAGTTTGATGAAAACCAATATCCTTTGTAATCCACAAGGTGGCAATGACTACGAATGCGGGTGGCTAAATCGGATCTATCAGCCTTCCCAAACACAGACAGCATCTCTGTGAAGCGAAGCATCTTTACCTGCCCAGGGACATGGGGAAGAGGCTCAGGGCTCACCAGTCAAAAGGGACCTTTCCTCAGAAATGTCACTCAGTGTCTAGTTTTTCTGAAAATTAAAACTGCCTGAGAAAAGACATTCTTTGTGGAATGCTGGGACCATGCTCCTGCTACCCTTCCATCACCTTTGGCAGCTTTTTTTTTTTTTTCCCCCTTTAAAATGTAAGAGTTAACTAACCAGCCCTTATTTTAAAAAGGAAAAAACAAAAATGTTTTAAGTTTCCCATAGCTGACAAGCAAAATTACTTTTTCCTTTATAAGTTCAACTTTTTCCTTTATAAGTTCTTTTCTTTTTGAGAAAAGACACATTACAATAGGGCAAAGGCTTGAATCTAGCAATTGTTTGATTTTACCTTAAACTATCTGTGCAAATATCTCTGTGTAATGTTAAAAATTTACCTAAACCCTGCTTTACTTTATAAGAGAGACCAGGCTGCCACCAGGGCCCACCTGATTCACATACCTTACTCCTGCCAGATAAAGTTAAACCCCCAGGCCCATGTTTCCCTGCAGCTGGAGGACCAGAGTCAGCCCTTCAAAAAGGAAGCTCCATGCATCACTCAGGAAAATGGGCTTCTGGCCTATTCTAGAATACCACTGACTTGATATGAAAGAAATAGAGCCTGTATCTCTTGCTCACTTAGTGGCAGGGTTGATTTTGACATGAGCAAATTATTGGCTGAGGGAATCACACTATGAGGAGCTCTAGGCATCTTGTCCTGATGGCCCATTTCAAGAGCAGAGACAGCACATTTCCATCAGTAACTCCATGGAACCATTTGTCTCATGATTGAAAAGTTGACTAGGTACTTTTGCTCAGATAGGCTGGGAATGAAGAAAGAAGAGATACAAAAACCACTGGCAGTATTTCTTAATTTCAGAAAAAAGTCAGTGACCTGTATTAGATAGCAATATGCAGGCAATTGAGATCCTGGTCTTTCTGTTCCGCTAACTATTCACAAGTAAGCTGTTATACCAGATTTTTTTCCTCGAGTGCCAAAACAAAAGTAGTTACTTTGTTGCTGAAGTTAGCACTGCCAATGCTTATCATTATTTGTAATATTCAACAATATTACATATGGGCATTGCATATACCTGGTAAATAGCACAGCCAACTAGAAAACCACAGCTGAGCTCTAACCACTGGATCATACTGTCTCTAGTCCAGAAAGGTTCTCCTGGGTGGCCTGAGTTCTCGAACTGATCCTCTGAGTCGAGTAGAGGTTATGTGCACTATATGGAGGTGTTGAGGGGCAGTCTGCAGTTAAATTCAACTGTTGAATATTTAATTTATTACAGATAGTCTAACAGTTTTAAAGTTAACAACCACCATGTTAAAGAGAATTTTTTTGTTTTTGTTTTTTTTGCTCTACAGAGTGTGCTGAATAAGCTGTAAGCTGCTTGGAAAGCATCATGATTAACAACACAGAAAGGGTCCAGACTTGCCAGGTTTCAATCCCACCTCTGCCACTTACTAGCTGTGTGACCTTGGCCAGGTTTCCTTACCTCAATGTGCCTCAGTTTCTTTATTCATGAGTGAACAGTAATATTCATCATGTGAAATTGTTTAGGATTAAATGGTTGAATAAATGCAAAGTAGTTGTAATATGCTTAGCCCAGAATAAGCATCATGATAAGAATTTCCTATTAGTATATTGATACCATCTGTCTTTTTTTTTTTAAGGATTGGGGATTAGACTCCGGGGTGCTCTACCACTGAGTCCTCTTTTATTTTGTTATGTTGAGCCAGGTCTCGCTGTGTGTCAAGGCTGGTCTCAAACTTATGATCCTCCTCAATAGCTGGGATTATAGGTATGTGCCACCTTGCCCAGCTATGGCATCATCTTATTACACAGGTACCATGTACACCTATTTTGTAGACAATTACACAGGTTTGTGACCTAACAAGACCACTGGGTGCGTAAGTAGAGGACATCAAGACATTAAGTCAGGAAGGCTTCTTGATCTCCTCCTCTGCTTTATTACTATCTTCACTGGAGATATATTTCCAGGTAATACACATACAACAGTGAGTGTGACTTGTATGAGCAAAACAGATGTACCCGAACCATGTCCCTTTCCTTCTTCAAGGTGATGACAAGTGGGAAGGAGACTGAGCAGTTCCACAAGGAGCCTCAAGGGCAGAGAGCCCATGTGTTACCTGGTATGGCTGTTTATTTTTTGAACACAGGATGTTCTTAGAAGACCAGACTTCATGCTCTTTAAGATTCCCAAGACTAGGATGCTGGTGACACTGCATGGTGGATTTCATCAAGCATGAAGCACCTCAGTGGCGATACTTCCTGATTTAAATACAGATACACTGAGGAGCAGGACACACCAGTGTCACATAGTGTGTCTGGTCTTTGGCTGAAAAAATGTGCTTTGAATAAACATAAATGAAGAAAGGAAGAACTAAATGAATGAAAACCTCTGACCATACCTCCCCTAGCTGGGTGCTCCCAGGCTGTTACTGGAGGATTTCACAAACATGTAAGTTGGTGTAATTTACTAAAGGGAAAACAAAACAGCATTCGTTGGTAAAATAATTGTCTATATAGTTTTGAATTTTGTAATCCCAACTGTATCTGCCCATAAAAATATGGTGAGTTCCATTTTCTTTTGCCTGATTGTATCAATTAAGCCAGAGATTATATGTGCCAACATCCTGTATACTTCTAAAAACTAAATTCTTGTAAAGGTACCACATGAGGGACCACAGGGTTTAGGCAATAAAATTTCACTCCTGAAGTATATGCCTTAGTACTAAGTGTCAGAATTTATAACTTTTTTTTTACATAATAATACTTTCAAATATTAGTTGCAGAATTTTTTTTTCTATTCAGCTTCATGGTTTAAAATTTTAAACTAACTCAACAAGTCTGAATTACAAGGTCATAAACATTCTTTTAAAGTCTCAGCTTCAGTATAATGAGAGAGAAATGAGCTTCAGCATCCTTAGCATTTTATTTTGATTTCATCTTTTAACATCTCAAGTTATTGAACTTTGTTAAGCTAAAAAGTCCCAGCTTTTGTACCCTATTTACTATGGAGTTATTTTGTGCTTCTACTTCATTTTGTAACAAGCAAGCCAGGAAATATTATTGTGCCCTGTGTTAATACACCTGAGCACCTGTGAAACAACCCTATTCCCTGAACAGGGTTACTTGAAAACATTAATGCTAAGAAGCAGCCACCTACTTGAAACTGCTTTCTCATAGCTGCTAATGATATAATGATATACTGTGCCAATCGGTAGAATGAAAGCCATTACAATATTATTATAAGTATAATCCAGAAGGCATCTTTAGAATGATATGGGCTGGGAGGGAGGAGGTTGCTGCAGGCAGTTAGGTACTTTTTTTCAGACAGTATCAAAATACTTACTCCAAAACAATATTTTCCTAAAATCCCTAAGTGATAATAGCAGGTAGTGGCAGTGACAGTTTCTGTATGTGTGTGCGAGAAATGACAACAATTTTGATGATTAAATGTAGTACAGGGATCATTTTTCTGAGAAAATATAAGTCTTTCTAATATGAGGCCATGTTTCACAAAGGAAATACCCTTTAATCTCTACAGACATGGCAACACACCAAGAAATTTCCTTTACAGTTGGCTATGAAGACAGCTTAACTAAGCCAAGGAATGTCCTCTGTTCCACTGAATAATCAAAATAAATTTAGCAAAATTGAGTATACACGCTGCACCTCTTTTGATCACAAGTAGATGCTTACAGACCAACTTTCCACCCTGGCAACATATTGAGATTAATTCCTCAGATGACAAAATTAGGAGAGACAACACCAGTATCACTAATCGCCTCAAATAGAGTTCTTACAATTATAAAATCTACTTTTCAAAATACAGTGTTCACATTCTTTTGGAACTGAAATCTACCCATCTCAACCAAACTTAAATTGTCTTCATTTCAAACGATGACATTTTACAAAATGCATTTCTCTGCACTACCTGAACTTCTCTGAAGAGGGAGCGAATGCTCAAGTGAAGCATAGGGTCCAGGAATAACTACACCTATGCGGCAGGATCATACACAGGCTGCTGTTCTGAGATAAAATAATTGAGTATTAAAACCTCAAATGTTGCACTGCATTTTATAAAAGCTCTTACTCCTTTAAAATGAGCACAAGGGCTACACAAATACATGCTGGGACAGTAGAGATCAAGGCTGAGAATCCTATTGCTTTGAAAAGCAAGTTTAAAATTCAGTGCGATTTACTTTAAAAAAGAAACAAAGCAGGTGTCTGTCAACAGCCTGACCATAATTATTCTGCCATAAGAAAATACAACTTTGCTCTTTTTAACGAACTCTTTATTCTTTTAGAATTATTGACACTTGTTCTGAATCTTATTTAGGCTTTCTGATTTTGGTTTACTGCTTTCAACCAAACATTTCAGAATGTCTGAAACCAGAAAAACACGCCTTGAAGATGCGGAGTTTATCAGCGAATGGGGAAGAAGAAAAATTATTTTGCTATGTTAGAATATAAAACTACATCAATCAATAAACTTATAAAAGTTAAAAAAAATGGTATTCACCCAAATACCATGCCAAGTATCTAGATTATCCTATAAACATATGATAAAATAACAGTCAAGCCACATGCTACAGAACAAGTTTTGTAATTTCAAAATATACGCAAGCCCTGCAACAATTCTGTCTGGGTAAAGCAGTCTTGCATTGATTTCTCTAGATTTCTGCAATAAAACCACTCCATATCAATATCTACTCTTCTGTCAAAGTGGCAAAATATGGTTCAAAACAATAGCTCCCCAAAAGAAATCTCTCCTTTCTCAAGAAATGAGTATAATTTTACATTAAAGGATACTGTTCTAGTTGCTGAAATCTTCACAAAAGTCTTGGTATACCTTAGCAATGATGTCGTATTTTGAAAACTTGGTTAAAGATACAAAGGCACACTGGGGAGGTGGAGGATATATCATGCACACCTTCCCATAACCTGGTGAGAAGATAAACAGACACTGGCAGGCAGAGAGTATGTGTGGAAGGAATGCAGAGGGGGTGTTTTGTTTGAGTGTCTGTGGTGGACAACCTTTTCATTTTCGAAGATAATCCAGGAATAGCTCACAAATATAACAAATCTTTCATCTGTAGTTAACGTTTATTTTTGTCCTCTTGCTTACATTTCTTTGTATTTAAAATATGCACTCTTGAATTCTTTTTCAAGGGGGCAGAAATGGGTTTTGAAGTTAAGGGGAGCAGGATTGTAGGAGAGGGAGCTCATGATTTCAAAATTTCAAACAAAAACAGAAAAATCTTTTAGGAAACTTTTGGAAGACTGGAATGCTCTAATGGGGTATATGCTGCCCATTTTGCATGTCTCTTGCGTATACTCTTTAAAATATTTTGAAGGGAACAAGAACCCCCAGTGAAAACAAATATCAAGATCCTCTTGTATGTGTTTTATATACCAGTAATTCATAAAAATCATAAACTCTTTATCCTCTAAGAGGATGAGAGGACAGGATGAGATCAGTTTCCAGAAAAACAATGCATATACGGAACTTGAAGCCTTCCATTGGTTTAGCGAATTCAGTATTAAGTGCGCGCGCACACACACACACACACACACACACACATACAAACAACAAATACTTTCTTTGTGATGAATATTTTCTCAGCTTTCAAAGTGTTCCCCAGTGACATGTTTTATATGCTGTGTAAATTGTGTGAATAATAGTTTTGTCCTATTTGGAATGATTTAACAGCACTGTCCTTAATCTTCTTCCTAGCTGTTTACTTTCATACTTATTAAGCACCATTTGAATATCCAGGCCTCATATTTCAATAGCTTTAATTAGAAAATGGGTACACTAAGTTTGAAGTTGAGCGCTATCAGCTATCCTAACATTTTAAAGTAAATGCCTAAGTTATACTTTACAAAGTATCTCTTTCTCCAGAAAAGAATCTTGAAGAGATCCCTTCCTTTTAGTTTATCACACAACTAGCTATTTCTAGAATTCCCTACATAGGACAGAGGCCAGGTAGCTGATGCTCAGTTTACATGTAATAACCTAATATTCTCCTATAAATTTTAATTTAAAGAAAGTTGCATTAGTGCTTACATTAAAATTTGTTGAAATGAAAAAAGCAAACAATTATAGATTGATTCCTTATGATCAATGTCAAAAGTGATGGGGGGAATTATATATTTTAAGTACTGCATATTCCAATCATCTATCATGCACACCTAAGAAGGGAAAAAAAACAATTTATAATTCCTGTATTAAACTGTGACTTCTTCTAGTATCTAAGGAAGAAAGTTTTTTTCTCCAAAATAAAATGTGGATTCAATAGCATGTTTGAAACCTTCAAATATGAAGGATTTTATATAATGGAAAACCCATAAGACAATTAATACTGTTAGCATTACCCATTTTTCCTGATACTTTTAATAATCTCTGTAAAGAAAGTCTAATCCAGATTTATTTTATTTAAGCATTTTTTCCTTACGTAAACTGGTAAACATGGTATCAAATACACATTGAGTTTTTGTTTATCAACCTAATGGTCCACTCATATCTCAAATTTTCTTGGAGTATTCAAATCTGAATTAGAATCTTTGTAACAGTTGAGATTGTTCTCTTCAGGATCCATGCATCCCAAATTATCTCTAACTACATAAAGCAAAGTTTACCAGATCCTCCTGAATTTAAAACCAAAAATGAAAGAGAGAGAGAGAGAGAGAGAGAGAGAGAGAGAGCAAGTGGAAAGAAGGAAGGAAGGAAGAAAGGAAGAAAGGAAGGAAGGAAGGAAGGAAGGAAGGAAGGAAGGAAGGAAGGAAAGAAGGGAGGGAGGGAGGGAAGGAAGAAAAGGAAAGGAAAGGAAAGGAGAGGAGAGGAGAGGAGAGGAGAGAGGAGAGAGGAAGGGAGGGAGGGAGGGGTAGGCAATTGAGCACAGAAAATAAGACTTTACTGAAAAGTACAGTTTGAGAAAATATCTGTGGAGATAAGAGAGATCAGAAACTATTTCTTAGAATGAAAGTTCACATTTCCAGAGAACTGTGAAGTTCCAAAAATCCCAAGTGAGGTGATGGTGAGATTGTCACGGAAGCTTAAACCAGATTCAAGTGGGGACAAATTCCATGCATGTTTGAAACAGAAAAGTTGGAGCTATTAATGCTTTCTGATAAAATGTATACAATTTTGATGTCAAGGTCTTATATGTTCATATGTTGGTTGCCACAGAAAAAATTCTGAAAAACAAGGTCTGCTTTTTTCCCCTGTGCATTTAATAAGTATACTTAACACAATATGAAAATTGTTACTTTCTAGATTTGAATATTTTCATGTTAATTTCTGGTAAGAACCACAGAGTATTTTCCCCAAAGGATAATTTAATATGGTACGTTTTCCCCTGCACGAATACATGACTCATTGTGTCTGATTATCAGGCAATACAAAACCAAGAAATATGCTAGAAAGAAAAGTAGAGGCAAAATATTAAGTTTACAATGAAATATGGTTCATTAGAGAAAACCAAGATGCAGAGATTTAAGGAGAAGTTCATGTGCAAATTCAAGAGATTGGAAATGGAAAATAAATCAGGGCATCAACCAAAGAGACTTAAGGTCTCATCAGAAGTTGAAGGCTACTCTGTACATAAAACACAAAATAGGACTGGGGATATGGCTCAATGTGGGTTCAATCTCCAGTACCCAAGAAAAAAAAAAAAGGCCACAAGAAACTGGGATGTGACAGAAAAGAGCAACATGCTAACATCTGAACAGAGAACACGAACACGTTCTGCAGCAATAAGCAGGGCTGTTGTGGGCATTTGGATAACTGTCATCTCACATAGCCTCCTAACAAACAAAATAACTCCAGCCCTAACCCTGGGCTTCTGTTTTCCACAGAGATAGTCCTCGTTTCCTACACTGGGCTTGAGCCCATAGACCACATCACACTTCTGCAGTAACCTAAGGTCTCTAGATGCAGCACATATGCACCGTACACTCAAGGATCCTGCCAGACCCACGGCACGATGTTGGGCCAGGTTTGTGTTTTCTCTTGCCACAGATGCATCAGAATTTTCAAAACAGGGCCAGGCAGTCCCCCCACTCCCTTGAGAGTCGTGCAGTCTAATGGCGGAAAAGGAAGCCCATCCTCTGTCCTATACAGGTATCGCAAAATAACAACCTGACTAGGGAAGGTCATAGTGTACATTTTGTTTGTTTTATGTCACAGAAGAGAGAGGGCTCATTTCAAAGGGGGGGAGGGAGTGAGTTTACGCAACAGATTGTGACAGATTTATTACTATTCATCATGGTAAATATGTATGGAAGAAAACATATAAATGTCTTTACCTAGTCATAATCACTCCAAAAGAAACATTTTACTGTCCCTAGTTTTTCACTGTTATATAAACACTATTGAAACAAGTTTTAGAAGTATCTCTTATAGGATAAATACTCAAAATTTTATTTGAATTTTCAAGAAGAATAACCAACCATGCCAGAGGTCTAAAAATACAGGAATCTAGAGCTACAGGAGCAAGTGTTACAGTGTCTAGTATAGACTGTTTCTTGGAATCAAGTTAAAATACAGATTTTGTGTGATGGAAAGGCACAGAATCTTGCTGTAAGCAGTAAGTAAACAACATATACAACAAAGCTAATATAAACTAGGTTAAACTGCTATAGAAGAGAACTGCAATATTTTTAAAGTACCAAGTCAATAGGTGAATAAATTCTAAAATTATCCAAACTATCTTATTCCTCTTGTTCAATAAATAAATAAAGAAGAAATAACATTTCCATGAAATTGAATTTTCTTCCTCCTCCCTCTCTTTCAAAAAAGGGCTAGTCACCAAAATATTCCATAAGGACCATTAAAACATTTAGCCAAGATAAATTCTCTAGGAAGAGTTAATCCTAAACTGACCACCAAGAGCCCAAAATTAAATAACACCAATTAAATTTCCAATTCCTGACTTTTATTTATTAGGAAGAAAGCAAAAATAATTTTATTTTACCAAGTATATCACAACACATCAGCAATCTATAAATTATCTTAATAGCAAAGAAAAAAACTGTACTAGGAAAATTTTCTATAAGGGCCAGTAAGTTATGGGGAAATACTTAAAAATTTATAATGAATTAAGAAAAATTGTTGACAATGATTAATACCCGATGCCACATCAATGCACTCCTTAGAAATTGTGTAGCTTTCTGCGTAATTTTAGCACTGGAAAAAACACAGTTAAATTTAACATGGGCATAAATAGAATATGAAAGCTTGTTTCTCCTAGCTTTCGTAGCACAGCATTACTGTCATTTCAGAACATTCAAAGGTCCGTTTAATGTTGACTATACTAAGTTCAGGGCGTGTTTAAAATGTAAACAGCTGTGAAGACTATATTATTTCAAGTTATCATAAAGCAATTAAAAGCTAAAATTTCATCTACATTAAGCCCATCACTAACTTCAAGCTTAAAGTAGGCTTATTAAAAATCTTCGGGGACATTAGTCAATTTCAATACAATATAAACATTCAAAGAAAAACAATTCTACACATTTTGGAATGGCTTATTAGTAGTCCAAAATGACTAATTTATGTCATTGGTAGTTTTATTTACACAACGTTTTTCCATATTTATGGACAATTTTGTGGTGCTCCTTCAACATCATCAAGTCTGCAATAATCAGCATAAAACATTTGTGTTTTTTTCTGATAAGACTTATTCTGATATATTCATTTAATAATTTTTTGGATGAGCTGAACTGAAATCAAGTCAAATACACAGGTGTTTGTGTTAATCTAATCTTAGCACATTTGCAAAACCCATTATTCTTCTAATTTATTAAAAGTGAAATAAAACTAATATACAAACATTGATGAGTAATATATTCTCAGAAATCTAAATATAATTTTATTTTACAGTATACGAAGTTGTAATCATGCCGTACTTTTCCAATACTAGTACTCTACAAAATTAAGTCAAAACTCTTAACATATACACAGGAAGGAGGCACGGAAGAATGAAGGAAATAAGGAAAGAAAGGAGGAAATCATTTTTTTTTTTAATTTCACATAAGGAGAAAATTACTAGAAAGAGATCAGTTCTCAACAAAATTAAATAAATTATCTAGGGCCTAAAATCTACACATTTATTGTGATCACGAAACCAACTTTTGCTGTGTTGGGCCTGGGATGCTTCAGCAGCTCTTCCACACAGCTCCAGCCATTAGAAAGACCCAGAATGCTCTGGTTACAGCTGGGTGCTTCTGGGTCTCACCTGGTAAGCCAGGGGCCAACAGCTACTAGGGCAGCTACCTTTGCAACATTTATTGGGCAACCTTTCTGGAAGATAGAGACATTCTCCCTGCACTCTGGGCTGAAACCCATGTAAATTTTTTCCTAAATCCGCTCCACAAATCTCCTTTCGCATGCAAATCCATAAATCATCATAATACTGACAAAGAATTTAACCAACACATGAAACTAATACTCATTCTCTTGAAAGCCCTATACAGGTAAAACTGCTGGAACTTTCAGCCTCTTTTCAAGTCTCTCTTCAGAGCTTAACCTGCTGAATACCAACATGACCGACCACCCAGTCTTCCAGGATGCTCAATTAATCACTCCAAGTTAGATCAGGTGGCTGGACCTGCAGGTCATTCCTATCTCTTCCACATTCTGGATAAACATGCTTCTCTGGGCACATGGAACCACATTTACTTCTAGCTCCTTCACAGTAGCACAAAACAGAACAAAGTGAACAATCGAGAAAGCCGAAACAAGCAGTACTTACTGAAGATGGCAAACCTGGAGGAACTTTTCGAACTTTTTTTGTCTGTACCTCTGAAAGAAAATGAAGATGATGTGAGCTCCCACATTCCCATTTTCCAAATAAAATACAGTAGACCAGGAAGCCACTGAGATTAAACCAGAATTTGTTAAATCATTCCCACAGTGCCATCGTTACCACTATCACCTTTAATTCTAGCAGAGATCAATGCTGCCTTGTTCATAAAAATAAAGATACTGTATTTAACTTGTTACTGCTTTTTTTTTTTTAAGCTTTCCTATGTGTGTCGCCAAGAGAAATCCAGAAATAAGCAGACACCAAAAAAAGTTCTCCTGCTGCTGTAAGTTGTTAACACATCTATCTGCCCAGTGGGCTGCTGGGGAGGGGGTCACCAGCCTGACAATTAAGGCAAATTGTATGGGGTTTTGGAAGAAAGTAGAGATAGGGTGAGAGGGTGGGATTTATAAAGAAAAGAGAAGAAAAATGACAATCAGGCATTCAAAGAGAAGAAGACCTTACCCATGGCACTACTGTGAAGAGGCCTCCGCCGGGGGTTATTGCTAGAATACTGATAGTACTGGGAGCCAGGTTTGGTGGGCGAAAGGGTTCCTGGATTGCCCATATCCATGTCCCCTCCAAGGAGACTCTGCTAAAAAGGTGAAGAAGAAGAAACAAACACATAAGTTTACTTCTTGACATTCACCACCCCTCAACTGATTGCTTGTACTATTTAGACCCATGCAGCAGAGAAAACAGCATCTGCTGAGCTGCAACAATTATCAAAACAAAAACCAAAAAGGAAAAGCAGTCTAGGAAGCGATCCCCAAGTTTACCCATTTTTATTCTTTACTTTTGAGAGGGAGGTATGATTCCCTTTAAACCACATATTTTTAAAATCTTTTCAGATGATTAATGTTTTAAAGTTCACATGAAAATGACATTTCTGTAAGAGGAGTGTTTTCTTTCTCTACACTGAGGCTCATATCTGAGAAGTATTCATGACCTTGCTTCACAAGACCAACAAGAATCTCATTTTTCGAACTTGCCCTGGCTGCACACTCTGGGGCTAGTATGCCCGATCCACTCCAGGGAGAACCCTGCCCCTCTGCCTCGGCACACCAGAATCCTCCGTGAATCCACAGGGCACCCACAGAACTGAAAACACCAGCTGAACCAAGAGGAAACTCCAACTTTCACCATTTTAGAAAAAGTAGGCATTCTAAGCTCACAGGAACAAATCAAAGAACTTTAGAATGCTCTCTCGAGGACTGTCGGAAGCTAAACACATCCCCACAGATTAAACATTTACCTGAACACTACAAAACTTTCACAAATATCATTAACTTATCACAGTGTGACAAATTACCACACTTTCAAAATGATGACACAAGAAAGATTATATAATAATATCACATTTTCTAAAAGCCACATAGAAACTTACCCATAATATATAAATCGCCTGATTATACTCTGCATTGAACACATTGTTCTTTTAATTATTCTGATATGCAATAAAACAAGTGTAGATAGTACCATTTATATTAAGAACAAATTTACTGTTTAATAAAGAAATTTTAAAATTAAGTACTAAAAATCTAACTTTATCGTTACTTGTAATCAACTTTTACTGACTGAACTAATTACTGTCCTTGATAAAGTAGAGAATGTGTTTTCCCTAATCTAAATTCTAATCACCATGTCACTCACAACAGACTTAGGGATGCCTCACTAACACACTATTCACATGCAAAATACTCTAAATAGGCCAATTATGACTCTGCCCCTGTTCCCTGGTTAACCCGCTGAGAACTGAAAAATTTCACAAGGCAGTCACCAACTAAAACAAAGGGTCCTTGTTTTAAATTAAGACAGTCTTTTTGATTCCTAAATAGCTCAACAAAGTGGCATGTCCTCTAGTGAAAGCGGTTGGTCAAATATGACCCATAAGCTGGAAAATCAAAAATTCAAACCTCCCCTTTCTACCGCCATATCGCTAAATATCATAGAGACCTCTCTACTGCGAGGGGTTTTTGTGAGTGTTGGATGAGTAATATATAAAGGACTAATCAGCTGCTGACAGCCCGGCCTTCACTGCTGCAGCCTACGACTTTTTCAAGGGGTACATCAAAAACAGTACTTTAAAATAAAACCTCAAAGATGAGATATGAAGGTTGAAAGCACATACTGAGTAATCATTGCTAGTATCTTCATATTTACCACATAAATAGCTGATAAAAACCAATTATTTGCCATATGAACACCGAAGGTCCTGAACTTAAGATACTGAAATGCTGGCCCAGGGCAAACAGAAATGCTGGACTCAGAATCACAGTTTTCTATCAGCTGTGAATCTAACACTATAACATCAAAAAAAATTTTTTTTTAATATAAATTTAGGGAGTTCATTCAAGATTTTTGGAATTTCAACCTGAGACTTCAAACTGGGCAATTCTTATTAACAAAGTGTGTATATTGAAGCCTTCCCAAGTTTTTTTTGAAATTTCCACTGAAAAAGCTTCAAATGATTTGGAGTCGCAAGCTCCTGAGAGTTTGGAAAATCTGAATCTTCATTTCATTGGAAAAAAGGAGTTGAAAATGATATTATTATTATTATTATTATTATCATTATCATTATCATTATTATTTTATTTTTTTGAAGTGCTGGGGAACAAACCCAGGCTTCCTGCATGCTAAGCAAGTACTGTACACTGAACTACATCCCTAGCCCTGTGGAAATGATATTATTGATAACTTTGTATTTACCAATAATATAAGCATTGTACTGACAGACATTACCTCATTTCTCTACTTTTCTTTCCCCTAAATAATATACAAAATATTCAGGAAAGGGCTAAGCAAATATGCTCAGATGCTTGCTTCTCTTTTTAATGAGCCTAACTACTGGTTAATTCCTGTTGGTCCTGGTGGCAAAGGTTTCACTCTCAGGAAAGTAAATGCATTTAACGGGTCAACCTAAAAGCAAACATGCTTGTTACCCTGGGTTTTAGCAGAATTTACAGGAGAGTTGTTCGAAATATAAAATGATAGTCGAAAAACAGCTAACTGGCTGTGGCTGACCTCATTGTTGTTAATTTAAAAGAAAATCATTTCATGGGCCAGTCATAAATAAATCATGTATCCAACTCTTCATATGCAGCCACATGAACTGAACTGTACAAAGACCAGATAGCGCTTACATTTAGTAGCTCATGCTAATCCCCCCCCCCCAAGCACATTCCTATTTCTTTCTCTTTAAACCTGTTTGTTCCTTTTTCTTTTTCACTTGGACAATAGAATCATTCTTCCAAAGCAACAAAAATAAACATTTCCTCACACTTAAAGGGACCCTAATCACCCCCTTAGGGAAAATGAAGATAAAAATATATGTGTTCTTATTGTAAAGTATACTTGTAAAATGAACAATGACCATTTACTATTGTTTGGTCTTTACGTCACATACTTAACTCTCTGTAGCCTTGAGAAAAATTTAAAAAAAAAATTCCACTGTCTGAAAAGCCTGACTTTGTGAATTTAAAAAAGTTAAATGGCATTTGATTTAAGGTAAATTAAGTAGTGCACAAAATGGAGAAGGCATGCATTTATATATGAATTTAGCTGTATGTGTATTTACAGCTCTGAAGACAAGTTTATGCTTAATGAAAGTCAAGTTCAAAAGCTGAGTCTACTTTCAAAATGGGCCAATTCGTCCTTGCCTTAAATAGGATTATAAAGGCTTTAGGCTCTTCACATTGCGCAACCTCGTGCTCTGCGGTTACACTGGGTCCCAGGAGCAAGCAGCTTGTGTCTGCCAGGAAACACTGGAAGCAAGATGTGGCATCTCAGAGAACTAACCTGTAAATCTTACACCCATGGGTTAGCATTTTGCTTAACTGTCTGCAATGTGATGAGACAAGCCCTTCCCCGTTTACCCCTTTTCATCCACAGGCAAACAATCTCAAGACTTGAAATATCCTACCCAAAGAGTAAAATACACTGACTTTCTCAAACGGCTTTCAATGTTTTGAGATTCACCCCTGTAACCCATTCTCTAGCAAAAAGCCAGTTCTAGTATAGCCATTCAAAGGCCAAAAGCAGCGTTCTTTGAGGATCTGTTTCAATTAAAATTTTTGTTTGTTTTATATCAGATCTGGGCCTTAGATTGTCCTCACACTGTCTCAATCCTGCCCCTATTGCGTTTGGGGGGAGCATCTTAACATCCTTGATCAACCACTAAATTTTGCTTATGCAACCAGGAATGCAAACCATGAATTAAACTTGAGAAACAGAAAAGCAACATATATCTCAAATTAGATTTATAACTGAATGGTAATCAAAAATAGAACTAACTGCTTGAAGCTTAAATTATCAACTTTTTTCTTGTTAAACTAAAATCATCTCGCTCTGAACTATTATTTCATTTCAGTCAGCTCTTTAAATGTAATGGGTGGGTGGTTCATTTCTAAAAACGAAGATTATATTTACCCTTAATTATAGATATGAGTGAGATCAGAGTACGATGCATGCTGCTTTTGGGGTTTATAATTAATTCATCTAATAGGTAAATGACCTTGAATGTTAAGAGTTGGGACCTGGGATGGGGGGGAAGGAAAAAAAAAGTGGAAGGGGTAAAAAAAAATCTCTGGGGAAAAATGTGCCCCTGAGTTTTAGGGCTTTCTCTGATTTTGCGTCACTGCCATCTCGTTGTGATCAGATATCAGACACAACATCTTGGGGGGATGTTGTAGAACAGAGAAAAGCAGTCTCAGATGAAACCAGATTAAGCTCCTTTTCTGAACTATTGCCAAATGCTTGTGAGTCTAATTCATGTTTGGGTATTCTAGTACTCACACAGCTGCAATTCCATTCTTTCATCACAAACCTAAGTGATGTATAGTGGCTTTGTATGGTGAACTGACTCTATAAAGCCAGGGATTTTTAATGTTAATATGGAAATAAAATTCTGAACTAGAAAACTTATGAACACTGGATATTTATATAAGTGCTCCATAGAGTTTGCAGTGGTATGTGCAAAGTACACAGGGAGAGAAATCACAACTTGGATTTGTTCAAAACACTTTTTTTTTTTTTTTTGGTTTGGTTTTTAAATCACAACTGAGGTCATTGCTACATAGCTAATTCTGCACAGAATCGGGTTTTCAAAGACACTGCTGAATAAGATTCCTAGCAGCCATGGGGAAGTTTTTGCAAATCCCTGTCGAATAGCTGCTGCTGAATTTGCCATTCTGACCACAGAAGGGCCATTGCTGACTTACTATAGTCGCAGGAGGGGGCGATAATTTTGCTGCTGTTGGCACTTACTCTGCGACCTAGAATATATCTTGCACCAAAGGGCAATGAAGTACACAGTATTTCCACCTGTCCACTTTTGAACTTCAAAGCTCAAAACTGAAGGTCAGTCTTTGGACAGTCTTTATTCATGATCCCCGAAGGCTCTGGAAGGCACTTTTCTACTTTATTTAGATTTCTGCCCTATGCTTGGTTTCAACAAAAGAAGACTCGGGAAATTTGGAAAGACAAGATGGTAGAGATAACTTTCATAATCAGGGACTTAACAGATTGTCAATCTGTTGCAAAGAAATGTGAATTATTGAAGTTATCATTTAGCAAATAGTTTCTTTGAAGGGCGGTTGGTCAGTGATTGTTTTTAATTTCCATGTTAAACGCGTAATGCACATTGTATTGCACATGGTATTCCATGACAAGGCTCAAGTCATATTCAAATATATTAAGAGGAAAAGCTTAAGGTCAACAGATGAGTTAGAACCCTAGTTTAGAGCCACACAAGCAATATGATTGGGGCTAGTTACACAAGTGCTCAAAACCATACTCTTCTCCTCTATAGAAAGGTACTAGGTAAACCTGTATGGAACAGTTATCAGATGAAACACACACACAAAATGTCCAGACCAGGCTCACACTCCCTTCCTCCATCCTCAGCTCACAGACCAACATTCAAATCCACTGATTATTATTTAAAAGACTCATCCAAACTTGTGAATGATTGCCAGATCCTCTACTCCACTTTCAGATCAAAGGGACACACTGCAATATAACTCTGAGCAGAAACTACAAAAGCTTAAAAGGAGATAAATATGGGAGTCTATGTAAACAGTGGTGATAAGCTCATGACCTAGATCTACGCTAGCAAAAAGAAATGACAAGCTTTTCCCCTTATAGTTAATAAATAAATTGGCCAACAATCTTGATAATTTGAATTTAAGTGGCCATTTTCCTGGAACTGCCGCGAGGATTACTTCAGTGGCTCATTTAATTTTGCTTTTACAGGCAAACTGCTACTGTTAATTCAACTATATGTGAGATCAAAACTAGTTAACAATTAACCAACTAGGTATACAAAAAAAAAAACAAAAAATGTTTCATATGTGATAAAATTTTATATATCATGATGTTAAATAAACTAAATTTCTTTTTTTACTGCATTAGCTGCTGATAAACGACCTCAAGTATAGTCCAATTTTGTATTTTTCCCCCTTGCAAAGCCAATTACAGGCATTTAATGAGTGTTTACATGATACTTACCAAGCACTTTTTTTTTAAGTCTTTTGCTTCCCCCATGAGGTGTGTGTATATGTCTCTCTCTCTCTCTCTCTCTCTCTCTCTCTCACACACACACACACACACACACACACACAAATAAAAATCAATGAATACACTCCATAGTTTTGTTTGGGAATTTGCATAACTCAAAAAGAATTCAATTGACCTTGAACAAAATTATTTATTTTAGCAGTGATTATATTTTAACAAACATTCAAAAATTTGAAATACATTGTCTTTCTTTATAAAGAAACATAACACCTTATATTTAAATGCTATAATGTGATGCAAAGGTTGCCATGGTAACTATTACTTAATGTATAACATAGTAATAGTCAGGTAAAAACTCATGCATTTTGGTATGAAAATTACAACTGCCCAAGGGCTGGCAATATTTATGCATTCACCTATTTGACTACTTCTCAAATTAAAAAAAAAATACATTATTTATTGTATACGCTAAAGTAAGGAGGTTTTTCTGTGGTTTCGAAAATCCATTCTGAAATCCCAGGTCATGTCCACAGATTAAAAAGGGGATTACATTTGTTGTTGAGAAGGTAGAAATTTAGCAAAACAAAACACTAAAGCAATCAGAAATCTAGAATAAAACTGGATTTGTGGAAATCTTATGTAAACAATACAGAATTTAAGATAACTACCTTCCTCTCAGTTCAAGCTGCTTCTCAGTTCAGGAAGTTCACTTAATATATAATTCAATAAACGGTGACTTGATATCGCATAGCCACTGCTGGCCTTAAAATGTTTTCCTTCAGCAATTTTGTGCCAAAGTAAAAATAGAACAATTTGAATACACTCTGTTAACGTATCAGGGAATTAGTACCAACTCTCCCATAAACATAAACATGTGGCTATTATAAACGTGCTAGGAAGTATATTTGGCCAAGTTGCTATTTAAATAAAATAAAGGAATATCAAACTGTCACATGCCACTCTTCATCATATTGGGTGGGGAAAGTTCCATTTCAAGGTTATTATAAATGTCTGCCCCTCTGGGGAAGAAACTATAAAAACCATTTTTATGAGACCGGCCTCTCTGAGGATAGGGACCAGGGTCTCCTTAAGGCTGCTTTCCCAGCACCTCATCTAGGTATTCAATTATAATCCAATGGCCCCCTTTATAAGATATCACACTAAAATAAAATGTACCAAGATCTTCGCCCGTACATATGGTGAGAAGCCTACCACACGATGCGAGGAACTTAAGATTGTGTGGATGGTAGGAAATGCATGTGGCATCTTCAGTCATCCTGAAATCCTCCTGACCATCTTTCAGAAGCCACGCACAGCCTCCTGCTCCACGTGCATTAACTCCTCACCTCCCAACATTCTTTTACTTAATGTGTGGCATGTGGCCAAACTAGTTCACATGCTGGATGGCGCAGGAAATGACATCATTCATGCTGTAACTCACTGCAGTGCCTAGGCACAGAGCGTTGTCATGGCAAAGGCTCACTAAATATGGAAGTGAATGCAGAACTATTGCTGCTGATCAAACCACGGCCTTAAATGAACTGTTATGCTCTCATTATTTTAGCATAAATCCATTCCTTCAGCCATTCCAATTGTGGTTGCTGCTAATGGCAACAGCCACAGTAGTAGGAGCAGTGGTAAGAGCAATATGTGGAGGAGGAAGAGGAAGAGGAGGAGGAGGAGGAGCAGAAAGGGGAGGAGGAGGAGGAGAAAGGAGAGGAGGAGGGGGAGGGGGACAGATGTGACTACAAGAGCAGTGACAAGGGAAGCCAGTATAGCCATAGCTACCACTACCTGAATGCTGAGTGTCAAGACAAGGGCAGGCACTTTACCTACTAACTGGGCAGCTGCTCCAGACAGATGAGGCCATTTACAGTGGTTATGCGACTTGGGCAAGGCCATGAGGCAGGAAAGCAGTGGAGCCAGGCAGACTTAACGTTCACCCCCAGGCTTGATGTCTACCCCGCCACCTCCCTCTTCTTGTGCACTTCATTTTGATACCCCATCCTACCCTCTAAGCATTCCCTGGAGTTGTCATTGGTGCATCTTAACATCTACCAAAAGCTCATCCATGGAGGATGGAGATGCAGCTCAGCACTAGAGCAAGTGCTTAGCATGTGTGAGGCCCTGGGTTTAATCTCTGTCATCCAAACAAAACAAAAATCCCTCCCCTCCCCCCCCTGCAGGGAAAAAAAGGAAAAGCTCATCCCTAAAACTTCCTGCAGAGGAGCAAATCTAACTCATGAGAATTGGGCTGGCCTGGGTGTGGGTGCCATTTACCCCTGGGATAACCTGGACAATCTAGCAATGGTGGCTTCAGTCTGCTTGCCTAAGAAATGATGGTCTGTTGACTCCTACCCACTGTGAGAATCAAGTTAGGCACTATAAAGTGCCTAGCAAAGTTCCTAGCACTTACTGGGCACTTATGAATGAATAAGAAATAATCATTATACTTGTTATAGCTTATCATAGATTAATGCACTATATTATTATATAAGATTATGTAAGTTTGACAGAACTAGTAAGATGTATTAAATATTAGTAATACACACATGTATTACATACATTTGCCACAGGTCAGGAAAGTCTAGGCTGTACAGCAACATGAATCTGAAAGCTCCCACTGCCTCGGTTCCTCTCTCCACAGCCTCTTGTCCCTTCTGTCTAATCTTGATTTCCACAGTGTGTCAATCATCTTCTCTAATGAGGTTCATACTATTGTTCTTCTCTTTATTATTAGTCCTTAGGATTATTTCTTCCGCACCCGACTCGTCTCTCATTTCAGTCCTCTTCTTCCTTCCAGACTTTCTCTTCCACTTGATGTGAAAATTTCATCAGTGATAACATTTATCACTCTGTATGGCAAGTCACTGTTTACGCGTCTGATTTCTCCCTTCTGATCTGTGGGTCCCTCAGGGGCAGAAAGTGAGCTCCATCATCTTTGCATTCCTGGCATCTGGCACTGTGGGCCTTGGTTCGTAGTATGCCCTCCGTAAATGCCAACTGGCTTGGTTAATTAACTGTGGAAGATGCTTACACGATTTCCACTGCTACTGTCATGAAGATAACTTCTCCATCTCTGTCCCAGTAGACCCATAACTCCTTCACCTCTGTATTCAGTGAGTCTCGTCCTCAGCTTTTCTCCTTTCACCCCATAAATGCTTCATATAAAACCTAAAATTTGACTCCTAATGTGCCAAAGGCTCAACACATCTTTTTCATGTAACTTCTGCTTTCAACTTACTCCCTCAGTCTTTAAGGTATATTTGAACAGTCAGCATTTGTAAAGTCTAGGAAGAAATTAGTTGCATGTTTATCTAAACACACATCTGATGGTTTAACCTTTGTTTTAATCTATGATTGGTTTGACTGAAAAATGGTTAAATGTCCCTAAATATACTGGGTTGTTCAATGGCTCATCATTTACCCAAAAGCCAGGTTCTGGGGTGAATCTGGACAGCTGGGGAAACAGACACCACCTGGGAGGAAGAGAGTTCATGATCCACACACCTCCAACAGAGAACGCCCCAGGAGAGAGGAACAAAGGCCAGAGAGAAAAAGCTATGGTGTTATGAGTCTGCAAGAGACATTATTCTGAGGAGCTCAGCATAGGAAGCAGGCTGGTAAGACTTCAGGCAGCAGGCTAAGAAACTGCCCTCCTTAGGAGGAAGTAGGGAATCTTAACATGACACTTAAAGAGTCTATTTTCTATACTACTGACATCAAACTGGCTTTGATAAAATCAAAAACCACAGAGGTAGCATACTAGACTATAGACAGAATCAAGACAATCAGGACAACAGTAAGTACACTCATATATTGCTGGTGGGACTGCAAATCAGTGCAAGCACTTTGGAGAGCAGAAAATGGAGATTGCTCAGAAAACAGAGAATGGAACCACCATTTGACCCAGTTATCTCACTCCTGGGTTTATACCCAAAGGACTTAAAGGACACAGCCACATCAATGTTTATAGCAGCTCAATTCACAATGGCTAAGCTGTGGAACCAATCTAGGTACCCATCAACAAATGAATGGAAAGAAAATGTAGTATATATAAACAATGGAATATTACTCAGCCGTAAAAAAGAGAATAATTTTATGACATTTGCTGGAAAATGGATGGGAGTGGGAGACCATTATGCTAAGCAAATTAAGCCAATCCCAGAAAACCAATGGTTGAATGTTCTCTCTGATATGTGAACGCTAACACACAACAAAGAAGAGACAGATAGAAGTTCAGTGGATTAGACACAGAAGAGAATGGGAGGGAGAATGAAGAGAAGGGAGGGAGGACAGCAATAGGAAAGACAGTGGAATGAATCTGACTTGACTTTCCTGTGTTCATATATAAATGCACCATAGTGAATCTCCACATATTGTTTAACCACAAGACTGAGATGGTAATTAGGAAAAGATATACTCCATGTTTGCATAATTATGTCAAAATATACTCTATTGTCATATATATCTAAAAAGAACAAATAAAAAAAAGAACTGAGCTTCAATATAATACAAAATTTTGGGGCATTTGTTCCAATGGAGGGAGATAGCCTAAATCTTTCTTAGACTGTGCATACACTCACTTGCCAGAGCTCTTTCCACTATGCTAACTTTTCCAGAGTAGCACCACTAAATTCTAAGAACAATGGCTTAAGAGAGTGGTTACCATTTTCTTAAAGGGCTAACCAGAAAATATTTTAGTATTTGCAGCTATATAGTCTCTGCTGCAACCATTCAACTCTGCATCTTGTGGTTGAATCAGCCATGCATGGTATGAAAATCAACAGGTCAGGCTGTGTTCCAATAAAACTTTATTTATAAAAATAGGCTGTGTGGGTTGAACTTGGCTCCAGTCCACCATCTGATGATCATTTTTCTAAAATGAAGGCATGGTGCGCCCCCCGCCCCAGGGCACATTCTCAAAGTTCAATTCTGTTAGGGTAGAAATGTCACGAGATTTTACGTATGCCACCTTCAACCTGTAGGCTTCCCTGACCTCAGCCCCATCTAGAATGTTCAAATGCTGCCACCAGAAATGGCTGGCTGGCTTTCTTTCTTTCTTTCTTTCTTTTTTTGGTGGGGAGGGTGGATACTGCAGATTTAACTCAAAGGCACTGAACCACTGAGCCACATTCCCAGCCCTATTTTTGTATTTTATTTAGAGACAAAGTCTCACTGAGTTGCTTAGTGCCTTGCTTTTGCTGAGGCTGGCTTTGAACTTGAGATCCTCCTGCCTTAGCCTCCCCAGCTGCTGGGATTACAGGCATGTGCCATGCTGGACCAGAAATGGTTTTCTAAAATCCAGAGTTGCTCTTGTTTCCTCAAATTCACAAATACTGAGCCCCACTCATTCCCATAGCCCATTTAGCCTCAACTCTCTTTTCAGGCCTCTTTCCTGAAAGAGTAAGTAAGTCTCAGTAAGTCCATTAAGATGCTTGGAGCACCCATCATTAGCCAACAGCTACCTTGGGCTCCAGGGACAAGGGAGCTCCTCACCGGTCAACATGACCTCAGGACAGTCAGAGTAGATAGAAGGATGTGTGTTTCCCGAGTTGCCCTCCTTGCTGTCAAGCCTTTGCACATTTACAGAGGCAGAGCTCTCTCTCTGGAGGCCCTTTCTTCCCATGCCACATTAGACAAGCCACTTCCAAACAACTGTAATAACAAGACCAAATATCACCCTCTTGACCACACCCTCCCTAGCACACCTGAGGACTTCAGGTCACCTTCTGGGGTTCACTGCCACTGCTCCATCACAGTTCCTGGGCGGCACAGGCAGATGTGGAGCCTCCCCACTCTGGAGTCCCAGGCAGTAGCCGGGAGACACCACTGCATACTGTCCAGTGACCACACAAGTAACAGCCAACACCGATCCCCACGGCATCTGGTACCTCTCAGGCTCTGTGGCTTCCTTGAATCTTTACAATCTCTTGAGGGAAGATCTTACTAATCCCACTTTACAGATAAAGTGGCCAGAAGCAGAAAGAAGTTAAGCACCCACCCAAGATTTGAAAAACACTCACCCAAGATGATTTGAAAAATATTTTAGAGGAATGAATAACCAAACTGTGTCTCTTTCACTGACGTTTCTTGTGTCTTTTGGATTCACACCATTCCTGGTAATCTCACATGGGATGTTTTCATCACATGCTCAGACACTCCCCTGGCCACCTTCTCTCCTCTGCCCTCCACATACTGCCAGCTTCAGAGTTTGTGATTAGGAATGCTGACTCTGACCTCTGAGCTCCACTGCCCTCCCCAGCTGGAACTCTGGAAACTACTCAGAACTCGCCAATACCATGTGGTCCTTCCTCTGTAAAGCAACTGGCCTCTAGTCATTCAGTTTATTCAAGGTCCATACACACAATTTTAGAAAGTTGCCTCCAATCTGTGTGAGAAAAATGATGCTAAAACAACACACAGGTAACTTTATAAAAAAAACCCCAAAACTAGAATATGACTGCAAATTTTAAGTTTGCTTAGAGTATATTCTGGAGCATTTACATCTATAAATACTCTTTTTTCTCTCTAAGGATGTAGGACAGGTATATTTTTATTATGTGTTCCCATAATACTTCATTATAAATATATTTAGATATTGAGCATGTGGCACTGACTTGCTCAACTAGTTCAGAAGCCAGTTTAACAGAAAAATAAAAAATTAAAAAAGGATTTAGCAGAACAAACACTTCCAAAAGACGGAAATAATCTTGTATATCAATTTTTAAAAGAACCAGATACTTTGATTTTTCACACAAATATTTCCCAGAAAAGTACTTGCATAAAAGTAGTCTGAGGACTCAAAATTTAACTTCAGACTTTTAAGGCAAAGCCAAACCAATCTCAAATAGAGAAAAATGAGCGTGTATTGGGCAGGAGGAGAACACAATTCTAAAATGATTATTTATATATCTACACATATATATGTTCCAAAATGATTATATATTATATATATCATGTACATAATATATATTTATATATACATATATATTAAAGTAAATTAAAACAATACAGTATTGGTGCCAAAATAAGAAGTATCAGAAAAAGATTTATGGTAGAAGTATCACATAAAATCAATGAGGAAATGATAAATTGTTCAATAAATGGTACCAAAAATTTGTTCATCTTTTGTAAGGGTGAAATTGGATTTATGCTTCATGTGTTATGCCAAAATATATTTATATGCAGAAGTTAAAATATAAAGGCAAGAAAATATAATGTAAGCTAAAAAATTTTAATTTTAAGGTAGAGACCTTTTTTAGCTATGACATTAGATCTATAAAATTAGACGAACATATTGAACCCATGGCTATATACTTATTTTTTAAAACATTATTCGATTCAAGGAGGGGAAAATGTTGGGAAAAATCTTTGCAACAAATAGTTCAAAGGAAAGATAAATACCCTTAATAAATAAAAAGCTCTCAGACTGCAATAAGAATAAAACCAAACAGAATGATGAAGAACATAAAACTATTCCTTTCAAAAAGAAGAAATTTGAAATTTGGCCATAAATACATAAAAAGCTGTTTGGCAAGTTAAAAATAACACAAATTTTAAACTGCCAGTGAGGAAGTTCACTTCCATAGATGGCTAAGAGGAATGTAATCTGGTGTAAACTTTCTGGATGGCAATTTAAAATGTATAGCAATTATTTTATTTTTTATTTTTATTTTTTGATGATAGTAAGGAATGAACCCAGGAGTGTTCTGCCCATGAGCTATATCCCCAGCCCTTTTTCAATTTTGAGACAGGGTCCCACTAAGTTGCCCAGATGAGCCTCTAACTTGCTATCCTCTTGTTTCAGCCCCCCAAGTAGTCCTGGGATTACAGGCATGTGTGTAGGCTTATAGCAAAATTTTATAAGGACATGCCCTTTGACTTAGAAATTTCAACTTTAAAATTTTACCATAAGGATAAAACTGGGCAAGTGTACAAAAACACATATGCACAGATATTCATGACAACTTCTTTATGGTTGTGACAATTAAGAAAAACTTAGAGTAGTTCTGTTAGATTAATGAATGAATATGAAATGATGTGGTAAATTTCCATTGAACAAAAAAGCCTGTCTTTGAAAGTACCACTGTAGGGTCTATTCTTCTAAGATCATCTGCAAATTTAACGTCTCTTCCACCACCAATCAAATCATGATATTTAATAGACTATTTCATACTCTGGCAAATTCTCTGGCTTACATTTGCTAAAAGTAACATTCTTGAGTAACTTCACAGAGCAGAGTTCTGCAAGGTAACTTTAGACAGTAGGAAAGGCAAAATGAAGATGATCTTCATTTCAAAAATAATTTTTGAACTTCAGTTACAGCATGATAAAGATTAATCTGATTACATTTGTGCATGTACAACTCAGGTGAGAGACGCCAGGGGAGATGATCAGATATTCAGGGGCTTTCTATAGAATGTACTGCAAACAAGCCTTTTGAAGTGCATATAAAATGGACAAAACTACTTCGTGCGTTTTAAAAAACAGGAAAGCTAAACTGACTTTCAATATGCAGACTATGTCATTATTTATAATTTACTAATGCACATAATAAGGGCTGGAATTGGCTGATATGTAGATTTCCCCAAAGCTGCGCCTCGCTTTCAGTTGTAGCTTATTTCCTTAGCTTTCTTTTGGTTTTTTTTTGGTACTGGGGATTGAACTCAGGGACACTTGACCACTGAGCCACATCCCCAGCCCTATTTTGTGTTTTATGTAGAGACAGGGTCTCACTGAGTTGCTCAGCGCCTCGCCATTGCTGAGGCTGGCTTTGAACTCGCGATTCTCCTGTCTCAGCCTCCCAAAGTGCTGGGATTACAGGTTTGCACCATTATTTCCTTAGCTTTCTACCTGCATGGTTCCCTGTAGGAGTACTGGATAAATGCCCTCATTGTGTGGGTGACAGTGACTTCGGAGCACATTGCAGGATGCAGAGATGAAGCCACTTTCTAACACTCCTCCCTAAGGCAACAGCACACCTTGCCCACAGCAAGTCTATCTTCAACTAAGCAGGCTTTGGGAGACAACAGGCTGAAAGTCTAAAAAAAAAAAAAAATTCTAAAATTGTTTTAAAAAAGGTTTCTTAGCCATGTGGATAGAACTTCTTTATATTTCTCTGCTGTGAATGTAAAGGAAGTCATTTCTCTGATGGGCTTAAAAACTGCTAACAGTGATATTTATTTGGCATTTGATGGGTTTTTTTTTTTTTTCAAAGAAAGGTAAATATTTATTTATTTGTTCAGTTGAAGGTCTATAATCTCTTCCCCTCAATCCTGGTACTCCAGGAGCTCTGAAAACTTTCTGTAGTATTGTGACAAAACCTGAGCTGAACTGATATGAGGATATCTATCTTTTTTTTTTTTAATCTTAGTGTGACTATTCACATGATTAGCTACAGAAATTATAATCTATTTAATTGCTTGATGGTGCTTCAAACTCCACTGTGAGTTACACAGTACATGTTATATGCACCATATTAATTTCCTAAAATGCAAATAATTGCTAAATTCTGAAATACTATGACCCCAGGATTCTAAATAAAGAACTATGGCTTACAAAAGTCCTTTATACTATGCTCAAGGAATGGTTTAAAAGAAAATTTACGAATCATCTTTTAATTACTTTTAGAGACATCGTCGATGCCTAAGTACTTAAAGATCCCTGAGAACATTTGTATTTGACCTGCTTATGTCAGTGCTTGAACATGTCCAGTTCACCAAAGCTGAGCCTTCCTGGTGACATAGTGCAGTCCTCTGTGGTTTGCCACATAATCATTTTATATTTGCTGGTAAGCAGTTTCATATTTAGACCTCTTAAAATTTTTGATTGTTTTGATTTTTGGAAATTGCTTACCTAGACACTTAATTTCACTGCTATTTGAAGAAAGTTCTGTGTAGATCAAATAAGAAGTGAGTCAACCACCCAGACTGCGCTTGAGTGGTACAGAGATCCACCTCCATCAAGACCCAACAGGACACTTGTTCTGACACGGAGGTTCCATATTTGAGGAACTGGGAATATACTGTGCATATAATGTCCCTACCCAAGCACACACAACCTATCCTCCATTCTCTCTCCTTTAACAAACATAGACAATTGTCAATTTCCATTGCTTTGCCTGAATGGCCAATACTGAATAAAAAGACTGAGGAAATTAATGACAACTCAAGAACTTTTCCATAGTTCAATCAAGTTTCAGGTTCCTTTTGTTTGATAGTACTGTCACTAATGCAAATAATAACTTTGGAGAACATGCAAATTTCTTTAATAAACATGATTATCGTGTTCCAGGAACTGTGCTAAGCACTAAGGATAAATTACAGTACAACGTACATTTATGGATGTGCATGAAAACATAAACAAGATAGTGGAGTTTCAACACTTGTCTCTTGTGGTAAGGCAGCTTAGGTCTGCAAGACATTCTGTATATTTGGATAGAAGACAGAATGTAAAATAAAAAAAAAAACCTGCTATAAAAATATGCGAAAGGAATGAATTACAGATGATTAACCCTCAGGTAAGATTTAAGGAGAAAATTTTCATTAAATTAATTTGTGACTAATTTACAACCACCAATCAAAAAATCATAGATTCTAAAATCAATAAGCTACAAATGAGAATTTTTATAACTGAGGGATCCAATGGGCAGCACATGAATCTATTGATAATCTAAGCACTGTGAACAATGAATGGACCAGCTATGATCTGTCTCTTGGTGTGAAGCAACATGATGTGTTCAAGATCACAGGAGGAGGAGGAGGAGAAGCGGGGGGCGGGGGAGTGGGTCAGCACCACCATCACCACAATCATCTCATGAATCCTCTAGGTCCAATCATCCGTTTATAGGAAATGTGGAGAACAGAACAGCATGCCAAAAGACAAGAAAGCAACCAGCCCAATCCATAAAGTAGAATATTCTACAAGAAAATTAACCTGCTTTTGATATTTAAAAGGGAGGGAGCCGGGCGCCGTGGTGCATGCCTATAATCCCAGCACTCTGGGAGGCTGAGACAGGAGAATCACGAGTTCAAAGCCAGCCTCAGCAAAGGTGAGACGCTAAGCAACTCAGTGAGACCCTGTCTCTACATAAAACACAAAATAGGGCTGGGGGTGTGGCTCAGTGGTCAAGTGCCCCTGAGTTCAATCCCTGGCACCAAAAAAAAGGGAGAGGGAGCGGAGAGGATAAGGAAAGCTGTGGACTTTAAAAGACTTAAGAGTCACAATGATCAAATGCCATATCCAGTCCACAACATGCTAACTGTCAAAACACACTCGGGAGACAACTGGAGAAGAGGCCCAGTACACTGCTGAAGAATTACTGAGCCTTCCTAGCTGTAGGCATGGCACTGTGGCTATGATAAGCAAAGGAGGGAGCTTATTTGTTAAAGATGCTCTTGCAGTATTCATAGGTGAAATAATATGCTGTCTTGGCTTTGCTTTAAAATATCAGAAACAAACTGGAGAATACATTATATAAAAAAGACTGGGAAAATGTTGCGATCTGCTGGAACTGACAATGGAGATCCGGTAGATAGAGCTTGTTAGAGTCCTCTCAATTTGTTACATATTTGATAATTTCTGTAATAAAAAAGTCCAAAAAGGTTAATGGGTCAACAAAACAAATTCCATCTATTTTTAAGCTTCAGGCAGAGGTCAAGACTCTACATGCCTTCCTAATACCAGCAGTGGACTTAGCTGCAGATTCCTCTAAGATGTATGTTCTGTCCCTTTTACAATAGTAGCAGAATTTTAAAAACTGACGTAGAGACACAGACCTCCAACACATGAGACTAAAGGTCAAGTGGATGGTCAGGGAAAGAATCAGAAGTCCCACCTGATCTGAGGACTGGGTCTCAAATGTGTCCTCTGGCCTCTGTACCACAATGCTCCTTTCCTTTCCTTTCCAAAATGCATGAGTGGCCGAGGTCCACGAACAGTCTCTGGTGACAGAGTCCTCCCAAGAAAATACCCACTCCGCGCAGGCACAAGAGACAGCCAGCCTAGAGAGCTTTCTGGGAGCCGACACTGCCTACACACCTGCACAGGGCTCACTGGGGAATCTAAAAATATTTAAATACTCTAATTTTGGCATAAAGGTAAAAAAAAAATATGTGGGGGGAGGGGGGCGAAATAGCAGCAGCTGGATTTTTTTTAAGCTGACACAAATAAAAAATGTATTCATTAAATGTTTATAAAAGTCAAAATTCAGCCACTTACTAAACTGGGTTATTTGGCTACTGCTCAAACATCAGCCTGTCAATCTGCAGGAGGAAAAGGCTGTGCATTTTCAGCTTTCAATTAAAAAGTGAACATCAAGTTTTTGTACGCATCCCCACAATGGATCAAAGGGAAACTACTGTTCCCTCCCACATTGAACTCAGGTCCCAACCTGGCCACACCATTCTGGTTGCACTGCAGAGGTGGGTCCCTCATTATTCCAGGCGTAGTTTCACCCACAAAAGTGCATGCTGACCTACAATCCCAATTTTAGTTCAAAAAGAGAGGAACATGCAATCAACTGCACAAACTGAAAGGAACTCACATGGGCACCTGATCAGTCCTCCTCCAGGAGGTGTTAAGAAGCCTGAGTGGCCCGAGTTAGAAGAACCCTCTGGAGACCTTATCTCAACAGCTGGGCACCCACTTAGTATATTAGCCTGATACTCTGTTCCACAAGATCTGCTCATTTGGAATCAGTAGGCATTAAGGTTTGAACTAGGGCAAGTAATGTCACAATGTTTCAACTCCAGCAAAAGTTCTAAGACAGGAAATACTTTTCCCACAAATTCATATTTAGACTATAGCAAAACATTCGCAGTTTATACATAAAGAAAACAATTTTATGCATAACCCTTTAATATTTATGTTCCTTTCCTTCCCTTTTCTGTTCTGTTCATTATCCCCCTACCTGGAAACTGGTCCTTAGTTAATATTCTGTCCGACCCACACTCCTTTGAGCTGAACTATTTTTGCAAATTGGTACATTATATTCCTTTCTATGGGGACATTCTTGTCCCCTTCTTTACACTGAAGCCCCACCTCAGTAGACTGCTGAGCTTTAAGTTTTGGGAGGCAGTTGTTATTAGCATGACATGTACAGAGTGCAGATTTTCCTAAAATCCTTTCTTAGGAAAATGATCCCCATGGTTTAAGTGGTCCCTTCTTCAGGTATCGATACCCGGCATTAGTGAGAAAAGCACGTTCTGAAACTAAATGAATTTGAAAGGAGAGGTGAAAATAATCTAGACGAGGCAGCCAAAGGGCCATTAAGAGTCTTGCCTTTAGGGACAGTCAGAAGGATGGGGGCCCAAGCCTTCAGGCAGGTTTTTTAAGTCCCCTTTGCCTCCCCTTCATCTGAAGACTGGAGATGCCAACTGCACCTTTCCAAAGGTGTCTAGAGAAATAAAGAAATCATGCCTGTGGAGACGTGTCACTTGTAACACCCAAGACACCATGTTTTAGCAAAGGAGCACTCTAATGAGAGTACACAAATTTCCTTTGTTAATTTACTCATTGTTTTTAAGTGCCCACCAGGAGAGAGGCACTGTGTGCCCGGCTGGGAGCACCACAGTGGCCCATGCCTACATCCATAGCAGGGCCATTAGTAAAGGGCAAGACTTCAGCTGGGAAGCTCTTCTCAACAGGGCAACACAGAGATACCTGTTCCATGTTGCCCTGCACCTAGCCCAGGCCTTAGGCACACGAGGCACTGAGCTCACTCTATGGTGCACTTATTATTTCTAGTCTGCTGGGCCAACCTGCCTCCATCCTCAGCTGGGAGGTTCTAGAAGTCGGGATGTGTCCATGCCACAAAGAACTGCTCAAACATAGTAATCAGTACAAATTGAGCCAATGGCTTAACAAAGAAATAAGTGAAAGAATAAATTAACACCTCTTAACTTCCCAGTTACAATATTAGTATTCCCTCTTTTACAAGGTACTGTATTTAAATGCACTTAGAATATATAAGGTTCCATGTAGGGAGGCTGGTGTGGAACACTAGATTAAACATAAGCTTCTACTCTTCCTCTAAGCTCACATTTCATATATATACATATAGTGTGTGTGTGTTTGTGTGCACATATAATTATGCAGATTCAGAAGAGAAATACATACCAACACTGCTGGAAAATAAGAGATACTAATACCTTCAGTGGACCAAAATTTTTACTTGTTCTTAAAACATAAATGTTTTATAGAAGAAAAAAAAATACTGAATCATGGGCCAAGCTAGAAGACTACAAGACAAAAAAAAAAAAAAAGAAGAAATCCAGGATCCTCCAATCCCTGAGTCAAGAGATACATGGAGCTCAGGAGAGAGGGTAATCCAACAATAAGGGTGTTAACTGGGGCATATTTAAGAAGTGCTAGGCAAGTTGGGGCAAAAATGAGACAGAGAAGTAAGTATAGGATTTCAAAACTCAAATTTCACAGGAAGCCAAACATGCATTCAAAAAAGTGGGTGGGAAAAATAAAGATCATTTAGAAAATGACCCTACATTTCTGAAAGAACTACATAAGGATATGTCACTGCATAATGATAAGCAAACCCAAAAAAGAAAACAGCCTGGTCCCCCCAAAACAGCAAGGCAGGCAAGGAAACCAAAGAATCTATGTAATCATTGATGCAGTTTAAAGAAAATCCTAAAAGGAAACATACCAATCTCAATATGGGGGGTGAGGGGGTACAAGAGACAAGAAGAAGGAGAAACTCATTAGAAATGTGCTGAGATTCTTTGTCTTCTTGTTCAGGAAAGATATGAAAACTACTGGACAATAGATTTTAATATAAATATGCAATTTGGGGGCTGGGATTGTGGCTCAGTGGTAGAGCGCTTGCCTCGCATGTGGGAGGCACTGGGTTCGATTCTTAGCACCGCATATAGATAAATGAAGAAATAAAGGTCAATCAACAAGTAAAAAAATTTTAAAAATAAATAAATATGCAATTTTAAATATGAGTTAAAAATTAAAGAATAAATTTTAATTTTTATGAGGAAAGAAATAATAATATGTACAATTCCTTTCTCATTAGAAAAGCCAAGAAAACTTTTAAACAGCAGTTAAAAAAAAAATGCAACAAAGAAAATGTGATCAATCCAGGAAAGAGAAGAACATTAAAAAGGAACACTAGGGAAATAAAAAAATTAACATGGCAAAAATAAGTCCAGTATACTTTTATGACTATAAATGTACTTTTATTTTGTTATGTTTGTTTAATTAATTGACCTAATTATTCTTCAATTAAGTTATAGTGGCTATTACACAGGGTAGAAAAACATAAAAACTTAAATATCATGTACAATAGAACACTAAGAAGAAAAGATATAGGATATGGAAACTAAGAAGTTATAAAATATACTTAAGGCTGGGCGCAGTGGTGCATGCCTGTAATCCTAGCACATTGGGAGGTTGAGACAGGAGAATCACGAGTTCAGAGCCAGCCTCAGCAACGGCAAGGCACTAAGCAACTCAGTGAGACCCTGTCTCTACATAAAACACAAAACAGGGCTGGAGATGTAGCTCAGTGGTCGAGTACCCCTAAGTTCAATCCCCAGTACCAAAAAAAAAACCATATATATATATATATATATATATATATATATATATATATAAATAAAATAATGTACAGCATTTCTTTAAGTTGAAACCCAATTCAAGGCAAAAAGAAAATAAAAAAAAAGATTTCATGTTGATGAAATTTACAGTCTTCTGAAAATACAAAATATCCACAAATCTCTATAATCATTTATGACACTAGTTTTACAGTATATTTTTTAAAAATGATCATGAGAAATTGATAAATCCGAAATCAAAGTGGATGACTAGAACAAAATGTCCTTCAGGAATTTAAAGTAAGTACATCAAAAATAAGAAATTGCTTAATATATTAAAATAGAGAAAATAGAGCTTTCACTCTTTCAAAATGTATAAAAAAATGCTGTTTAATAAAAAAAAAATAGTATTTTGAGCCACAAAGAAAATCTAACTAAATCCTTCCCCAAGTAGGAAATACACATTGCTACTTCCTCACCCAATTTTGCAGTATGAAATTAAAAACAAAACCACAGCTGCACCATCACCAGGAATAATATCTTACTCAAGGAGAAATCTTTTAAACATGTTCTAATAACTCAGGCTAAATAGGAAATTTTTTTTTTGTGGTGCTGGGGATTGAACCCAGGGCTTTGTGCCTATGAGGCATGCACTCTACCAACTCAGCTATATTACCAGCCCCCAAAATATCATTCTAAACACAAATCAATAACAATGATAGCCAAATATAAGAAGATGTATGGGATGCAGCCAAAGCAGTACTCAAAGGAAAATTACACCTTAAAATGTATATTACACTGTGTAAAAATTAATACTAAATGAACTAGACATACACATAAAAAGCTAGGGGGTGGGAAGCATAAAATGCTAAAGAAGAAATATAAATAATAAAATTTTAATGGATGAAATAAAAATAAGAAACAGATTTTCGTCAAAATCTAAAGAACATTTGAGAAGATCAAAGAAAATGAATAAGCCTCTGGTCAGCCAGAGAGAAGGAAAGGCAAAGAAAAAGGAAAGTATGATTACAAAATAAATCTGGCTAATAATCTTAGATATACATTATGATTTTTTTAATATAAGAAAACTATATGCATAATTTTGTGCAAGTAATTATAAAGTTGGAAAATGGATGCTTCCTAGGACAATATATATTTAGTTTGGAGATGACTGCACACTCACATATTCATCTTTAGAAATGATGGACCGTAAGGGAGCTTTCTTAATCTGCTGGAAGCCTGCAAAAAACTTCTTAAATGATGAAGCTCTAAAAGAGGTGCTCAAGTCAGAAAAATGCAAAGCTGACCTGCATTCCAGTATTCTCTTAACAATCCACTGGAGGACTTCGCTAATGTTAAAATGTGATGGAAATAAAATGGAAAGATATCCTAAGAGACAATACCATCAATATTTGCCAAGGAGTTTCTTCCCAGAAAATCTTAAACAACTTTAAAAAAAAAAAAAAAAAGACCAGAGGCTAGTAAGGAAGTCCCATAAAATCAGGGTTATAAGATCAATGGAAAGTAAAAAGGCGACTTTCTTACATGTCCTCTAACCAACTGAAAAAAATATCCTCTTTAGAAAAAAAGCAAAAACATAAAATAATCTAAGAATACAATTAACAAGAACATTTTTTAAAGTATGAAATTTTACTGAAGTCACAAAAGAAAATCTTCATACACGAGGAGTGGAGGCCTGGGAAATTTTTCTGACTAGAACGGCTCTATATTACAACTAAAGCCATTCTCTCCAATAATCAAGTTATAAATACGGTGATCCCTTTTACATTTCACTCAATATCCATTTAGTGACTGAATGTTTAAGAATTCATGCACTATTTTTCGATTTGTTAAAACATGAAAGTAAGAGGAGAAAAAGGCTACGTAGTTTCATCACAGAGCATTCTGAGGCTCACAAGAAGGCACGGCCACCGGGCTCTACCTGGCTGAAGTGCTACTTAACTCAGAGACAGGACCAGAAGCAAGAGTTTCACTTCCAATTCAACTCTTTTCACATTCTCATTCAGTCACTTCTCTTTATTCCCTGATCACACCTGAGTGTGCAGAGGAGGGATCATTTCTCAACCGCCATCCACTGGCACCTCTAGCTTTCCACAGTGCTTCTCAACCTCAGTGCCCTTCCACTGAGTGCACATGCCTCACTTTTCTAGAGTACACTCTGGCATGCCAGACTCACACATTCTTATCAAACAGGCAGTCTGATTAACCTGGCTTCCAGCTGTGGAAAAACTCCCACCCGGGACCTAGCCAGCTAGGCTTCTGCGTCTTAGGCTGAAACACAGCTTATGGATTTTACCATCAAAATACCTCACTGTCATGTTTACTGATGTGGGGGAAATCACTCTTTTAAAGGGTCTTTTTATTTTTATTTTATTTGTTGTTTTTAGATACATGACAGTAGGGTGTATTTTGACATATTATACATACATGGTTGTAGTGCAACCCATTACAATTTTGATCCCATTCTCGTGGTTGAACATGATGTGGAGTGTCACTGGTCATGTATGCATATATGAACATAGGAAAGTTATGTGCAGTTCCTCCTACTGTCTTTCCTATTCTCAAAGGGTCATTTTAGAGTTTAGCTTTCCGGCAAGAATTTTAGCAGGACCCTTTCATCAACCCATTAAATTCCAAGTTTTCAATTCTGCAAATATTTTAATGAAATTAACACAGGTACATAAAGGTAGGTTAAAAATCATAATCTAGAACATACTTATGAGACTAATATTATAAGTATCACATTATAATAAAATTATGTTAAATATTAGATAATTATATTATATATTATACTTATGTATTTGTAGGTATTCCATATGTAGGAATATGGGACAAACAGGCTAATGTGGGTTAGTAAGAAAGATACAGTAAATCTGAGTAATATGTGGGGCACTGAACCATGAGTGTTGGAAACCTGTAAAATAGGAAGATATGCACTTTCGAAGTAACTGCCCACCTGCCAGTTCTGCCCAGATCTCATCCTCTCATCCACTTTCCAGTTAAGTGACTTTGCATGAGCCTGAGTCACGTGGTGAGCTGGAAAAGGTGAAGGTGTAAAAAGACATGAGTAGAGGAGGCAAAGCAGGAAGCACCTTTGCTGTTTGAGGGCAGATGGCAAGAAAACCAGTGAGGCAGCAGTTCTTTCTCCAATTTAAGAACATACCGTCAACCCCCGCCACTCGCGTCTCCCTTTACTACACATGACGGAGCCGGGCGCGGTGGCTCAAGCCTGTAATCCCAGCACTTAGGGAGGCTGAGACAGGAGAATCGCGAGTTCAAAGCCAGCCTCAGCAATGGCGAGGCGCTAAGCAACTCAGTGAGACCCTGTCTCTACATAAAACACAAAATAGGGCTGGGGAGGTGGCTCAGGGGTTGAGTGCCCCTGAGTTCAATCCCTGGTACCAAA
>CM053412.1:17537802-17602009 GCA_028644305.1 Xerus rutilus | reverse complement strand
CAAAAACAAAAAAAACAAAAAAAACTACACATGACGGCACTCCAGCCCTCCTGGTGGTAAAGCCCACGCCCTCCCTGTAAGGAATAAATACACTGTGGAAGAAGGGAAAAAATGATCAACTCTATGCCATTATTTTCTGGATGAATATGAACCAAATGTAAGCATGAGCAGGAATAAATGATATTTTAGTAGTGCTTACACCTGGCTGAGACAAATAGCCACTTGGGTCTGTCCCATCATTTGCAGAGGTGGTGAAGCACTATTGCCCGAGTTCATGGCAACCTGGCCATTCTGTGAAGGTTTGACCCCATCAAGTGACCACAGCCCAGGGTGTGGGACCCAAGCAAGGAGGTCCTCCACACCACCTTCATAAGAAAGCTACATTTTACTTGTGGCACTGAATCTTAACAAAAATAGCTCAATAAATGCTACAATTATTGGAAATCGAGGGGAATTCCATACTGTGTTGAACTTTGTACTATTTTATGAAATGAGACACACCATGACTAGATGGCCGAGAGCCTGATCCTGGCCATCATGAGACCCTCTGTAGCTCTAGAAAAGTTGCTTTATTTCTTCCTTTTACTTTATAGGATAAAAGAAAGACAATCAAACTTCTTACTAATATTACTATGTTATTTTCTTTTACTATATTAAGAGAAATATGTGCGTTTAATGTTTTCTTTTAATGTTATATTCTTTCCATATTTTATTTTAATATGAAATTAGGTGTTAAAAACTCAAGAAAATAGAAAGGCTACCTTCTCAGTAGGCAACTGCAAAGACTAATTAATGTCACAAAAGTTATGAGTTGGATCAAACTGAAGTTTCACCAAGAATACTTGATCTATACATTTAGAAACACTAACCTATTCAAAGATACTGCCCACTCCCATCCACCTAAGGTTGCAGATATGTTACAGATTAATAACTGTCAAATTTTATAATAGCATTAATTGAGTACAGTCCATGATTTAATGTATTCTTGCAAGTGTCTTACATACATTGAATTGTTTAATACTCAACAAAATCCTATGAAGAAAGAGCTAATGTTAGTGAAGTAGATGCTAATAGTACTAGCAAGACATTCTGCTAAATGTCTTCCATGCATAAAATTACTACTCACTAAGCCCTCTAAAATAGGTGCTAATGCAGTTTCACAGAGGAGGAGACTGAGGTATAATAAACTAAGTAATTTGTCCCAGTCCAAATTTGACTACTGAACTAGAGGGCTGCTTGAAGGATCAGTTGGAGGGATGCTTTTAGCATCATTTTGGTCTTCAAGTGGTGGAATAGACCAAGGAATTGTGGATCATCTACATCAAATAACTCCTCTGTTGTTAAGCTAAGCATAAAACACAGAAAGCTCTATTGAATGTCATCTCCAGGATTTTTTTTAGCTGGGAAGAAGATTTAAAATGAACCTTGGGGGTTGGGGATGGAGCTCAGGTGATAAAGCCTGTGCTTAGCATGTGGGAGGCCCTGGGTTCAAGTTCAGCATCAATAAAAAAAAATTAAAAATGAATCACTGTTCTTCCCATTATGGTGTGCCTGGCAGGTTCAGGTTAACACAAAGAAGGATTGATTTCCAAAAGAGCCCCAAGGAAATTGATATTTTGAGAAGATGCTAGTTTAACAGACATAAAAGCTAACTGAATGAAGGTGAAATACACCATCGCTCTTACGCAACTAGCCTAGCAGTAAAATCATCTAAGCATCTTATTCAAAAAGGTACCACACCCCTAACTGTGAAGAGCTTCCTGATCGACATCTTCTCTATTCATCCGACAGTCCTCCCTTTTTCAAGTCACATATCTGGTCCAACTGTGACTAAATTTACCAGTAGCCGTGATTTATAGCAAAACATCAGTGTAAAAAAAGTGTGAGGGATTTGTTTCTTTTCAAGGCAGCATCTTGGCAGGTGGGGAGGGAGTGGAGGGGAAGAGGTAGTACACCCAAAGCCACCCAGAGCACAGATTGGCTCATGAACTCAACAGCCCTGCTGACCAGCTCTATGATAGACAATGCATCTGTACAAGAGAGAAGAAACGGATCCCTGGAGGAGTCAAGCTTGATCTGCTGGAACCTCTGAGGTGTGGGGAGAAGCTAACCTCATGGGCAAAGACTTCATTTCAGGAGAAGCAGAAGTGGGGAGCTCCAGGAGCACCAGGAAGGACAATGTTTCTCAGATACCTGCTTGAAGAAAAGCTGGAAATTTACCAGGAAGAAGGGAAGCTGGAAAGGGAACCAGCCCTCAAATGCACAACTATCCCCTGACAGGATGGCCATTTCAGATGTTTTTTTGGTGAAACGTTTAATTTACTCAGGTTTATGACTATTTTCAATAAATGAACTCCAGGAAGCTAAAGTACAACTCTTGAAAATATACAATTAGCAAGGCCTTAATCCGAGTAGGCTGCTAAAACAAAATGCCAAAGCCTGAGTGACCTGAACAACCCACAGTCCTTTCTCAGCGTCAAAGTCCAGGATCAGTGCATTGGCATGGTCATGCAGTGGTGAGGCCCCTCAGGGTTGACCATGGGTCTCTTTTAGTTACACTCACGCATGTCCAAGAGAGTGAAGGCCAGCTCTCTTCCTCTTCTTACAGGGATACTGATGTCATGGAAGCTCCATCTACGTGTCCTAATTACCTTCCAAAGGCTCCACCTTCTAATGCCATCCCACTGGGGCTAGGGTTTTAACATACGAACTGTGAGGGGACACAAATATGCAGTCCATGACAACTGGTAATTAACAATAATGCAAAGAACTCAGATGTCAGTCTTCACCCTTGCAATGCTGGATGATTCCCACAGTGGTCAATCCCAAGCTACTCATGGCTTAACAACCAGTTCCTACAATTTTTGCATATTTAAACTCCCAGCTTATAGTATTCACACTACACTTGTGAGTCCTTTTTGGGTCTTAAAGATTAAATTACTTAAGGAGCTATGGGGGGGGCGATTAAAATGACACAGCTATTTAATTGAGTGTTAATCTCGGTTTCCGGTGTGATCTCTGGGATTCCCATCATCTTGGCTACATTTATCAATTTTAAAATTAAGTTAGCATTATGTTACTCTTGCCATCTTTTCTAATAAAGATCTGAAACAAAATGCTTCTCTGTTTTTTTTTAAAACCACATGTTCATTAACTAAAAAGAAATAATTAAGATTCAACTCTGTTCTTATCCTACCAGTTCTAAAACAAAGAATAGAGTAGAATATCTTGGGAAACTGCTATTTAAAAATATGTCTTTTACCAGTGTTTAATAATAAAGGAAAATATATGATATTAACATGTAATGTGTTCCTCAATGTGTTCACACGAAAGAGTTTAAAGTCTTTAATTTTCCCATTTTTTAAAAGAAAACATTAAATCCAAATTCTCTTTTCAGAGGTGCCAACACTCACGTGTGGAGGGAGAACACATCCAGGCCAAGGCCCCCGTGACCTCCCTGTGCTGAGTGTCTGTGCCGAGTTTGCTCCTGAGCACAGGCCTCGGTAGAGCCCAACCTTGGCTCTCTCAACCATCCAAGTTCACAAAGAGCTATCAAATGGCACTGCTGCAGCATCAAGTGTGGTGTATATTGAACCACATGTGGCAAGTTCGGCTTCTGCCCTTGTCACATCACCTATGAGTGTAGAAGCGTAGCAGGAAGAAAACAAGCGTAGCAGTCAGGAATACAAAGCACCAGGGGCCCAACAACAGGCGTGTCTATAAACACAAGGGCAGCCCTCAGAAGCACAAGCAAAGGACACACGGGACATCTGTTTGATCCTCAAGCCTGGGTTCATTACTTTGAATCCCACATTCATCACATACGGAGTCCAGTGGCAAGGGTGCCAAGAATAAGCATCCTGCTACCCAGGTTCCATCCAGTTCCAAAGTAAACCTTGGACAAGCAACCTAATGTACCTCTGTTTGCTCATTTATGAAATGAACAGCTGGGTTAGATGACCTCTAAAGTACCAACCAACTCTGAAAATAAGTGGAAAAAATGTAAATTCTAAGTAATTTACTGGCACTTTGGACTAAGTGAGAATACTTCTGACTTGGAAAATGGCAAAAATCTTTGACCTTCCTTTGAAAAAGACAACTGGCATTTTTGACCCAATGAAAGAGAAAAAAAATGTGAGCAAAGCCTGGAAGTAGAAATTGTTCCATAAGTTTGAGAACATTCCTATGGCAGCATGAGAAATTAGCTGGTACCCCTTCCTGCCTCAATGGGGCATTAAGTGCAGAGTTCTGGGAGGGGAGCTTTGTGTGTGAACAGTCCTTAGGCAATGTGGATCTTTCCAAGTGACTGAAAAGGACAATCACAGCTTCAGTCAGCACCAAAGAGAAGTCCTTTAGCCTTTCTCCATTAAGAAATAAACACAACTTTTTTATTCCCCTCAGAACTATATTTAGGTATATATAGGATGTCACTAAATATAAAGCACATTGTTACCAAGAGAAGAAAAGTTGCCAATTAAACTGACATACCCATAAATTCCTGAGACCCTGAAATGTAAAAAAAAAAAAAAAATGAGTCTCAGAATCAATCCCATTTAGTAGCATAAAGCTCTGACACATGGTTTCCCTAATACGTTGGACAACACTATCTTCCAACAGCAATGACAACCACACAGATAAGCCCCAAGTCCTACCTGACACGACTCTCTCTCTCTTCCCTGATCACCTTCATTTAACATTAATAAAGCTTGGGAAGTAGCTTAGGGGACAAGTGCTTTGCCCCAACATGTGCAAGGCCCTGGGTTTGATCCCCACACCAAAAACAAAGCAACAACAACAAAAACTAAAAAGAATCATTTATCATTTAAATAGAAATTAAGAAAAAAAAACAGTGGAGATTAAATGTGTATCTCTCAAATACTTTCTGTATCTATTATTCCCTTAAGGATGGAGAGTTTCTTCCTCATATGTGCCGTTCTGGGAATGGGTTAAATGTTTGTGATAATGGCTAAAGGCTACCAGTGTAAGTTCTTCTCATTTGTCATTCCCTCTTCTGAGAGTTGCAGCTTCCTGGAAGGAATCTCATACACCATCCAGGCCAAGCCTTCATTTTATAGAGGTGGAAATGAAGCCTTTAGAAATGGCTATTGAACAGCACAGGAATCAGGACACAAACTCAGTGATCTGACCCCCAGTCCAGGTGCTGTTTGACAACAAACACTGCTCAGTTACACCATCTTAGTTTGGAGGTGACACTTGGAAAATGTGTCTTTCCTGTCTAGTTCCCTGAATTTTCTCCAACTAGTTCAATGATACTCATTTTCTCTAAGACTTTCCCCCCAAGTAAGACAACTACTGTAGAACACTAGAGTACAGAGTTCAAAGAAATTACTCAAGGTTTCTCAGTTCTTGTTTTGACCAAGTTCAATGAGAAAGTTTTGTCAAGCTGCAAATAACAAAAGGGAAGTATATAAAGCAAAGAAAGAATAAAAGCAAGGTATCTACATACCATCCCTTTCTAAGTAAATTATTTTTTAGTGAATGCAATGAAGTATTTTCCTAAATTAAGGAATCACTAAGTCATTTTCAAATGCAGGAAGCGCCCCAACATACAAACACAGACAGACCCGCTTGTCTCCATGCTGGATCAATCCCAGTAGGATGTTCAAATCAATGAGACAAGGCAAAACATTAAATATTCAAATTTCTGAGCTGATGTTAGCATAGTAATTATAGAAACCATTTCCCCATTACAAAACAGAGATCATTATCTCTGGTTTATAGGAAACATCCTAAAGAAGATAGTTTCTACAGGGTTGGTCCCACATTCCATATAATACAAAGGTTGCAAACTTAGGAAGGTTCTAGAATCTTCTCCAAAAAGGACAGTGTCAGGTGTGTCTGGGAAGGAAAAAGAGCAACCTTCATCCAAAAGCACTCACATCTCAAATACTATTTTTTTATATTTTTTTTAGTTGTTGATGAACCTTTATTTTTATTTATTTATATGTGGTGCTGAGAATTGAACCCAATGTCTCATCTATGCTAGGCAAGCCCTCTATCACCAAGCCACAACCTCCACAAATACTATTTTTGTTATACAAGTCAAATCTGCCATTATGACCCTCAAAGACAGTAATGAAGCGATCCCAGGATTCAGATACATCACTGGACAGGAATCACTGGGTCTACCTTGAAAATGAACCTCTCAACCTCTGCCACATAGCCAGATCAATGAATACCCATGACCAATAACTACCAAAAATTTTTACACTCTACTATCTGGAAGCCACCTGACACAGGATATCATGTCTTCTCTTTCTCTACTAAATGGACTTATAGTTGCCTTTAAAAAAAAAAAAAAAGACTTTTCTTTCATGCCAGTGTATTCCAATTCAAGATGGCCCATAGGTTAATATTCTTTTCTGAGTTCTTCAATCATGCTTCCTTGAGTCTGAGGGCTGGCAGGCAAGGCAAACCTATCAGAGCTGCAGAGAGCTCTGCAGATGTCTCTCTGTGTTCAAACTGAAAAGGGGAAAAGATGGCCCTCTGACAACAGACAGCTGTCAATTAGGTGATGCGCTCACACTGAGTAGTCCAATGAGCAGCCATGGAGGTGACAAGCACTTGGCTAATCAGTGTGCCTATGAAATCCCAGCCCCTCCCCGTTCTGCTCACACCAGCACCTGAGGTGACAGCCCACGCAGTCTTCAACCACTCTTGCTCACATGGTCACCCGTATGCACTCTGCATGCGCTCTCTAGTGTTAACAGTACTGCTAGAAAGGCTGAGGCCAATGCAGTGGGCCTGCAAAAAACTATCAGACTAAAAAAACTGGAAGACAAGAAGAGGGAAAGAAATCTCTGCAGCAAAATGACCCCAAAGCAGAACACAGTGATACACTATTCTATGCGGAACCCTTTCATACACTGAAACATGGCTCATTAGATATCAGTCACTAGACATGTGTATTAGAAAAGAAGATTCCAATGTCTACCTCACCTTTTCTCCATCCTCCATCTTGTCTTTTCCCCACATTGCCACCAGGGGGCACTTTGGGGACAGTTCCTTGTTAAGGAGGCTGAAGATTTGAGTGCTCACAAGAAAGTTCTTGGATATGAGCAGTGGATTGGTGGGAACGGGCGGAATCAGAAAGAGAGCTGAAGGGAGAAACCCAGGGATGTGCAGAGGGGAAAAGTGAATTCCTGAACTTCTACACTTATTTTACTCACCAGTAAGCTCAAAGATATCCCCTCCATGCTTATTGTTAAATATAAAGTTCACAAAGGAGTTCCCTGAGTCTCAGCTATTTATCCACTGATGACAAATGCTTCTCTCTTTCTCTCTCCCTTCTTTTGGTTTTTAAAAGAGCAGGTGATTGAAGGCTTAGGAATCAGGAAGAAAAACAAGGGGGGATAACTGGACAAGTACAGACTCAAATTTGTGGCTGTTCACCTGCAGCATATGAGCCCAAATAGCATTTACCAGTTTTAGATAAAAATGAATTTCAGCAAAATACAGCCTCACTTAATCTTGGCCCTGATTTAGCCAGGATAGCCACTCTGCCTGCCATGCCTGAAAGACTCCCAAAGGTTTTTTTATTATAAAATAACTTTCAAAAAACCACTGAAATCAAGTGCAGTGGGGCACACCTGTAATCCCAACAGCTCGGGAGGCTGAGGCTGGAGGATCACAAGTTTAAAAGCCAGCCTCAGCAACTTACAGAGACACTGTGTCAAAATAAAAAAATAAAAAGGGCTGGAGATGTCGCTCGACGGTTAAGCACCTCTGAGTTCAAGCCCTGGTGCCAAGATAGATAGATAGATAGATAGATAAAAATAACCACTAAAGGCTAAAAACAACAACTTGAAAAAGCAGATATTGGGGGTGAGTGTCCTTAAGAAGTGAGAAATTCAAGGCAAGCTTCTGCCGTGAGGCTTGTCCAGCTCCACTTCAGCCCTCATGATCCTGCAGGTACCCAGAGTTAAGGCCCCAGGGAGAAAAGGCATCAGTCTGTCACTGCTGGGTGCCAAGATGCAGAAAGTGCACACGGCCCCTGCCAGCCAGCTCATCCCTGAAGACAAAGATGCCTTTCTCTGAGGAAAATCTAAGAAGCTATTCAATCTGTTTGCATCCATGACCAACAAGCAGGAGCAGTGCCAGCACGGAGCCTGAGAGATATGGGCCACTAGCCCTCCAACGCAACACCTACTCCCCGTCAGCCAAGCCGGTCCAGCAAGCTTTCCTCCTACCAGCTGCCAGGCACCTCAGGGAGCTCGCTGTGCTCCCTCCAGCAAATCCCCAGGGCAATGCTGAATGTACCCGGGTGCTGGGCAGTCTGCTGACTTCTTAAGGAGGGTCTGCAACCCTCCAGTTTTCTCCTAAGCTATAATGCCACCTACTCAAATCCTATTCCTGGACACCAAAATGCACCGACATCCATAGACTTTGTCATTCAGACCCTTTCAAAGTCTTCACCACTGTTTCAGTTCATAAGTACCTTTTGGTGACAGCTTTTCCCCTCTGGTAGATCATTTTTATTTTTTCCTCCCCAATGGTACTGGTGATTTAAACACAGGGGCGTTTTATATCCCCACCCAGTTTTTTTCCACTTTGTGATAGGTCTCCCTAAGATGTTGAGGCTGGCTTCCAACTTGTAATCCTCCTGTCTCAGCCTCCTGAATAGCTGGGATTACAGATGTGAGCCACCACACCAGGCTTGTGAACTTTTTACCTAAGAACAAATATCCAAGAAGTACAATTATTATTTCTTGGTCAAAGGGCAATTTGCAATGTATATTTTTATAGTTTTCCCCAACTCTTGTTGGGACTACTTCCAATATTGAATGCAGCTTACTTTTTATAAAAAAGGCAATTCCTGTTGTAGAAAACATTCCAGCAATACAAGAGCTTGTCAAGAAAGACGAAAAGGGATTCTGTACATATACAAAAGTCAAGAAGGTCATCCAGGCCGCCCCAGTTTCTTCCATGAATAGTCTGGGCAAAGACAGGAGCAGAACCCTGGGGGGGTAGTCTGCTCAGCCAGCTCTCATTGGCTAGGTGGCTCTTTCATCAGGTGAAAAACCGGGAGGGCCCAACCTCATGTCATTCACTGGGCACTGTTCCCTGAGCATTTCTGGGGAGATACGGATTCAAAGATGCTTCTGTTGAACACATGAGTAGCCGTATCAGAGGCTGAGAAGGTACTGGTTGGCCAACTTGTTCATGTCCTCTTGAGTCCCTGATGTCCCTGCACCATTTTTATGTTAGAGCAGAAAAGGGAAGGAGCAGCCATTTCCACAGAAGACACAGCTGTCATCAAGAAAAAGCATGGGTACAGAAGTCCAGTGAGGGCTGGAGGGAGGCGTGACCATCCCCTGCTCCTTCAAAGTCAAAGTGAGGTTCGGATTCTCATGGAATCCTGCCATTTGTGGCTTGACATCCGTAAGCGCTCTGTCCACCCTACATTTTCTCTGGACAACACAGTGGGTGTGTGGGCCTCGCCTGAGGCAAGTGGATCCTCTGGGAAACACAGGGGTTGAGGACAGAGCAGCGACTGCGGCTGGGGCGGGCTCACCGTGTGGTTCTAACCAGAACAATGGAGGCCTTATCGGGCCTCTAGGGTACTGAAGACAGCCAAGGCTCTCTCCAGCTCCATTAAGGCTTGCTGTCACCCTCTCTCTCACACTTGCTTCTTAGTTATTGTAAAGCTTTTACATATTTAGGGAGCTTTTCCATCAAAATATTCTGGAATGGCTAGAGGCTCAGACACATGAATGATATCTGCACACATGCGCTTTTTATCCGAGTTCACAGCTCCTGGTCACTGAGGGTAAACAGTGTTATCAGTGATTATTATGGATTTAGTCAAGTATATTTTATTCCTGTCATTTATGAGCACTTGTGTTGGCTGGTATTTACAATGTCGAGATTCTGTCACTTTGGCAACCTTCTGAGACAACATTTTTCCAGTGTTACAGTGACATTTCAAAAACTCAGTATTTATAAGCAAACGACACCCTCTGGCTCTGAGACAGTGCAATTCAGTGGTAGCTGAACAAAGGGACACTCATCTAAAAAATTTCTTCCGGTCATGTTCCTGGCTGTTACTGGCTATTACTTCATGGTCTAGATGGTCCTTTGCTCTTTGGTAGAAAAATATAGACATCAAGGAAAACTTCAGCATCATGCCATTGGAATTTTAATTCCACTGTGTGGATCTTTATGAGTGAGGGCTGCTGTGTGATGCCGACCTGGTATCTTAACTTCTCTGAGCCTCAGTTTCCAAAACAGCACGGAGCAACAGTCGACATTTAGGTCCTCTCGGACTCTAACATTCTATCTTTAAGGATTTCGATATTATAAACAAAAGCTGACTTCATTATCTTGGTTCACTTTCTTCACGGCCTATATCAAGGTTCTAAGAAAAAACATCATGGAGGCAACATGAACTAGCGAACGAGGATCTATGCCACTCAACCATGTTCTCCCTGTGCCTTCCCACTCTCTGCCGAGCAAGCTGTCCCAGGGACAGTAAAAGAGGGTGGGAGGAAACACCCTGTGACTTCTCCTGTTCAGGGGGACCGTCATCCTTTTCACCACAACCAGGGAGCAGAGTCACGTCCTGTGACAGGCACCACAAACCACGGGATGCACGCCCTAGGCCACCGCAGCCTGTGCTTACGTAGGGGAACATTCGCTGTGGAGACTCTGCTGGCAATAGAGACTGCAGGGTTCCTCAGACCCTCCTTAGAAACGGACACCCAAACAGACATCTTTCTTACTGACACTGGGGCCAGGAGGGTGAGATGTAAGTGCTTCCATGGACACTACCTGAGTTAGCGATGGGCAGAGAGCTGGGGCCATCTATGAGAAGGCTCCGGGGGCTCCCCGCTATGACCCAAAGCTAAACCAACTTCACCCAGGGATAAAGAAGTGGCAGAGAAGCCAGCAAATCTGGAGTCAAAAACTTTGTCCCCAGTCCCATCTCTTCCACGTATGATTAATGGTGGGGAAAAAAAAAAAAAACCCTGAGTCTCATAAAACAGTGTTAGAAATAATTCCTGCTTCACAAGGTTACTAGCGGGATTAAGTCAAGAAATGTGCACAAGACCTGAGGGTGTGACTCAGTGGAAGGTGCTGGTCGAACTTGTGCAAAGTCCTGGGTTCAATTCCCAGCACCACAAAAAAAAAAAAAGCAAGGAAAGAAAGTTGCACAGAAGCATTTAAAAGTAGAAGCTCTGTGCTCACATGCATGTGTTGTTATTGCTAGGTTAGCTGCCTGTTTACTCATCCATCCACTGACTCTCCAGCAAATACTCGCCATGTGTCCCATTAGGCCCTAGAGACAGGGGTGACAGGCCTAGGCCTTGCCTGGGTGTACAGAGTACAGTGACTGTTAGGAAAGAAAAGTGCCTCAGAAGCCGCTAAGCACAGAAGCGTGGCACTTGATCTGGTGTGGTTAGTACCTTGAGGGTCCCTGGAGGACACAACGTAGGAGTGGCATCTTGAACAAAGTCACAGGGCTGAACTATCTAAGGAGAGAGATGTGGGGTGAGTAAGGAGAGGCAGGGGCAGGGCAGAGATACCCCAGGCCAGCAGAGGGCCTGAGTTAAGACAGAATCATATAAGAGGCCCCGAGGAGCCTGCAGCATTCAGCAGAGCTGGAACTAGAGGTGTGAGTAGTCAGATCAGACAAGAGTGGCAGCAAGACAGGGACCAGGCTACCAAGAGTCCATGTGCCACTCTAGAGACAGGACCCTGCAGCCATGGAGGGGTGCTGAGCCAGGGTACAAGAGCACCAGGACTCTGGGAGATGATCGCTCCAGGGGCAGCAAGGAAACTACAGGTGAGGGAGGTGATGAGAAGGTGGGGTAGAGGGAGAGGTGGCAGGATCACTCTGTCCTGGAGGCAGAACTGATAGGGTCTAGCAACTCAGGGCTCATGGAGGTGGGGAGACGGAGGAATCTGAGTTGGTAGCTGGGGGTGGGGATGGGAGGTGGGGGGTCCAAGTGACCAAGCCAAAGGATGTGAGGAAGGACTAGCCCGGAGGGAAAATTCAATGGATGAAATTCAAATTGAAAAGCACAATGCCATCAGTGAAATCTTTTTCTCTTTTTACACATGATGAGCAATTTCCAAATATTTCTCCAGTCCCTTGAAAATAGATCCAAATAGATATTAGAGTATAGATTTGAAAAGTTTTAAATATTACAGCCTCAGATTAGGAGACTATACTTTAGTTCAGACCATCTATCTACACAGTAACATCAGGATCTTTGGTGAGGCATAGGGTGCTATTTCATAAGAAATATTTATTCAACACCCAAAATCAAGGTTTCATTAACTCTATTATTGCTGAAGACTCTAGAAGGGGCTGATGGTTGGCTGAGCTTCTACAGAGCTGATCTAGGATGTGTGAACTTTATTTCTGCCTATAACAAGAGAAAAATAAAATTACTTGAACCATATAACAAACGACACACAAAATGGGACTCCATAGACATCTCTGATCTCGACTTTGTGAGCTCAGAAAGGCAGTCTACGAGATTTCAGAAGACAGTAGGGACACCTAGCACTTAATGAGAAGACAATCTGCTTTGTAATGAAGCCTGAACAGAGGCAGTCTAGAATTCAAGAACCAAAAGGGTCCATGTTTTCTGCAAAAAGGAGAATAGAACAAATTCTCTAGAAATAAATCAGAATAATTCTCACTTAACATACAAAATCACAGTCTCCATTGACAAAACGGCACCAGGACTTTTACCCTCAAAGCAAAGTCAAACAAGTGTTACCTGGTGGCTAACTCGGCGGGGGTGTGGACTGTGGGGAACAGGTCCACATTAGTGACTTCTTGGCTGAGACAGTCAAATGGCAGAGATGCCCAAAGACTCCTTGAAGAATGATGTCATAGCAATGGCAGCTGCTGACATCCTTCTGTCCTGCATGCCATTGTCCATAGCAAGTCTTTTACCACCAATGCTGGGCACATGACAGTTTGCACTCTAGAGCTCTGTGTGACAGACTACAAGTTCAAAAGTACTGGTAATAAATGTTCCTAGGGACTAAATCAGATCAAAGGGAAGAGATCCAGCTGGTGGGACTTCAAGGTGCACTATGGCCTAAGCTACGGTGTATTCCCCACCTGATGCATGAGCATTCCTCAAAAACTTGGTTTAGAATTCGTAATGCATTCTTCCATCAAAAGGCAACTAACTCTATATAACAAATTCAAAAGCCTTCTAAGACGTTACATTATGGCTCCTTAGCACTGGCCCTGTCTAAGACAGTTTTTTTTATCCCCATGAAACCCTGAATCCCTAGGAACCCTGAGTGGAGCAGAAACTGCCCTCAGAAAGTACAGACTGAACATAACCTTGTAGGCTCAGGGAACCCCAGCTAGAATGCAGCAATCATGATTTTCATCAATTTTCCTATCAAAAATGAAAAACTGTTGAAACACGAATCCTGACTGGTTATCAATGCTTGATTTTCTGCCCTCTCCATAGCAGTGTCTTCATCCTGGGAAGGCATCTACTTTCTGACTCATCAGAGGATCGATTTTCTATGCCCAAGCTCCCTTTGAGGAAAGCGCACGCCGCTCCCCTCGTCAGCCTGTTCATGCGTAGTCCTGACCAGCACAGGACGTTCTTCTCTGGAGGAAATTATGTGATGAGGAACTTTCTTATTCTCCCAGAAGGGTACATAGCTTTACTCTCATGAAGTGGGATGTTTTCTATGACAACATGAAGTTAATTCACATACTTTTTCTTCTTGTTTGAATCACTGTAATGTTGGACTAACATACTTCGAGCCATGGAAAAGTAAAAACAAAGTCATGCTAAGAACAATTTTATATCATTGAGTATTTTACTATTATTCTTCCTTTTGATAAATAATTTTACAGTCATCCATTACTGACCCCATCTTCATTTAGGGATGAGTGAGTGTTAAGGTAAGGGCCTCAACCCACTAGGAAGCCACCTGGGTGGCCTTTGTAGGACCAACAAGCTTATTTCCTCTTCAGATTACACCCCATTTTGCCATAAGGATGATTACCCAGGTCTCAAAGCAGCTCAAGAAAAGTCTCACTCAATACACAAGATGAGTTAAAATTTTGATCCTGATTTTGTAACTTTTACATTTATTTACATCCTCCCTTAAGAGTTAAAACTGCATATCAGCCCTTCCCTTTGACTCACTTATCCTGTGTTTACTGAAGCTGGGTTCTCAGTGTTTGCTTCACAGGGCTTGCACAGTACTTACTGTTTTATATGTAAAGATGAGGGAAGAAAGAAAACAAAGTGGGAAGAGATGAAAGTAACTTATCATCAAAGCATAAAAACAGCTAGCTATTCAGCTAAATAAAAATAACAGATTTAGTGATTTGTAATATAAAGATAAAATGAACTCACTGGGTCTCTGGAGGTCTGCAATATGATCTTTGCAAAAGGTAGCTTGCCAATTTAATTGAGGTAGGAGTTATTTAATTTTTTTACAGGTATAGTTTTCAATAAAACTACATATGCCTATAATAGTGCAATGGCAGATGTGTCTCGATTATTAGAGGTGGGCTCAAGGGAATTTATACAATGGATCTTGAAATCTGTAAGCAGCTGTGGGGGGGGGCTGCAATGAGAGGGGAGGGTGTCGTACCACACACACATGTTCTTTAAGTGCAGCAATGTTTTGTTATTTTACTGCAGGTGTATTACAAAGATGAAATTTAATAACTTACTCTATACAATATACAATACCAATAAAACTGAAAAGATTCAGTGCCCTGCTGTTCATTATGGCAGTCCAAATGAGCTCAGATTATTCTGCGTGCATGCACGGTCAAACCCCGACATGCAGAGACCCACAGAGGCGGTGCTCTCGAGAATGGCCACTGCTTGAAAACCTCCATGATGCTCTCCTTCACTGCGGCTCGTCAGTGACTCACTATTGTCCCAAACACACAAAAACATGGATTTAAGGTGGGCTGAAAATAAGATATATCTGATAAATTGAAAGTCATACAAATCTTTACTGAAAGATGTCTTCTGACAAGAGAGAGGAAGGGAAACGAGGGTATGTAGGTTTCATTCAGTGCTATAAGAATGTAACCGTGATAATATATTGTATTCACCAAAATCGGGTGAAATGCCAGGCTGAAATCAGAATCCCACCAAAATGTGGCTTCTCCCTTGATTAAGTACAAGAAAAATCTGACACAAATAAGGGCCAGGCTATGAAAAAGGCAACATTTCCAAGTCATACATGCTAAAGTCACTGCAACTAAGTGGTCCTGCCACTCTGGGCTCATTTCTCCCATGCAGCCACTTCCCTTAGATGATCCACAACACACTGGGCATTGGAGGGCCACATGGTAGGAAGCTCAGTTCAGCTATCTGTGAATGAAAGCACATGTAAACAAATCCACATAGACATCCTAAGTACACACAATTTTTCAAAGAGTGGATGCTTCAATTCTAAGCACACCATCAGCCATGGCAGCACTCAAGAATATCTCTTCTTGTTCAAAGTATTTCTTAAAAAAAAAACAAAAAAAAAACCAGTTCTTAATAAATCCTTTTGACTTCAGATTAGGGGGTTTTGTCGGTATCTTCCAGTGTTCCTGATATTTTAATTTTGGGTTTCAGTTCTGGCCGTTTTAGTAAACATTTCCTCAATGATGGAATAACACCAAGCCTGACCTCAGACAATAGAATAAATATTTCTTGTCATTTTGCACTGAAAATAAATCCTGATGCTAAAATGTGAGTACACCACCTTTCTCAGAGAAAGAAGCTATACAGCAACCCTGATTCCTAAATGATATGCAGGTATATTTCAACAAGAAACTTTATCTGGTATATCCCAGAGTCAAATCAATTATGTTTGGTCATTAATTGATTTTGTCTTTTCTTTGTACATATCAGAAATGTAAGAAAGGATTATAGTCCTAATTGCTAGTGGTTATTAAAAACTCCATAATGCTTTTCTTAAGAAAAAAGACATTAATCCCAAAATCCTGGTGAAATTTCAATTTGTATATGAGAAGTATATTTCTTTGGTGTCTCATAAATCATCTCAGTGATTTTAAGGGCGTTTTATGCACTCACTATTATAAAACTCACTCAACGTGTACCTCCAAACATACATTTTTACTCCATGCATTTCATAAGTGGGTTCAACTCCATAATCAAAAAAATAAAAAAATAGGTCACCTTCAACAGCCTGCTAATAGTATTATTTCAGCATCTCGTTGTATGTAGCTACTATGCAGGAATAACAATTTGATCGATGATGAATCCAAATGTGTGCGATGGCAAACCACATTCGGCCTGCACTGCACAAAAATCAAGGCCCAAATATCTATGTGTTTTAAGGAACGTGTTCATGGCTGTTGCTAAAATGTAAATTGGCATATTCCACCCGAGCCTTTTCACAGGAAATCCTCATTGGTTTTAAGGAAATTACACATGCTAAGTCTGAGGATGTTACTGAATAGATTATTCATAGACTATTTTTTTCTTTTTTTAAAGGGAGGACAGTCAGGAGCAGGGCAACCCATCCTTCTCTCCCCCCACCTCAGCCACACCCCAAGGTTGCACTCAGAGCTCTAGTCAACCCCAAAGGGAGCCAAATGAAGTCACTCTGTCCTAGGTTATGTTAGTCCAGATTCTCCAGGGAGCCTAAAACCTACAGTGAGTGCTTTCCCAGATGTATCTAACACAGGCCTTAGAGCCTAGAGAGCCCATCCTGGCCTGGGCAGCAGGGATCTCAATGTGGAACAGTACTAGCTGTGAAACCAGAGATTTTAGAGTCCAAAACTTGACTCCAAAACTTCCTTGGACTGCAATTTGGGGTCTGCTTGTCTTATTTCTAAATAATTGCGTGAGCAGTATTAATAATCACCTTCGAGGTTTATACTGGCACCTAATACCAGTCCCCCAGGCTTCCTTTAGACTGAACTCCAACTACCTTTTAGAAATTCACTCATTTTGACAGTCACTCATCACCCACAACTAGATTGGGGCAGGGGTTACTTCCACTATCTCACTGATCCTAGAGAGGGAGGCCGCGTGGAGCCTCACAGCAGCCCACCAGAGAGGTTGGCCAGTCACTAACGGTGAACTCTATAAGATGTTTAACAGTAATTGCTAGAATGTAGGAGGGTTATATGAGAATCCAGAGAAACTCGAGGGCTTACTGTAAGATTAATCTAACAGCAAGGGACATAGAGAGTATCACCAGGCTCCAAATTTCAGCAACAAAATACTGGACTGCAGTTTGCAAGAAGACACACCTACCACCACCCTCCTGCCTCCTGCAGTTAAGGCCTTTGGGACCTTCAGCATGGATCCTAACTATTGCTCTTATTAATATACCTTAAGAGATTGGAAGAATGCCCTAATGTTGCCAGCAGTCTCCAGTAAGTGACATATTAAAGACTGTTGACATTATGCTAGTGCAGGTATGCAGCACTAAAACTGGGAGTGCGAAAATGAACAATGAAAGAAAGCTCTTCTTTACAGGAGAATGTGAGCTGGACATGTAGAAGAAATGATAATTATGTTTTTAATTGTTGATTTGAAATCCACTGATTTCAGCCAGGCTCATCAACACACACAAAAGCCACAGGGTCAAAGGCTGCTGGGGTAAGAGGGCATCTGCCCAGTGCCAAAGTACAACCGAAAGGTTATCTGCCATTTTCCAAGTAGCAATTGGTTTATTTACAATGGAGTGATCTTCGGGTTGCCACTTTTACCAAGTGATCTTGCTAGCATTACCAGCAGCCCATAATCTAACCTTCTGATGGGATCGAATTTGAAGCATTGCACATCTTCCCTTTAGCTCCTCCAGCCGAGAACGCTTAACCTAAATCCGAATCAAGCTTCAGACCTAATTTTCCTTTTGTAAGCAAAGCAAATGACTAAATTTTTAAAGAGTACCACAAAGAAATAACCCAACAATTCTAAAAGGAGGATATTTTATGAGGCAAATGGCCTGGTCTCTTTGAAGCAACCATCATAAAAACAAAACTAAATACATAAATAAACAACCAGGAACTGTTCTAATTGAAATTATAAAGAGAAATAGAAACCAAAGGCCAGCCATAAGTACTTTTGTTAAAAAAGCCAATGATGACATTTTCATGAAGACACCAAACAATTGGAATATGAATTAGGATTAGAAATTACTGCTAATTTCTTTAAGTTTGATAATAGTAGTTTAGTTGAATAGGCAAGTATCCTATTTTTAAAAAACATACATTGAAAAATCTAGGGTTGAAATCTCAGATCTGTCACTTAAAATGGTTCTCTGAAAAACATACTTATACATACACAAAGCAAACAAATATTAACAAATGTTTAATCTACATGATTGGTCTATGGCATTTCATTTTTATTTCTTTTTCAACTTTTCTGGGCGTTTAAAAATGTTTCGCCATGTAAGATTTTAAAAAAAGAAAGAAAGAAAAGGGGGGAAAAAGGCTGCAGACCTACCTACTCAGAAGACTTAAAACAGGAAGATTAACTAAACTCAGGAGTTCAAGAGTTCAAGATCAGCTTGAGCAACATAGTAAGACCTTGTCTCAGAAAAAAAAAAGAAAAAGAAGAAGAAGAGGGGGAGGCGGGAATAGAGCTTGATTTTGCCTGTTAACATTCAGGAAGCTACTAGTGGGGATGGAAGAAAGGATATGAATGCATTTCCCTTTGTTTTTCTCCTTAAGACCTAACACATCACTAGAGGGTTAATAAATAAAATTGTTAATCAGTACATGGAGAGAATGAATCCATTCTCCCCTCTGGTGAGTGTTGGGTCACTTGGAGAGCAATGCTCCAAGAGGACTAAGCTGCTGTCTGAAAAACACTCCTCAGGGGCAGAGTCTTGATGGCATACACACCACAAACCCAGACACTGCAATGTCTGAGACCATCTCATTTGCAAATATCCTGTCCCACTCTTCAAGATGGCACATTTGAAAGATCACACTAGGATTCTGACCTTTGGTTCCAATACCACACCCATCGGAAACAGAGAGCACCTACAAGGTCCTCATGCACACCTTTCCTCATGCACAGGCCTAGGACAGTGATGCCGTGAGGTAAGTACTCAGCTGAGAGAAAGCCAGAAGGAGTGTCTCTCCACAGTATGACCTCTGTGTCCCTCCAGGGCCTACATGGTAACTTAGAAGGGAAAGCTTCCAAAGGGCTTTCTTTGAGGACTATTTCCTGATTTTCACAGGCTTAAAAAAGGTGCTCACTAGCCGGGCGCGGTGGCTCAAGCCTGTAATCCCAGCACTTAGGGAGGCTGAGACAGGAGAATCGCGAGTTCAAAGCCAGCCTCAGCAATGGCGAGGCGCTAAGCAACTCAGTGAGACCCTGGCTCTACATAAAACACAAAATAGGACTGAGGATGTGGCTCAGTGGTTGAATGACCCTGAGATCAATCCCCAGTACCAAAAAAAAAAAAAAAAAAAAAAGGCGCTCACTATATGGTTCACATACATCGCTTATTTGAACTTTATTTTTTTTCCAAAAGTGATGCTAGGGAATTAAGTGATGCTAAGAGGCACATGGTACACAGTGCTACATAATGTAAACGTGGCCCCTGCCCTCTTAGGAGTTTATAGAATCCTGGTGGAAACCGATATTCAACAAACACATAACGGCAAATCTGAAAGATCACTATAAAGGAAAAGTAGAGTGCTAGGGCAGGATATCACAGGGGGCAGGGCAGGTGGGGTGCACAAGAGAGGTTCCCTGGAAGAATGCACAGGACCTGGACTGAGTTACTGAATACTAAGAATAAACACTTAGCCAGAATATCAAATTAAAAAGCAATATGCATTTCTGCTTACACAAGGCCTAAATAGCCATTTCATAAGAGACAAAAGGTTTTTATGGCTTTTTGCTTATATCTTTTCTATTTTGACTTTAGATAAGAAAAGCTTTAAAGAGAACAAAAGTTCTAGAATTAAATCATTTGTAAAACATTTTGTATCAAAAATCAAAATAATTAAAAGAAAAAAATCAATTCTCAAATGTGTAATTTTTTTAATCATTTGATTCAATAAATCAAAAATGAATAAGCTCATGAACCTAAGTTACACATACAGAAATCCCATTTCCTCTATAGCATCAAAGTTTCTGGAATTTAACAACACTATCCTAGATTAGGCCTAATTCTTAAATCCATCGGTCAGTTATAAGATTTAAACATCAAATAACTTTATCAACATAGTCCTATTTGATTACTTGCTGAGAAAGAAAATGAACTTGGATGAGGGTAAAGCTTGGCCTTCACTAGAGAAAATAAGATGTGAGCAGGGACATTCAGTTGTAAAATTTCATATAAAGATTTCAAGATATGGTGCTGATTTTCCATATATCACTAATTTTCACTACCTTTTAAATGAAGGTCATATGCAATGTATTTCCATACCTTAAATCATCTAATTAAGGCACAAAGTCTAAAAGCTTTATAGAGGTCAGCAGAAATGCCAGATTTTGAACGCAAGTCATTACCATAGAGTATATTTCTATAGAACAATCTAGGAAATAATCAAACGTAGCTGCACATTAGAATCACCTGGGGTGCTGTCAGAAAAACACAGGCCAAATACTAAGGTTCTAATAGGACTGATCTCATACAGGACCCAGCCTGCGCGCGCGATTCTGCCCCCCCCCCCCACATACCCATCTTGCCCAGGAAATACTATTTTAAAAACCATGGTTTTGGACAAAGGCTGTACCCCAGAAGAAAAAGAAAAAGACAAACAACTCCACATGATGAATACTGACATTGATTCAAGGAAAAACTTCTCCCCTAATAACGATCATTGTATTGACCTCATCTCTCATTCACAAACAGTATCGGCAAAATTAAAAAGTTTGCAAACCACCAAACGTCCTATTCAAAGCAGGACAAGAGGCCAAAAGCAAATGATATTTTTCTCCCATGACTTGTCACGATACACATTAGAAATTAGGTATTGGCTATTATAGGATGAAATGGGACTATCTTGTGAAAAAGTTTGTTTCCACTTATTTTTGTTTCTGTCATATTTTCCATTATAAATTGCATTTTCTCTGCCAGTAAAAGTAGAATGAGGTTGCAATTTGGCAAGAAAGCTTTAAGCCTGGGTGTGACTTCCGTACCCCAATTTGATTCAAACCAGTTTTCTCATATTTAGTGAGAACTTTTAAAGTCTGGTTGCTTTTGTCTGTCTTTTGGTTCATTTTCTATACAATTTCAAAAGTCTCAAAAAGTCATCAAGTTTATTTCTGATAATTTCATATCAGAATGCATTAATGAATTTATTACTCACATTGTAATGAAAACAACTTAGTTGATGATCATGAACCTACTGACATTTGTTTTTCTGCTAAAATATCCATTTTTTAAAAAGTCATGTGTCTAGCACTATCAACATTCAATCCATAAGGGGAATATAATGGACACACACAAACATATTTACACATATTTTAACCTGATGCCCTTTTCAATCGTTTATATCTCACAGTAATAATTAATTGCTCCAGACAGTCTTTCACTACCTGTTGCTTCCCACCACTGATTCTCTACACCCAACAAAATGCCCCAGGACTGAAATAATCATATCCCATGCAATCCTGCTCATGCCTGTAAGTCCTCTGGACATACTATTATCATAGGAAAAGCAGCCCTGGGGCTCTTTAGGGCCCACTGTCCAAAGGTTTTAGTCCAGCATCTCCATAAAGCAGCAAAGAGGAGAAAACAAAAGCTTCCCTCCCTCCAGAGAGTCACTCACCTCCTCACACAGTGGGGAACCATTTCAGCAGTGATCTGCTATTTAGACTCCAAGCCCAAGATACTGAGATTTTGCCTTTCTTTTTGGTTTGTGTGGCTGGTGTGGTAGACTGGGATTCAAAGAACAATGCAGCTCAAGAGAGTCCCTAGAAGACACTCTATGGTCTATGCTACTCCCAAATTTCACAGAAAGCAGAAATTGATACCCTGTACAATCCTCGCCTCCAGGCCCCAGTTCCCCAGGCAGGGAATTTCCAATGTTTCCCTTTTATTTTCCTTAAGCATTCACACTGTTTATGGAGAGTGCTGAGACCATGCTAAACACAGGGACAGTCAGTTCCTGCAAGACTCACAACCATGAAGCAGAAATAAGAATGAAGGAATCTGCACACTCCCCAGCTAGAGAAAGGATGAAGGCTTTTTAAGAAAAGCAGATGCAGTCTTATCCCCATACACAAAAGAATCCCCCTGGACAAGGATGTCTCAAAAGGAACCTCCCAAGGCCCAGAAATTCAAGCATTGCACGGCAGCCAGCCACCTCGATTCCCCCCTCTGCCCCTCTCCACTTCTCACCTTGTGTTTGCAAAAAAAATTAAGCTCAGTTTCACCCGAGGGAAGTATTCCCCACCAACGGAGGAGGGTCTGTGTTCTGCACACACAGACAGACTCACACGGTCTGGATGATGCTTTCACAAGTTAAGGGGCCTCACGCTTACTCAGCAGAGGAAATCTTTGTGTCTGTGAGGAATCACGCCAATTCCCATTAGTAAGAAAGGATACAGGGGCGAGGAAACCTATTCTCTCAATGACCAGCAAAAGGGGCCCAGCAAAAACAGGGACCTCTGCCATGACCATCTGCAAAAAGGAAGGATGTTGTCAACTTTCTTCTCCCCAAAACTCTAGTGACCTCTGCCTTGACCCTCAGAAACCAGATCCACAGGAACCAGCTCTTCTGCAGGAATTGAGAGCTTTACACCAGAGACCCAGCCCTGAGAGGCTTGTCGCCCAGGCTATCTGCCCCGAACATGTGCACTCACATTCCAAAGATGTTTCCGTTGCGCTGGAATGGCTGTAAATTTCTTTCCTGCAGAATTCTTTCCAAACAAACTGCCCTGGACTGCACTCCGGCAAGAGTCCTACCCAAGCACTGTTCACCTCACCGCAACAAATCTTTCAGATGCCAAATGTGACTGAATTGGCAACTGGGCCAAAGGAGTCAACTTTAAAAATGCAAATGTATACAGGGGGAGAAAAAAAAAAAACAACCCAACCCACCAGAATTCCACCTTTCCTGATAGATGCCTGGTACACAAACGATACTTCCTTCAGACACTCTATTTCATGACTAAAGCGCATGTGTTCTTACATTTCTCAGGGATATATTAAACAGGTTGTTTAAAAATCCCAAATGGATTTCCTCCCCATATCATTAAAGAAACTGGGAGGGTGAGAGAGTTCCAAAGAGTAAGCATCCCTTTTCCAGCATAGAAAGAATGAACATTCTGTTTGAGTGAATAAAAAAAAGCAATAGAGAGCTTTGAATATGAAAGAACATTATCAGATTCTACCAGAGTTTTCCAAAGTAAGTGGCCAAGGCCCTCATAAAAAGGAGGTATAACAAATTAAATGTATGACTAATACTAGTGCTGAAATGAAAAAGAAAGCATCTATAAAATCTCAAATGTCTGGAAACAAACCTTCCTCTTCAGCCTCGGTAGTATTTTTAGAAATGGGCTATCTCCGGAGAGTTAGCAGCACACAAACGCAGGGTGCAACGGGCACACGCACGCACGCTACACCTTTGTATCACACTGGCATTTTATTATTTAACTAAAGTGCTCCTATTTTTCTAGCTCACGCATGCTTCCCTTGAGACGGCTTTGCTGTTAGCCTGCTGGCCTTGACTTCCAGCCAAAAACAATTCAGAAACAAAAAGGGACAACAAATCATATTTTCACAGACATTTTTATCCCTCAATACCACCCTGTTTTCACACAACATCATACAGTCCCTGTGAAAACTATAATTTAAGGCAATAGCCACCCGAACCCAGGGTCTGACACACGGTTCCACGAAGCATTTCCTGTGCAAGAAATTCTTAAGTTCTTAATTGCAAATAAACTCTTTGATAGAACCACTTTAACCATACTGCTGGTTTGTGCACAGTGCCACTGGTACCGGCTGATGGATTAAAAAATAAAAATAAGCCAGTGGACAAATTAAAAAATAAAAACAAGCCAGTGGACATAGCCCGGGCACGGCAGAGGTCTAAGGATGAGGTGCTTATCAGCTCTAAGCTCTGAATTCTCTCATGACTTAAACAGAGTCACCAGCAGACTTTCAGTGCATCTTCGTGTCACAGTTGAAAATGTAAAATCAAATTCACAAAGCACGCTGATTTCCCAGGTTAATTCCCTACACCCTTCCCCAACCAAGAGTCGCACTTACCTGGTGGCAACCCTGTAAGTTTGATTCTCTCCCATAAGATGAGTATGAGCCCCTTTCTGTTTTACCTGCCAAGAGAAACAACAAAAAAAAAGTATAAATCGTGCTTTTCCTTTAAAAACAAACCTCCTGCAGGTAACAGACATCTACTCCTCTTCCCCGATGTTTACATACGTCAAGCAGGCACTACTGGCAATGTATGCAAGCAAGACAGGCATAGCTCGTCCTCACTCTGGCGATGATAAACTGGAAAAAAATATCCTTCATTCCTATTCTTAGCCAAACTGCTCCACACTTCCAAAAACTGTCATTCCAATGGCCTCCACTTTCTCTAACAAACAAATTGTCATTCCTTATTTTCACTTTCTTTCTCTCTCACAAAATTTAAACAATTTCATTTTTATTTACACAGCAGGCAAATTATCTATGTAATGACCCTGGCCTAGTCATTCCCATTGATTATATTGACACTTAATGGTGAGGCCAAAGCTAATCAATCACAGGCTCTCCAGATGGTGAGTTTAGCAAAGAAAACTATTCAAAATTCTGAGTCTCTCTCTCTCTCTCTCCTTCTTCTCTCTTTCTCTCTCTCTCTCTCTCTCTCTCTCTCTCTCTCTCTCTCTCTCTCTCTCTCTCTCTCTCTCTCTCCTCTTTTTCTCTCTCTCCCAGGAGTAAATTCCAATATGACTGATGATGATGGAGTTTACATTTGGGAAACAGGCTTTTGGAAAATCCACCCACCCAGAACCCAAGTTCAGAATTTGCCAATAGACCCAGCGGGGCCAGGGATCATGGGAACTTGCACGTCTTGCTCCAGCTCTGAATACTCAGTTTGAATCTGCACATTGCTCTGCAGACGTGTGTGGAGCCTCCGATACTGTGTGTGGCCACGTGGAAGGATGAAATCAAGGCTGCTCGTTTGTTGCTTTATAAAGTTATGTTTCACCTTAATAATCAGCAGGGAAGATGATGAAATGACATTACAAGAGATCTAAGCAGTGGAGTCCAGTTGGTGACCTATGAAGAGTCACCAAAAACTGCCCATGCCAGCACAGGCTAAGGGGCTAGTGAAGCAGCCAACGGCTCAGGACCTCATTCCACTCAAGACTAGAGGAGCCTCCTATACTCTCCACCAAGGGTTCAAGTGCACTGTCCTTTATACACAGATCGAGACTATTTATTTCCCCAGTTGGAAAATTCAAAATTTGTACTTTAGCTGGGTATGGTGGCACACACCTGTAGTTCCAGCTACTCAGGAGGCTGAGGAGGGAGGACTGATGGAGCCCAGGAGTTCAAGACTAGCCTGAGCAACACAGAACACTCCATCTCAAAAAAAAAAAAAAAAGCACACACACACAAAAAAACCCCACACACAAAAAATAAACTTATATTTGGAGGGAATGGATGCATAGTCTTTTAAAGCTTACTACCCTCGAGCTTTCCCCTCTCAGCCCAGGTTAACACAAATGCTAAAAGTTAATAGTGGCCTTTTTGTCTTTGAGCTCAATGGCGATGCTATTAGAGTATGCTGCCCTTACAGCACACAAAGAATGCATTTTTCCAAAATTTTATATCTGGTCAAAAGCATGCCCTGTAGCTAAGTTACCACACACACACACACACACACACACAAGATTTTCAAAGAAATCCAAGTCTTTAAATTCATTCTCTCTCTCTCTCTCTCTCTCTCTCTCTCTCTTTCTCTCGCTGTTAACTTTTCTATTCAATGACTCTCAAATTTGGGGACACCCCCATTTCTGGGATAGTGTTCAGAGCATGTTATAAAATCAGTGCCCATATCAGCTTCAATTCCAGTGAAACAAGATGCTATTACACTGCCTGTCAGTCTTGGAGATCGAAGAGAGTAACTTTGAGTGCATGGGATCATATTGAGGAACAGGTGCATTTACCTGTGTCAGTAGTGTGCCTGGTCACACTACATACTAACTGCTTCTTCTAAGTCAAGTTTAAGCTACTCCTATCTTTTAACTTCTCTTTATAAATATTACTAACAAAAAAGGATCAACCTTGATGAGCTGTATCAAAAGGGAAGATATTATGTCTTCCTTTAAGCTCTTGCACCTAAAAAATCTCAGTACAATCATAACAATTCATTTTGACATGATATCCACTGTTTATCCACTAGACGAGCAGGCAGGGAGGTAGATTGAAAAATAAACCAGGATTCATTTGAACTTCACAGGAAATCAAACTGCTAGTGTCCTGTTTTAGTCATTCCTGAAAACTAAATTGTAAAATACAGTTTGAGGAAAGCAAGCCACCAGTTTTTTTGCTTATTTTTGTTGTTGTTTATTTGCTGAAGCAATACCCCAAAGAATTTTACCACCCAGGATTATTCCCTAAACTCGACTCCAGCACACAGAAATGGAGGGAAGAATTTTCCTACCAGGATTTGTCTCACTTTGTATACATAAGTGGGGATTATTTCTCCTATTATTTTAAAGCCAGAAGGGCAATGTAAATGGTAAGGATTAAAAAAGAGAGACAGAAAGAGAACAGGTGGGGGAGAAATAAAGAGAGAAGGAATGAACAGAAAGAGCAAGAAGCAAAGGAAAGGAGAGAAGGGGACAGGAGAGAGGAGAATATGAATTCATGATGCAAAGTCCCCAAAGTACTCTTGGCTACATGGACCCAGTACTCTTTACTATCATATCAGATACAGACTGCTTAATCTTAATTTTGCTTGTTAAAAAATATTTATCCAGATACAAAAATAAACCCACTGCAAATTACAAGTTGTCAGGGTTAAAAATCTACTTCTGTTTGTGTGGGGGAGGATAAGAGACCAGCATAGACATGAATCATTCTCAGTAATTTGAGTGTTTCCATGACATCAATGGGCACCCGTCCAGGACTCTGTCGAAGTCTGCGAGGTACCAAAGAGGCAGCGCAGCCAGCAGGAGGCTGGGAGGTGGACTTTTTTTTTTTCCAAGGATTATGCTCCTTGTGAAGATTTCATCTGTAGCATCCACTTTTACCATCAAATAGATTGCTCCGGAGATCATGAGTGAACACATTTCATTCTGATAGTGTAAGCCTTTAACTTTATTACAGCTTTTTGTTCCCAAATTCAACTATAAATCTGCCCTCAGAGCCCAAACCCTTGTTTGGGAGCAAAATAATCAGGGATTGTGGATAAAGCCCAAGAATCTTCTCAAACATAAGATTTTTATTCCTATCATTTTTTTTTAAATGATAAAAAGCAGCCATTTTAAAATGACACCTCAGTTTCCAGGAAAATAAAAATAAAAAATCTTTTGTGTAAACTGCCCACTGAAAATTAGCTAGGGTCTTAATGTTGATTTTCTGCTTAAAATTCACTGGAACGTTTGTTTCAGATAATAAAATTTTCAAGAGCGCTGATAACATGTTTGAGTAGGACCCTTAAGGAACTATCTGTTCTCCTGAACACAAAAGCCCCCACATTTCTGTGTCTCCTCCATGTGAGCCATGGATTTTTGTCACTCATACCAACTGGCTGGCGCGGACAGCCTCGGCCCTCCTTTCTCCATTCTTCGCCACCCACCTCCCCCCATCCCCACTACCACAACGGGCGCTTTGAAAGAGCTAAAGATCCTGTTTTCCCAATATTTAAAAGAGATAGCAGTGATGAACAAACCCCGCGCGTTCACTGCGGAATTTTCGAGACAACCCTCCAGTACTAGAATGCGACAGCCGCTGCGGATATTTTTTGGCACAAAGACAATGGTGGCAGTGCCAAGCCCTATGGCTAAAACTACTCAAAAGAGGCATAAGGGGAGCATTAATCGCTCAAGTCTTTTACTGCATGGAGTACCGCTGTCCATATTTTAAAAACTAAAAGTACCCGTTAGTAACATTTGTCGTATGCCCATAAATGGGGTGGGGGGCTCCTGAAATATACACCAGAAACAAACCTTGTCAGGCATTTGATTCATTTTTATACCTAAAAGGACCAAATGTTAAATTTTGCTGCTGGTGACGATTCTGGTGCATGAAACGGATGATATGACCTAATCAAGTACACTGGAGGCTGAAGGAAAGCTACAGAGGGGGTTTCATAAGCTCAATCGACATATTGGCTAAACAACTTTCTTCTGCAAAAATCATGTATACAAGGAACATGTAATACTATGTCACAATTTTTTAAATTAAACAAGAAAAACGCTGTAAGTGAGCAGACACAACATCCGTCAATCAATCTTTCTAGAGACAAAGGAGATCAGCACACAGCCCCTTCTCTAGAACACGTCGGCATCTACAGAGAGCAAGCCATCCAGAAAGCCACCAAGGATTCTGTCCAGGCGAACCCATCCTCCTGCTAAAATCTATATTTAAATTGGGTCATCAAAAATGGCACCAAATGATAATCGACAAAGGATTCACTTGCTGCTTCTGTAAACCCTGAAAAACTAATTAAACAGAAAATATGTAAGGAACTTACAATTTTCAAGGCCCATTATTTTTTGCTGATCTATTCAATAATCTTTTATCATGCTATCCCAAGAAGCAGAAGGAAAACTTGTTTTATTTTATTTCATTTTTTTTTTATTTGGGGGAGGTATGGTTAACAAATGTCTACAGAATCCAAATTCAGTATTTTCATATTCCTGTATTATTTGCCATTTGACTTCCAATATTTCTTGCAATACATCCACGGTATCCTATTGCAGGGGAATAGGATGACAGTGAAGACACTGTAAAGGAAAGAATGATCCCAAAACTCCATTCCATTCACAGGGATGCTGCCAGGAAGAATCAACTTGGGTAGGTTACTGTCTCTGGACACACATGATAGCTTAAAGTGACATAAAAGAGACAGAGATGGTCAAGAGCAACTTATCAATAAAATGATTTCTGGAGATCAACCTGGACATAGACGATCCTCTGGTGGTTGCCCAGTAGGATAGTAGGCAGGTCATGTTTATAAAAGGCCATTGTCAGAATTACATGTAAATGGTAGGTGTGTCACCCCCTCTGAAACAGGCACACCTGTGTGGTGGACCATGTCATCCTCTGGAAAACCCTGATGAAAAATTATCTGCTGTTGTGGGACACCAGCAGGCAAGGCCGGTCCACTGTTAATCCCTGTTCTGGGAGCTGAAGAATGAGGCCTTTGTTCCCTGGCATCAAACTAGGGGACTCATCACTAACACGTCTGCCTCAGAATAAATTTTGTTCCCTGTACTCAGCCCCAACTCAAATTACATGTGTAATTTCTTTTTAAAAAACATACGTTGAAAGGACTACTACTCTATAAACAAACACTGCAAATTTTGGGGGGTACTGAAAACATACCTATGTTATTATTTACGGTCCCTTCATCTTTTTCCTCCTTTGCCTAAACAAGATGAGCCATGTCCTTATCATGCATGAGCCACTACACAGACTGATCTATGGGAGCTGCACAGCCACCCTCTGCAGCAGGTACCAACAGCACCTTACAGATGAGGAAACTGAGAGAGTGAAAACACCCAAGGCCACACAGGTCTGAGAGACAGAGCCAGTGTTCAATCCCTGGTGGTTTATTCCCAAAGCTGTGCTCTTAGCATATGCCTTACTTGCTGGTGTTTAAACTCTGAAAATAAAATTAAAAAAAATCTATAAACCAGAGGCCAATACTGAAGACTCTCAAATCCCAGAGCTCAAAACACTCATGAATTTGATATGAAATTAATGAAAGTGTCTTATCAGTGGCGATAATTTACATTTACATGGTGTTTTATTCTTAAAAGGTCTCCAGGTACTTCATAGCTGTACAAATGATGTACACGGAACCTGTGACGTATCACAATTAACTGCCACCATCTCCACGCTAACTCAAAGCAAGTAATTAACGAAAACATGGCAGAAAACAGCATTCCTACACGTTTCTTATGTGAAGTCTATGACTTCCTGCTCAAATGCACAACGAGAGTGGAAATAGAAACATAATTATAACACAGGGCGACCCAGCATGGCTCACAAGTGTCTGCTATGGAAAAGTAATTCTATAGCAGTCTCCAGAAATCAAACAGGAGACTAGATGAAAAGACCTGGGAAATGTTACAAGCTGTCTATCACCCTCCACAGAATATCATGTTATAACTTAGCAGGTTAAAGGCTCTGAGAAGTCCTGCAGGAAGACATTTTATTTAGTTTAATTCAATGTTTCCTAACCTTTTAAAACACACACCTGCCTCCATCTTTTATATCTATCAATACAAGTCTGAGGAATTTTAGGAACTACTATTATAAAAACAAAACAAAACAACAAAACTTAAGAGTATATTGGGTTAATATATGCTAATGATTTCCTACCAAATAACTAGAAGTTTAAAAATTATATTTTATCTTACTTAAATTACTCTATAAACATTTGATTGTTCACGTGGAGATATCTTCCATTGGCTTATATTTCTCATGGATCTCTATGGACATTCAGGTTGTTCTGACTAGGTAGTCAATCTTAATTATATCTGATCCCAATCGGGAATCGAGAGTCCCCATTTGAAAGAAGAAGTTGACATTATCCTTTCAATTTCCAAAACTTCAGAGAAGAGAGCTAGTTTTCTCCTATAGAATCTCACTATAGGTGTTTAAAAATGCAAATTCAAAATAAAGTTCATCCTAAAAGAATTGCAACTCAATTCTAGCAAATAAACTAGTCATCCTACAACCCAAGGACTCGCTCTCCCCTTCTTCCTAAATTGAGAACAGGAAAAAGGTGGGGGGACCCACAAGTGAGGAAGAGGTGACTAGGCACATAGCGTGCTTGCAGCAAAGGATGATGGGAAGAGGAATCGGCCATGCTTCCACCAAGGACTAACAGTCACCCTCTCTTTTACTGATGTTAAGGTAGTCATAAAAATAGATCACTCGGCAATGGTATGTAGGTCTGATCCTGACAGAGATGATGAGTTTTGCCAACCTACCTCTTCTCATCTAGGCACCAAGCTGCCTTCAACACTGTGTGTGGTAAAATCTCACATAGGCTAGGTGTCTCCAGGCACTACCAAGCACTGGGGGAAAAGCCCAACATTCAGAATATATATTCGATTACCCTTAAAGCACTTAGATTTGCAAAGCACTATACAGTATGAAAAGTAATTTAAATAATTAATTAGGGCAACACACTCTAGGAACTCATTAAATGGACATTTTAGTCCCTGTTTTTAGAGGTGAAGTTAAAAAAATTAAGAACAGCTGATACAGTTGAAAGGTTATACAGGTACCAAGAAGACAAAGCTAAAACATACACTTCAAATCCCAGGACCAGAGTCTTTTTCTAACACATGCCACCTCTTTTAGGAGTATCCAGATGTGCCATCCCTACTTACTGTGATAAAAAACATTATTCCCCTGGACCTCTCACTACTACAGCTCTCTGCCCAAATCACTTCATAAAGGCAAAGCATCCTCGAGTCCTGGATAGATGGACATCTGAACTGGTAAACATCTTGACTGAACATTTCTCTGGTACATCAAAAAATATCTCCTCAATGCAGAATAAAAAAATCACCTCTGATAATTCCATGTGTCCTGGCCAACAACTGCCAACACAATCCTCTCATTCAGTGTCTTGCTTAGAAGCACATGCGTTATCAAATTAAAGCACAGGACTTTTATGCTTTATTTTCTGAATGCAGGAAAATCTTTCACTGAAAATAACACTAATTCCACAGAGTGTGCAATTAATCAACATAATCATGGGGATAACTTAGCTGTTTGGGGAGGTGTGTCAAATAACTCCTTAAGGCCACTAAAGTACCACTTGAGCCACCAAAGTAATGATTTTCTGAATCAGCAATTTGTACAAGGGTCCCCTGGAGACCCAAAGGACTAAGGGCAACCCCAGATCACTCGACTTACTTCTAATGAGTAACGTACCACTGGCTTTCTGTGAATAACGTTTCCACACTGCTGCCTGTCCTGTTCTATATTTTTAATGCAATTTGAGTCTGTGATGACTGGGGATAGCCAAGGCAATTAAGGATTTGTGTGGCCCTGGAAGAAACTGTGTAGGCATTTGAAAGGTAATTTTTTTTCTTATTTAAAAAAAAAAAAACAACAAGTTTTTAATGTAAAATTAAAAAAGAATTATCTTGCAATACAAGTAGCAAAAACAAAATATTTTTGCTACATTCTTAGGCAAAAAGGAAGATGCAGGTTGGGTAAGGAGGAAAGTCACACTCATAGACTCAGCCCTACAGCTAAGAGACCTTGCTGATCACAAAAACCATCACCAAGACTTCTTAAAAACAGGTTCTTGGGTTCTCTACTCCACGGTGGGGGAAGCCAGTGGGGTGGAATGGGGTCTGTCATTCTCATTTTATTAAATAAAATTCCACCAGTTATTCTAACAAACCAAGGATCAGAGTAATCCATTCAAGCCATAGACACAGGTGACATTAGATAAAACCCCACTTGGCCTCACAACCTGCCAGGTAAGAAAGCATAGATTTCCACTAGGTCCAGTGTATTTAGGCAGATCGTCCTAAAAACAAGCTAGTGCTGACCCTCAAGGCCCCCGCGGACAACTGCACTTCATGGGCTAAGAAACTTCTATCTGGTTGAAACTTCAGGTTTGCCCTTCTCCACCAAGGAAGGCTGGTTGTTTTGAAGCAGTTAATTTCACATTACTAAGTAGATTGCCCAAGTAAACACCAGTGTCCCCAACCACAGGACACCTGGGTTTTTGAGAATGGCTGACCCTCTGCAGATCTCTGACGCTCTGAAAGTGTCCCCTCTCCATTCTACCCAAGAGTGAAGTCATCTTTAGGATCAGGATCAGCTCCAGGAAGCTGCCTGGGAAGCCACCATGGCTTGAACATCAAGGGCCCAAGCACCCAGGCAGTCTCCTTTGCCCACGCTTTGCTAGAAGCGTGACAAGCCCATACCAAGGGGGAAGGCTGTTCCTTTCAGTCACATCTGAGGTGATCTGTGACAGTACAGTAGTAAAACCTCACAGGAACAAGACTTTATTACCTACCTAAATTTTTTAGGAATCTCTAGGTGAATTTTAAGAGAACCAGCAGCCACATTTCACCACACAGGTCACTTTTAGTCACAAGCTGTTGCCCACTAAAAACTGTATGTTCTGACAATCTTAGTCATAGTAAATGTAAAAAATAAAAATGCTAAAACTCTTAAGAAACCAAAGGAATACAGAAAACAGAGGTACAAGTTTATAGTATTATGTTTTGGAGACTCCCCACAGACACTTAGTGATCTATACTACAGAGTTACAAATTTTATCACCAGGCATGCAGGCGATTTTTAGGCCTCAGTTTTCAAGCTGAGTTCACACCTAACAAGAACATAACTATTATCATTTCTTAAAGAAACACGTACACTTGATATGATACTGAAGACTGCACAAAAAAGGGAGCTGGGAGGTCATGAAAATTCTAAAATAAATGTAAATACATGTATACATACATATGTACACAGATGCACAAACATAACATTTTAACCCCAGATAGTGTCATTTAAGTATCAGTAATATATTAAATGATCATTCCTCTAGACTTTGTACTAAATTACAATTGGCCCCTATTCCCAAAACATACTCTACTGAGAAGTTGAGGGAAAATAGCCCAGAATTCAAAATCTACTTCAGAACATCTACAGAGTAGACAAGAGTAGGGTGATTGCTAACCTCTAAGTACAGAGAAGAATGATATTTGGGGGGTGAAGTCTACTCATCAAGATTAACAAGAGCACAGGCCCACAAGAACCAAGCTGTCAGGTAAACAGGCCAAATTCCTTAGAGTCCCAACTAGCCTGCGGCATCAGCCACCGTTAAGGGAAGGTGAGAGGTCACAGATAAAACGACACAAGCCACTGTCCGATGGTCTGATGTTTAAAAGAAGCCTCTCATTTACTTTTGGGTAAATGACTGACTAGGTCCAGAGGGGAAGGAGGGGAACACAGGAAGACAGAGGCACTGGGAAGAGAGCAGAGAGGAGGAGGAGGAAGAAGAGGAGGAAGAAGAAAAACAGTCCCATAAGAATGACATCATCCCAGCCAAAGTCTGCCAAAAAAAAAAAAGAAAAGAAATCCCATGGAATATATGGTTAACCGAGAGCAATCTTCAATTCCGAAACTTGCAAAAATGATCATCTGAATAGTTGTGAAAGAAGTCTAAAAAACATGACACAAGGAAATGAATATTTGTTGGGTACCTCCCGTGTCCCATGTCCTGGATGCTACAGAATCCATGATGCACATTACTCCTAAGTTGGTCAGTTTGGATGGCTAAAATACTAAGGTGTAAACACAACGTCATATATCAGTAAGAGGTGTCAGAGAACAAGGAGAAGTGGAAGGAAAGAGTCTAGAGACTCACTGAAGATGCGGGGCCGGGGAGGTGGTGTACCACAAAGGATACATACTTGAGAGTTAATGCAAGATCATCTCATTGATGACTGAAATGGGCTCTTAGTATGTGTTAGAATGTAATTCAGAGTTATTTGACAATGCTAAATCAATCAAAATAAACAAAAACTGACACCTAATTTACATAAAAAAATATTGAAAGTAACTTGAACCTAAAATTAGAAAGAGTTTGTAGGACAAACTTACATGGTATTTGATCCCTTTCCTAGCTCTAAGCCCTTGGATTATTCCATTTTTTGAGTAGCTGGTTTGGGGGTTTTGATGGTTTTTGCTTACAAATATGAGAAATTCGCAATGTAAGACAAAAGAATTATAAAGATCTAAACCACTTTTTCTGAACAACAAATACAAAATCTATTCAATCAAATCATTTCAGTGATATACATAAGATATATATGCAAACTTAATTATTGTAGACAATACTGTTGGTATTTTTAGGACATACTGCTTATACAGAGCTCTGATCTTCACTAGCAAGACCCAACATACTAAGCAATGGCAGAGACCAGCTCTCGCCCTCAGAGGTGCACTTGAATAGTTTGGTCTTAAGACCTGGGAACAAAGACATCGTCTATGATCTGTTCTTTTAACATCTCACACTCCATCAACAACAACAGGAAAAGCAAAAAAAGAACAAAGAGGGTTCCACTCAAACTACCATTCTCACTGTCTGCAGGTGAGCAAAGCTTAATCCGATTTGCAGGGAACAAAAAAATGCCTTTATAAAGCATTAAGATGTAAAAATACATTCATTTTCCTTGATGAACCAAGTAAAAATAGCAACACTAGCAGGGCATTGTCTACTAGAGATCCTATCAGGTCCATGACATACACAGAGTCACATTTAAGAATTTCCATTAGGTTCTATTCCCAACTTAGACAAGCAAGGGGTCTTCCCAAGTATAACCAGGCGAAGAGGGCCTATAAAAATATGACTGACGAGAGGGTGAAACTAACCACTTAAAAACTCAATAGTGGCATATACTTTACATGTTGTTATATGAACAATCAGGCCTATCCTATTTAGAAAAAATACACCAAAACCAAAATCTTTCCAAATAAGAAAAAATTAACTGTCATGATAGTATTAAGATATGACTTTATAATCACTACAAATACCTGATTAGTTGTGTAAGAATGAAAACAAACAAAACAAAACAAAAAAACACCCCAACCTTGAAAAGTAAAAGAAATGAAGTCCCCGCATACCCGGCAGTTCCAAACTAAGTGGCCAGCAGAGGGCGCACATACCCCAACAGAGCTGGCTGTGGTAGGCCCTCCCTAACCTTATTTAGTACTCAATCTAACCAAATTTAAAGGGGGGGGGGGGGGGGCGTGACACATTCTATCAGTGGTAGTAACAAAATTAATCTGCTCAATGTAGATCCAGTGAAAAATACACACAAGCACACTTTATTATTAAATACCAACTTTACCAAATTTCTTAGCTGTTCATGTAAAGCTGTTTATTAAAAAGAAATCTTTTCTTTGTTCAGAAGTGAGCTTATGCTAGTTTTCAAGGCCACTGCAGTTTTTATAGACCTTTATGACCTATATTATGAATTTTCTATAATATATGAATTTGTGGAAGTAAATTACTGAATTTCTAATATTCAAAATTTTAAGGAGTGTATTAAATTACCCTTTGAAATATGTCTTTTTTAGTGTATGTACCCATGCCATATACAAATCTATTAATTCATTTTTACAATCCTCCAATGTACTATTATATAGTTAAAGTGAAACAAATATGTTATTTATTTTTGCACTGGTTTGTGCTTGCTTGGTTACTTCTCTATTCTGGATCTCTATATTATAATATTTGCTTTGAGGCCTTACTAGTTATACCAGAAGAGTACCTCATAGTTATGTATGTGCACATACATATGAATAGGGCACTGTTTATTTATTTAAAGAAGTTTTCCTATGATTTCAACAGTCACAAAATTGCTCCTAATGCTTTCCAAGCTTGTGATTTCAGAAAAAAAAATTGCACAAACAGAAAAAGGAAAAAAAAAATTACCTCATGAAAGCACCAAATTAAAACAAACATCAAATACTACATTGTTTTCTTTTATAGTTAAAAATTAAATAATCCACAGGATGTTTAGTCTGTAATTTCAAATACGTTAGGATAAACAGAGGGTCTGCGCTTTAGTTTCCAAATGGAGAGGGTGGTTGGATAATTAACTGCCACTGTCTATACACCCAAATGACCATTCGACCTCACCTCTTCTCACCAAATAAAAACAATGAAGCCATGCAACATCTCCATCAGGTGATTTTTTTAAAAAGCATTCTCTGCAGACTTGAGAGATGAACTTAATTTACAACATCTATGAACCAGGTGGTTTGGGTTACATGGAGGTCATGATAAATAATACGCATCCTTTGGAGGATGTGGCTACACCATTTCTGCATAAGTTAAAAAGACGACGTCTTATTCTTCCTAAGCACTCAATTCTGAACTGTTTGCACAATCTGTTAAGTCCAGGCAAATTTAAATGATTCTGACATGCAGCCTGCTAAGGCCATTGACGGGGATAATGCCTCTTTACGTGGGTAAAATTTTGTGGCATGTAGGTCACTCTCTTAAGGGGAATCAACTGTGTGTCTCTCCTTTGCATTTCCACCACAATCCTTCATCCTGCAGCCTGGAGCTGAGAGTGAAATGCAAGAAAGGAGCCGAGTGCTCAAAGCAAAAATCTGCTTCCAGGACAATCCATTATATCTGACAAGTTAAATGTTCCATGGTAGGCCATATGGCATCAGAGCAGGCCCGACGATGGAAGAGGGGAACTCAGCAAATGCATCACAATTAAGGAGTTTGGCTACAGACTTTACTTTGAATTACTTCTTTAAAAAAAAAAAAAAAATTTAAATGTCATCCACCAAAATTTTCAATCGATTCCCTTTGATGAGACCATTTTTTAGAGATGCTCCTCCACAATTTCGTATCTTATGATTTGGGTATTAAAATCTCAAAGTTAAGGTAGACATGGCCATGTTTATAAAACAAAGTTTTAAAGCAGAGAACCTGTAGCCTCAGTTTTTAAAATTTCAAAGCAAACAATATGTAGACTTTAGCTATTCTCTAGAGTATTTAAATGAAACTGGTCATCAGATTGCAACATTTGAATGAAACCGATAGAGCACTAAATGAAACCAGTTTCCATTCTAAAGTCTAAAATAATCTTAAAAGCTGTGCAGGCACAACTGCATCTTTCCAGTTTTTCTGTGATTTACTTAACATCCAGCAAATGAATAAACTGAAGGCTGCCACAGCTGAATTTATCTCCTCCTACCATGCCGTCAAAAAGCATGGCCACTGCTAACATCACATCCCAGAGACAATCTTACAGGCAATCTAAGTCACTCTGTGAAAACTGAGTTGCCTGTGACAATTAATGTCAGTTGTTGGGGACAATGTAAGATAAATTAATATTGATACTGTAATCAAGGTATTTATTTGTTACATGAAGGCAGAACAAGATGAAATAAAATGATCAAAATAGTTACTATACCATGATACACTATGTTACCGTTGTTTTAAGTCAAAAAAATAAAAGCCACACAATTATCCTCATTTATCCCAAAGAAAACTCAAGGGAGAACTGGACCCACAATAAAAGCTGGAAAAGCTTTCTATGGAAGTGCTCACACTCATCTGGCCCAATGGTAATTTTATCAACTCTCTTACTTCCTGGAGATGACACATTTTTAAACAGATTATATGGTGTGTGTGTGTGTGTGTGTGTGTGTGTGTGTGTGTGTGTGTGTGTTGCCGGATGTGCAATAATGGGGGCTTCTAAGCAAAGATTACCCTTTAGGTATTCACACTGGCTTGCAAACATGAAATTCGCAATGATTAAAAGAAACATGCATACATCTTTCCAAAAGAGGAGCCACCAAGACTCATTTCCCTAAACTACTTTCACTCTTCATTTCTCCAGAGGGTCACCATTTCCCTCAAATGCACCAGCTTCTGCCTTAATTAAGAATAACACTGTTTCAAAGGAAGAAAACTCCAAACTTTATAAACATGGGTCATTCTGCTTCCTGTTGGAAATTATGAACACATACTTCTAGTGGTCTTAAAGTGGGCATTTGTTAAAGATTTAATGTAGACTTAAATTTGTATCTCACTTATTTGTTAATCTAAAAGAATTTATTGAATTATTGAAGATGGTATATGAGCTTACAACTGGTAATTTGTATCTGTATTAACAGTTGATTATAATAATAATATATATGTCTGTACAGACATATATATGTATACAGACATACACATGCATATTACATACATGCATACATGTATGCTTTTATGAGATTCATCATAATCCTCGTAGGCAGGTATCACAATTATTGTCATCAATTCTTTCACCTTCTATGTGACCAAAAAAGGAGACTCAGGGTGGTTAATTTATTTGCCTTAATGCAACACAGCAGTGAAAAAGGGACAAGAGCTTCAGGCCAACCTACTTCTCTTCTCCTATTGGCATTACATTTTGCCAGGCCACACCATGTAATTAATTATTTAAGGAAGTATGACACACAGGTACTTCTCAGAAATGCAAGCACATGTGTCTTATACATTTTTAGTTCTTATTTATGAAAAGTAGCCAAATTTTTTGGTATTTTGTTAAGTGCCCAATTGGAAAATTAAGCCAGAGTCCTACACTTCGGTGTGCTAGGAGGAATGAATACAGACCCAAAACACAATTACACTTATACACACCCATGCACATTTATAAAATGTAGCCCTGCACACCTCAGCACCAACGGAGTGCACTGGGCCACTGTGTGCCGTAGATCCTATTTCTGTGTATCCAGACCCACATTTTTATTACTAATTAAAATGTCCAGATGGTAAAATAACACCTGATCCAAGGGGCTTTTCAGTACACTGATTGTCAATGCTCAACTCCTACATTGTTAACAAATTGGAAAGACTAGTCTGCCCTGAGTTTTCTATAGACTGTTTCCAAATCATCAATGACATGCAGTTAACACTTGAAGAATTTAAACACAAAAATGCCCACTTTAAATTAAACTCTTTACCAAGAAAAATAGAGAAAGATCTGATTTTTCAAATCATTATCATTAAAAGAAAGCTTCTGGACCCCACCAGAAAGCATCAGATCATAGCTACATCTATGTGTTTCAGAAAGAAAACTCCAAAACAGGGGAAAAGAATGAGATTAGAGCTATCTGCCTCCCACATTTCATGAGGCCCTGTCTCTGTGGCTTTTGTTTTATAGGTTCATTAAATAATAACCAATTAATTTTAATGTATGTGTCATTTTAGGTATTTTCCCACTTTATACTAGATACAGGTATAGATGTTAATCATAAAGCAAAACTTTCATTATCTTAGACACTATTTTACAATCTGGATTCTGAAATTCAGGTTAGGCAGTGGCTCATGAATAATAGACTTCAGGAAATCACAAATGCTTTTAAAATGTTTAAGCAGTTACTTCCTAATCCTAAGTGGATTCTTTTTTCTCAAGCAAACATTTTTGCAAATATTTAGGCTGCTTTGATACGCAAATGCTCTCCCAAACATTTCCACCAACCAGCCACTGAAATCTCTGTACAGACCCCAACCAATGGGAAAGTTTGCAAGGGAAATACAAGACGCAACTGGATGGGAACACTGGCAGCAGAGCTGGCTTCACTGACCACAAACAAATGTTGATTTTGTTGCAATACCTGAAACAAAAACCTTTGGACATCCCAGTGAAACAACTGCCTTTACATTCTCAGTCATGGGGCTGTAATTCTCATTGACGGAGGCAATTGCTTGCGAGGAGGGTAAAACTGATCACCCACAGGTTTCCTATTTCAGAGTCCAATAACTCCAGTAAATGTGGCTTGCTGCTGGACAGTGAGAATCTTGTTGCTTTAAAAGGAAAATGCCCACAGGAATTAATGAGTGCAAACCAGGAAATAGAAAAGGCAACAAATTATGCCAGGTTGAGGGTCCTGAGTGTTAACAGGTATTAAACTAGGACAACACTTTCAAAACTGTTTTCCCAAAGAAACACACCAAGGGTGAGGATGCCTCTAAGGCCATCTTCACAATGCAAGGAACAGTTCATGCAAACCCAGGTTTCTAGAAGTAAAAACAGGAGGGCGGCACATTCAAAACTAACTTGTAATGCAGCATGGTTAAAAATCTTATGAGTAAAATCAGTCTCCAGTTTTCACTCTCCTTTCTAGTCTCTACTCCAAAACCACTCTCAAAACCTGCTTTCGGACATGATGCGATTCCTTGAGAACAGGACAGCAAATATTCCCCAGGGTTTCTCTGGTTTCCCCAGGCATCTAAGCCCCCAGAGGCTGGCCAAACCAAAAACAACAGCAATCGTAGGGCTCTGCTGGCTGACACCATGGATGCATTGCTTGCAAAGGTATGAGTTGGGATGCATTTGAGAATTTGGTGGGAAGAGAAATCTAACTGAATTTATCAAAACCAGCAGAACGTTCTGCTCATGAAATTAAAAGGAGCAGCTGTTAGTTAGGAGCCACTAACCTGCTGATCCCCACTTGCTGGCTCACCTCTGCTGGCCCGCCCTCATTTACACCTATTGGAAGTGGTCAAGGATTTCATCAGATGTGGCCCTGACAACAACAGCGAAGTGCCTAAAGCCACAGATTTGAAATTGTGCCCCAGATACAGATTTGGGGAGAAAAAAAAGAACCAATCACAGCAGGAAGCTCTTTAAAGGAAAAAAAAGGAAACATTATCTTGAGCAGTTACTCTGCACTTAGTTGGACTGTATGAAAAGAAAATAAAAAAGCTCTATAAAATGTCAGAATTAACCTATCGTTTCAGATTGCTTACAGGTGAAATCCTACCATCTGGATGGGCAGTTTGCCCGCAGAAGAAAGAAAGAAACTAAATGGGGGGCAGAGGGGGACATAAAACCCTCTAACTCCTATTTTAGCACAACAGATTTTGAAGAAAAGCGCACAGAGCCGCCACAATCTCCAAGCATGAACACACAACCTCACAGGTACACACATGAACTGTGATGTACCTGTGTTGGAAAAAAGCAAGATACTGAAAGAAAATTCTGATTCTTGGAACTCTGAGAAATTAATAAGGAAGAAAAACCTAGTCATTCCTGATTGTATAAGAGGGAAAAAGATTCATTATAAAGTCCTTATTAAATAACTGATAATACTATTTTACACAGTGTTCTAAAACAGCATATCAAATTTTGTATTTTCCTCTAACAAGGCATATTTCTATTCTTTCTTTATGCTGGGCTAGCAACTTTAGGAATTACAAGTTAACTTTAAATAAACAGGAAACTGCATCTTAGCAACTCCCAGAAGTTCTTTTATATCATTTGAGAGTGAAATTGCTTATAAATGTTACAATTTATAAGGAAACAAGTTTTCATACTCCCTTCTTAATCCTGATACAAACCTTTTTTTTTCGCTTTCTTTCTGAAATATCGGTGTCAGCAAAAAAGTATTTGCTTTACCAATAATCAGTTTTCAACCTAAAGAGCAAATATGAAATCAGATCAGCACTCTTTTAGTTTTTCTTTCTAACCTTAACGGCAAAATAAAACTTTTCCCTTTAACTTTAGGCTATGATGACAGGCGTGGTACCAGGTTGGCAACGAGTGGCTATTTGCCAATCTAAAGTCCCACGTTTTGAAAGCAACATGCAAAGGGTTTATAAATTCAGAGCTCTCTGTACTGTGTGTTGCTATCTCTGTGGTGGGGTTTCTGGGTATCCATTTTGATTGTACAGTGTCTCCAAAATTACGTCTGAAGCACAGCACTAACCCAGAAGTGTTGAGTGAGAGAATTATGCACACATTCTCAAACTCTTACATTAAAAAAAAAAGCACTTAAAAAAAAACTACATCAAAAAAAAAAAAAAAAAGGAAAAAAAAATAAGAACAAACCTACCCCGAATAGAGAATCGAATACTTGGTTTTCTTTCGACCCTATGGGCAGCACGCAGAGGAAGGCACCAGGAGATCTAAGCCCAAATACGTGATGAGGATTCGCCAAAAAGCATCTGTATGAATTAACTGTTGTGGCATGAATTTGCCAGCTAGAGGACAGAACACAACACGCTGGGGCTTGGCCGTCCTAACATGTTTTACTATGTAAATTTAAATAGTCTTGAAAGGGAAAAGCAAAGAAGGGAAAAGGTGGAAGGGTTTTTTGGTAAATTAAAAAGAAAAAAAATAAAAAGTTTGCCAGAAATTATCACACTTGGGTCACAAATAAAAAAAGTACTTTCATTGCTGCTATCATTAAAAAAAAGAAGAAGAAGAAGAAGAATCTAGTTCTTAGGCTAACACTCATCACATGTTTCCTATGATGGAAATTTAGGGGGGTGGTTTAAAGAGTTAAAGACTCCCTACCATTAATTTGCATCTGGTGCTTTTAGTGTGTGTGTGTGTTTTTTTCTTCCCTGAAAAGTTGGCAGAGCCGCCGATTTTCCATAATGCAAGCATTTGGGAATTGTGAGCGGAATGAAACCGATCCAATCTCCTGACTGCGACATGAATTTTCATTAATTACAACCTTGTCAGCAAAAGCATTATCAAAGCTGAATATGAAAATGCTAATGAGTCCTCATTTGCATATTTTTCTTTGTTGGAATGTCATTAATTATTACATTTTATGATGATGAATGCAGCTGTCGAAGCTCTCCGATGCATAATTAGCCATCAGAATGCCAGGAGCCGATCAGCATTTTTGGGTGAAAAAAAACAAATTTCACTTCCACTCTCGCCCATCCCAACACCACCAAACACACACACACACACACACACACACACACACACACACACACACAGCCCTGATGACGACAGTCCCGAGGCTGGACTTTGGGGAAGTTGAAAAGGGTTAGGTTAAAGGGAATTAATTTTGCTTTAAAATTATTTTGTTTTTAGCCGATAACAGTCTTATACAATAGAAGCAGTTCTTAATAAAAAAAAATCGTTATTCCAGCTTAATTAATGCCATGCTTAATTATAACACCATGATGTCAGCGGTTTTAATTAAGTATTGGCTCCGTTACAAAAAAAACTCCTTGCTGCAGTAAGTCACAATACACAGATTTGTGCAAATCATTTCTGTGATTTTTGGTCTTCCGTGGTTCATGAACTATTCAGATATTAACAGGCAGCAAGAAAACGCTACGCACACACGCGTGCACGGGCGCCACGCACACACACTGATGCGCGCACACACACACACAGCAAAGGGGGGACCTTACTTCTCTACCACGTTACTTGGAAGCCTTCAGAGCTCACCTACTTGACCACTTTTTTGAGCTAAAGTGTAAGTGAAGATGACAAAACATAGCTCATCCTCTCTCAGCCGCTGGGAACGGTGTTTATAAGTAAAAAAAGAAAAACAACACAGAGCAGATGGGACCATTACACATGACCAAACCAATCAATCACAGATGAAGGGCCCAGGTGCAGCGCAGCCGTGCAACAACGCACCATTTCACAGTCTGTCAGACACACACACACGGTCGTCCATGAGTGACCCTCCTCAGCTCCCCCCGGACCTCATCTGGGGCGCTGCGCCCCTCTCGCCTGCCTACGCTCCAACTGACGTCTTCATAATCGCCCTGTCTTTCTATCTGCTGTGACTCCCTTGAAGGGGGGGGGATGGGAGGGGTGGTGACTAGGGGGAGGGGAGAGGGGGAGGAGAGATAAGGACAGGGGCTCACATCATTGTCACTTAGGAGTCCAGTCTTCCTCCTGCCATCCCCACAGCCCCTCCCCCAAACCACCATCAGAATGGCTTTTCTAACCATCATTAAGCTCATTAATTTTTAAGGGTGACTGCTTGGTTGCTGCACCCCAACTGTCTGCTATTAGAAATAGAAATTTTGTTGGTGAGTTCCTTGCTTATGAAGAAGAAAGACGTGTGTCACTCCACAAAGTCACAATTAGACTGATATGTTTATAAATTAATTAACTGGAAGCAGTTAGTAATACTTTCCAGCCTCACCCCCCGGCCAGGCCCCGCCATGGGTTAAATGAAATCCTACTTACCCAAAAGCTTCTAAGAAGCCAACTTTGTCTCAAGATTTTGTGTTTTAAATCATTTCCATGGCCTCTGGCATCCTATATAACAAACTCATCCAGGAATCACTGAACCCAGATCAACTGTACATCTGCAAGGGTCATAAGTTTACACTAGCAACATAACTAAAACACCAACTTGAACACAAACAGTTCAGGACAGGCTGCGCTCTGGCTTTAAATTCAGAAATCCTATTTCACAGCCTAACTTTCTGTGGTTTTCAGCTTTCCTTTCAAAACAGAAGAAGAAAGAAAAGGAGAGACAGAAAGAAAAGAAAGAAGGAAGGGAGGAAGAAGGGAAGGAAAAAAGCGGTCAAAATGGAACAACAGTCTACAGCACTAGAGCCCATCCACTATGTCTGAAAAAAATCTCATCACACCACATCCAAAAAAAAAAGATTGGTTTATTGATCCAATGAATTCTTCAATCATATATTCCTTCTCAAACCTAGATTATTTATTTATAAAAAAGTTTTTGAGATCTTCTGATATAATACAAATATTATAAGGATTCAGTTTTATTTACTCAAAGTATTGAAAAGTGATATCTTCCCTAGCTTTAAGGGATGACTGCTCATCCAAAGGGTGATTAAATGCTCTCAACAATTTATCATTTATTTTGCCCATTTGGAGATGAGAAGGAGTTTAGAAAGCACTCAAACCCTACAAAGAACAACTATGTGACTGCAAAATAGCTTAACGGATTTATGTCCAAAAATGCTCATGACATTTTAGGCTTTACTGGAAAATTTACACTGAGAACAAGACAAAGTTAATCAAAATAGACCATACAATCCAGCCACTCTAAGGATTAAATCAAGTATCATTTATGTGCAGTTTCATGTTATGGTAGCAAAATAAAGAGTACAGGCTAAGTTGGTGAGAGAGTGTCCTACCTAAAATCTGCATGCCGTTCCATTTACAGGCAAAGGCAATTTTACAGAACACTAGGCAGATTGGATTCGTTGAAATGAAAGCTTTGTCTCTTAGCATGGGCCCTACCATCAATTCAAACATGTTCTCAAAATGGTTTGATGACGCACTTGTTTTTTACATTTTATTTTTTTTTTCTTCAGTATTCCATATTCTTTCTCATTTCTTTACCAATGAATCTTTCCTTTGGAAACTTTTAAATATTGAAGTAATCATGAATCTTTCTGTTCCCCAATGTGTCTTAGAATTTTTATGTTTAGTTCTTGTTAACAAGAAACCCCATCTCTGATCTCTAGGGAGGGAAAAACAGAGAATAAATATATTAAAATCTCCCATAGCCACGCAGAAAGGATCACCTCATGTTTTGAATGTGTACTTTTTTTTTCCCTCAAGGAACAGAACAGACTCTACACATTTGCATTAATAAATTTCTATTTTCAAGCTCAATAGAAATTGCAGTACAAAAAGCAGATGTGTACATTGGATTCTTTCAAATTAAATTTCCAAAAGCAGAGCCTATTCTAGCTCAAGATCAAAGGAACTAAAACATGATCTCCTCCCCCTTCCCATATAATTACAGAGAGTTCATTTCTTTTGTTACAATGAGCACAACAGGTAAATCTTAAACCTGAAGGATAATGATCAGGTGCTACAGCTCAGCTTTGCTGGATTGCTGAATCGCTCTATTCAGCGCCCCTGCTGTTTAAACTACCACTGTATGGGTAGATGGGAAATGCCTAACGCTCATCTCGACTTTATTCTTGGAGATTTGTTTCCTTTCCTCCATCCAGATCATGCAGAACATGTGAGGTGGACTCAACCCATTTTACACATGTGCTCTGGAGGACAGGCATGACCATCCTAAAATGCACATCAAGAAAAAAGAGGACATCGCTGAGAGTCCTTTATCGGTAGGCTACCCAAAACCTCTTTTGGAAGTAGATGGGGTATAAATAATAAATAAATGAGGAGTGACACTGTTATGAAATGTCATATCCCAGCAGTCCTGTGAAAGGACAAGACCCTGGGGAGGAAGAAGAAAGAGATGCGACCGCAGAGTCATCCAAAACTGAGGTTTGAAGGAAAATCTGTTCCACTTGGCATGATTAGCATGATCTGTTTCTTTGGGGAATGTAGGTAAAGAGAGAACAAAATGTAAGTCAAAATCCACCAAAAAACAGAGAAGTTAGGAGAGAACACCCTCTAGGCTGAAACATCCTGGAGACCAACTGCACTCGACGTGTATTTTCACCTCCCTTTTAAAATTCCTGGTGCCTCATTGCATCCTTTGCCGCCTATAGGCATCTGTTCCCCTCTAATTATTTGCCATTTAGAAAAACTCTGCTTAAATTCCTTGTGCATCTGGCCCTTGCTTAGTGTATATTTGTGATGCTTAAATATGGTGGTTGATATTAGAACAACCCTGCATGCAAGTATAAAAACTTTCCCTACCCAGAAAAAACATTTCAATATCATCTCCTCCAAAAGTATGCACAAAGTAAATTCAATATTACCAGCACTTTACAAAATAAATACATGCTCCTATGCATATTACACACACACACACACAACACACACACACACACACACACACACACACGACTCGAAGATTTAGTTGTTGAAAAACAAAGCTGCTTCCAGTACGCCTCCCAACCAATGTTCTCATAATATAAATGCCAGCAATAACGTTCTTCCCAAAATAGAGCCTTTACCTTTTAAATAGCAAGGGACTCCTGAATTAGTGGATTATTTTTGTTAGGGACTCCTGAGCTACGGGATGATTTTTTGCTGATCAATGAAATGAAATATTATTACTTTGCATGGAAATATGCTATATGGACACCCCTCTTGAGAAAGGGAGGGATGGGGGAGGACTTGAAAATTAAGGCACCAGTAAACAATCAAACCGGCTTAATTCTTCCAATCTCTTCTAAACATCTCCTCCTTTCTCATTCCTTCATTATTTCACCCTTTTTCTCTCTCCATAGTCCCTCACTTAAAAAAGAGCTACCACGTGATGGAAAGCACTGGACAAGGAGCATGTACACTTGGCTTCTACATTTAGTTTTGCCAATAACTAGGTGTGTGACGGACAGTTTCTTCATCTGAACTGGAGTAAATAATTCCTAGGCTCCCTTGAGGAATAGCTGTTGTTAATATTAATAATAGTAATACTAAGGACCTACGCTGTGCCAAATACTTTGCAGTATGGTGGGGTGGTGAAGAACATGCATTGGGGGAGTCAAATTCCCTGTATTTGAATCCTAGATCCACTTTCAATGAATTTATAACCCTGGCAAATTACTATCTTGATGCCTTCACTTTCTCAATAATAAAATATGACAAGTCATAACATCTACATCATGTGGTTGTTGTGTCAAATAGGGTTAAGACATGGAAGGTGCTCAGAATGTGTATTTATTTATTCATTTATTCTTTATCATCAGTCTTCCATCATAATGAAAGTTTCATGCAGAAAGAAAATAATTCTCATTCACCATTATGTTCATATAGTCTAAACCAGTACCTGGTACATGGTATGGAGCTAGTAAATAAACTACTGTTCAACAATGAATTTATGTATGGATGGATAGACAGACAGATAGACTGACTAGTGGCTGGATGGATAGATGGGCAAAGTATTGTGTAAACCAATGATTAAAAGACTAAACCATTCGTTACTAGGTATACTAAGTATAATTTCATATTGAAAGCATATAAAATGAATACTTGCCAAATCAGAAGAAAAATAAGTCAATTTTGGTGAATAAGTGGAGTCTTCCCACTCCATACATGACTCCACCAAGAAAACTCCCCAAATACGTCACCAGTGACCACTGACTGGTTAAAACCAATACGCAGTGTTGTGTTCTCTTTTTGTTGATTGATTCATTTTACTTGTTTTTACAGTACTAGGCACAGAACCTAGGCCTTGCACATGCTAGGCAAGCACTCTACCATTGAGCTACATTGCCAGCCCATGTTGAGTTCTCATCCTCCTGGAGCCACATAAAAAAGACATTTATGGGGACTTGGGTTGTGGCTCAGTGGCAGAGCACTTGCCCTGCACATGTGAGGCACTAGGTTCGATCCTCAGCACCACATAAAAATAAATAAACAAAATAAAGATATTGAGTCCATCTATAACCAAAAAATATTTTTTTTAAAAAAAATATATTTATGTCCCTTCCTTCTTTAAGACAAAAGATTGGCATAGCTTCTATGACAGCACATTTTTCCCCCATTCCAGGACCATTCTCTTTTGTTTGCCTTTGAATATTGAGAATCTTTTAAACATCAGACCTGAGGTCCACCCATTACTCAACTCCTTAAGCAATCTCATACATTCTGCTGGCATCGATATGATAAAGAGCCTCCAACCGCAGACCTTCCATTTGGGCTTTTCTGAACTTCACATGCTGAAATCCAACTGCCTATTTTATATCGTCACCTGAATAGTTTAAAAGTGCCTAAAATTTAACACTAAATTCATGATCTTCTCCTTTCCATCGAGACATTTTCTATCGCTCCCTAGAGTTTTACAAAAACTGAGGGAGAAATGAATCAACACATATTAAAAGAATCTCCTACACTAAGCCCCTGTCCTAGATGCACAGATCTCATTTAATCTTCATTACATGCTCTGATGTAGATATCATTAACTGTATTTTTTCAATGTTTTAATTTTAAATTTTTTAAAAAATTTATTTAAATGCTACAGATCAAACCCAGATCCTAGTGCATGCTAAGCGAGTGCTCTACCACTAAGCAACACTCTAGCCTTGATCTTCATTTTTAAGGCAAAATTGCCTCCATATTATGGACCATGGATTTCAAGCTACATAACTCAGAATTAAAAGGATAAACACCACTTGGTGTTGAAAAACAATCTTGTTCCTTTAGTTTGAGTCTTATGACCTATAACGGGTTGTTACACTATGAGTCTCCTGATTCATAATGGAGAGGGATTTTGGTGAATCAGTGACATGCTAATTCAGGTGAAAAGGGGAAAGATATATAGCAACATGTTAGTGAATGAAAATAGACAATGATAAAGGAGAAAAGTTATAGAAAATAAATATTCAAAAAGTAAAAACTAAAGACAAAGATAGTAAATATATTTTATCAATGAAAAGCTACAATGATGAAAAATTTTTAAATGAGTAAATATTTCTATAGTATAAAACAGAAACAAGATCCCTAACAAGCCCACAGAAAGCATAGAGGTAAAAGGCATTCTTAGCAGGGATGGCCAAGGGGACATGATCTCACATTCAGGCTGAATCTGTCTGGCTGTCACAGTATGAATGATGATGCTTCATGCCTGGCTTGGGACAAAACGGGTTCCCTCTCTTCATAACAGGTGACATATGATTCTCAAGTTGCTGGCACTCCAGAAGAGCTTCTACCTTTTGTATGACAACTCCTGAAGACCCCATTCTTTTGGCCAGTTCCATCAGGAAGTCTTCCCAAGTCCAAGAGATTTGTTTCCCACCTCCAAATGCTGAAGATGCCACTGTTTGGATCTTGACATGATCTACCACTGACCATTAAAGCTCAGCTGGCTCAGCTGTCCACAGGCAGGTACTGGCTATCTGTCTCCTTGGTGAAGATCCCTGTGGCTGGATTTGCTCTCTGCACATGGGTGGCTGAGGGTTCCCAGACAGGGAGCTAGACAAGTTGACCTTAATTGTTAAATGGCATATTTTTGTATTATATTAACACTAGAACATCCATCCCCCATAACCACAGTTTTAGGCCTTTGATGTCTCCAGCTGTCAGAGAAAAAATATTTTTCTGGCAGAAAGAAAAGTGAATCAGACATCCTTATCTCTATCCATCACAGACAGATCCTGTTTCATGTTCTGGCTCACTGGAGAGAACGTCTCTCCCTTTCAGCACTCACCATGCCAAACCCATCCTGATGTGGTAAAGAAGGGATCAGGAGAAGGTAGGGTGGTAGAATGGACAAGGGGCAGTTCACCTTTTGGCTCTTGTCCGGAGGCCACCACCTGGCAAAAGGCATAGTTTCCAATTTTTCTACCAGTAAACTGGGAGAGACACACCTTAAAGCATAAACAATTATGTTTGGGCTCCCAATTCAAAAAGGCTACTTGCTAGCCCCCACACCATCCTCTAAAGCAGATGACCTCCTGAAGATAAAGGAGTGGTCTGACATCACACAGCTACTAAGCAATGAAGCTGGAGATCTACCCCAACTCTACCACCATCTACTGCCAATCTCTGAGCTCCTCCCGCATCCACACTTAGATGTAGGAGACCAGCAAAGGAAAGGGTAGGTTGAGGAGCAGAAGGAGCACTGGATGTTGAGGGAGGCGGATTGTAGGAGAGAAGAACTGGGCTAGAGAAACTTCATAGACTGAAGCTGTGTTCCCTCCCCAACCCTCCCAACCCAAGTAGTGCTGGGCAAGCTAGACTCCACTGTCTGGAGTCCCAACCTCACATCACCCCAAGAGACTTGCAGTTAATGATCTATGAACCACACTTTGACAATCAGTGTCCAAGAGCAGGGAATCTAGTTGCACGTTTTTAAGCAACAAGAAGAGGAGTCAGCAGAGAAAGAGTAGATGAAAGAAAACAGAGTTATGGGGAAAGGTCCCAGGACAGGTAAGTTAAATAAACTGGAATATGAAATGAAGAGGGCCATCAGAAGAATGAAGCATACACTTTCTTCTAAAATGTATTTAATTCTAAGACATGGAGGATGAAGAAGCCAGCTGGAGTTTAGTTGTGGCTACTGTGGGGTCAACTGACTCAAATCAGGCAACACGTTTGAGAAAGTTGGTATCTCTCCCCAAAATTCTGGAACCTGGATTCACTTTGTTACCACATTCCTTCTTCTCTAAGGACTACTTGATCCTTTTCAGGTGTTGAATTTTGATCAGTGAAAACCTGGAGCAAAGAATATTGTAGTAAGAGGTGATAAGAGAAAAAGATGAACTGGGCCAAGGTCACCTCCACCTATAGCCTAAGACATCCAATGTTAGACTGGAGGTACTAGTGGTGCCTCCTAGGCGTCTGCGATTCTTTGGTTTCTTTGTGTCACAAACAGGAATTCAAAAATCACTCATGGACAGTTGCATGATTAAAGTCAAGGGGTAACCCAAACATGGTGCAATTAGAGAAATAAGAGGAAAGGCAGTCACAGCAAGTGAGAGGGTAAGTTCCATTAGAAATCTGAGCTCTCCTCCTTCACAAATAGAAAAGCTCCCTGCAGCACTGGACAGAGGTTGGTCTCTACTCATGCTCTTCAGTAAGCCAGGTACACGGCACAGGGCACAAAGAAAACTATGGCAACCTCAGGCTCAGCACTGTGCCCCACACCACCTGGTGAGGTGGCCTTGTCAACTCTGTGCCACACACACAGCAGGGAGACCACCGAGTCAAGTGGCTGAGCCAGGATGCAAACTGGTATCTGCGTGAGTGTGGAAGCAGGGTTGCCCAAATGAAAGGAACAGACTAGATTAACAACCTGTCAGGGAAACCCACGAGTCCACCCACTCCTCTCCATGGAGAACAGGCACTACTCTGATTCTAGTTTAATTCAGATTCTCAGAATCATTCCTAAGTGGTTTCCTACTATTTTGTTCACATTTGTCAAAGATCATAAATTACTTGGGAATATTGACCTGAATTCAGAGAAGTCTAATTTCAGGCCAGCAGTGTATTTGGCAAATACAAGTCCTAGCCAGATACATACATTTCTATTAATAAAGCCACAGGTCCTATACTCCCCAGCCTCACTCTCTCTTATTAAAGACTAATGATGACAATTTCTCCCTTGACTTTTAGGATCCTTAACCATTTTTCTTGTGAGGTCCATTTGGTTTTCTTCTTCTTCTAAAGTGCTTGGGATCAAACCTAGGGTCTTGTGCATAACAGGCAAGTGCTCTAACACTGAGTTACATCCTAGCTCCTTCTTGTGAGATCTTTTTAAAAATTACTATTACTAGTGTATAACATTATGTTACAATATATAAAAAAATGGAAGGAGGTGGTGAAAAGTACATGGCTATTAGCACAGTGCCTTAAACCTTGCTTTTTGCTTATATGCATTCGTCCTAAGTTACACTGTATCTTACAATTTTTACCTGCCCATCTGCCTGCACTACCCAGGGAAATAAAATCTGCTGGTTAAAAACACACTTTGGAGTCTGGCAGAACTGTGTGTAAATTCCACAAATATCACTAACCAGGAATGGGGCCTCCATCTGGATTATTTTATTAACCTTTCTGTCCATCACTTTCCTTATGGGTAAAATGAGGATAATAAATGTTTCTCTCAGAAGATAAAATATGCAAAAAACAGCACAATGCTTGGCACATAATGAAAGCAAGATAACTAGTAGCTGTCGTTATCAGATTAGGATAATATCAATAAACATCTATGGATGTTAGCAATTCACATTATTGACAGCCTGGACCAAGGTCATCGTCACTATTCAGTATTTAGTGCTGATGGAGTACTGAGTTACTCTGCTCTTACAGGAACAAGCAAGCTTTGTATGTGTACTGCAGATATAAAAACTAGGCCTTGATCAGGACTGTTATGAAAATGTATGCCTTTGAAGACAGAGACTAAGAGACCAGAGAGACATGAGATGAAATGTCTTTCCAAACACGTCCAACCGTGTGTGCTCCTGATGACAGCAACAACTATTCAAGAAGCACAACTATTTTCGACTGTAGGTTTTTCTAATATACAAAGAGGAAAAACATCAGCTCAATGGTTCCCAGACTTTTCGCTTTTGCTATTTTGTTTTGGTTCCAAGCAAGCCTCCTTGGTTTTATGACCTCTTCCCTCTGCACCGTTCTCTCTGCTGGTGTCCCCATGTGCCCAGTCATCCATGTGCACAGCACTGACTGTGCCATTTCCTCTTCAGCTCTTACTGTGGAATAGTTTTCCAGTCCTTTACACGCTAACACTTAAGAGCTATAATTCCTACTCACTTGCAACTTTTATTCCAAAGGACACAAAACAAATCAGGCCAAGATTGCCAGAGCGTAATGTTTTTTCAAATACTACTCATACGTGGAATAGTTTCATTCAAATTCTCTTACTATTATAGGACAAATTCAAACAAATGTTTCTCCTTTCACTGGGCTCAGCTATATTTCTCCTTCTGCTTCTATACACTGACTTCTAGTATCCTCACTGCTCTTTATTAAGTCCACCACAAGTATTTATGAAATTGCTTATTTATAATAATCTTGAGTAACAAGCAAATTTTAATCACAATGTGGAATGTTTATTTATTTTCATTTGTTTACACAGTAAAATGTTGAGATTTTTCTGTTTAATGGTATTGTTCAAATGTTCTAAAGAAGACTTTTGGTTCTGGCAATGTGCTGTGAAACCAAGAATATAGGACAACTCCTCCTGATCACCTCTCAAGTAACCTCTCTAACATCATAGGTAAGCCTTCTACTCCTGGAAGGTATTGTTCTGGTGAACTTGAACTGAACTTCGGTGCTTTCCCTCAAATGCCTGTTGCTTACCCTAATATCTGATACAGTGTGAGCAGTCATCAAACTCAAAGTAGAGGTAACTTCCAACTTTCCCTGTAATCACATGGAGTTATCAATAATCCTATCTGCAGTCATCAACTCTGAACTGGAAATGATTGCAAAGACATTTTTATTAAATAGTCTTTGATTTGGCTCAATTACATTGGCAAATCCTGAGCCTAGAACATTTGGGCAACACATGTTTCTGGCCCATTTTCAAAACCACTAGCAGCATGTTTATCATCTGCCCCTCTCCACTTCAAGGAAAGCCTCACGAGGGCAGGCATTACTTTCTGCTTTGTTTCCTAATGATCCCACCTGCCTGATACATAGTCAGTGCTAGCTAGAAATTTGCTGAATGAGTGACAACTGTTGAACAGCTGGAATTCCTGTACGTGGAGAGCTCCTGCCTCACACCCTTCCTCTTCCAGCACTACTTCCAGCCCCTGCAGACGTGGCTCCCCATGCCTCAAACACCTCTCCATGCCATTCCCATGGTGCCTCTCTTGCCTGTCTACCCGCTCATGATCGCTTAGCTCTGAACTTCCATGTCAATTCCAACTTCCTCTGTGCTATTTTCCACCCAGCAAGGGGCTCCCATAGGACCCTTTGTTTCTCTTGGCCTTCTTACTATTTATTTCTCGTCTTCCACCACACAGAAAGTAACTCCAAGTATATGGTAATACAGGTGCATCCCCAGGGTCAAGCCGTGCAAGTACTTGGCTCAAAGAAGTAGGTCCATATTTGAGGAATGGAATTAATGAGTGACTTAAAAACTGAATACTAATATGTAAAAAAACCATAGAAAGCATGTGTGTGTGTCTAGAGAAAATGATACTAATTGTGTATGATATACATCAAATAAAGCCTACAAAGAGTGTAATTTAAAATCTAAGTCACCATTGTGTTGTTGAACCTTTTCACAAGTTAAGGGTATCTTGGACCATAAACAATGTCCTTCATATACATCACCATTCAAGATTCTGTGATTAAAAAAGAAGTTCATGGATGAAAAACTGGTTATTGATATCCTGGTTATCGTATTGCTTTTCTAGAAAAGATGGACTTTTAAAATGATTTATGATTTAACTTACTTATTCATTAAAATAAAAGTTTTAATTCTCTCTAAAGATTACATTTTCAACTTCCCAAAAATTCTAAACAAAAGCAGACTGTAATAATTTCAGAGTCAAAAATGGAATACACAATGACATGTAAAAACAAATAAATAAAATTTCAAATTTTCATATATTTTCTTTCTTTTTAGGCTTCACTTTATAAAACAGAACATACAGGAGGAACCTTAAGCTGATTTCCTTCTCTCTGTATTTTCATTTTATTAAATATATAAAATTCAAAAGAAGTAAATACCAGATATGTGAAATTTTTAAGATGAAGGTCTATCTACTAACAAGTCCAGCATATGATCTAGAAGCCTCACATGACTCAGTTAGGAAATTGTGGCTCTGAGCAGCTTGGAGTCAGCTCTGCATCCACAATGTGATCAAAACATGAGATGTACAATGTACAAAGCCTGTAGCAGACAGAGCTGCTCTATCATCTCAAAGGTGACATAGAACAGTGAACAAATTACTCTTATTAGCTATCTCACCATTTTATAGATTACACAACAACCATGAAAAAGCTCATAAAATCAAACTACCACAACTTGAAGTTTGTATTGCTTTTCTAGAAAAGATGGACTTTTAAAGAACAGATAGGCTTTTAAAAATCTATCATTGTATAAAATAAGTCACACAGTGTAGCAGAAATAATATTAGAAAGTATACAAAATCTCCCAGTACTCTAGAAAAATGTACTTGCCTACAACCGATTCCGAGGCTAAAATTTCATAGCATCTGTAGTTAGCTCTTTCCCCAACCACTCTGCATAAGGCAAAGCTTCCCTCTTCAGTGTCAGTTTTAGTTGCAGATTATAAAAAAATAAATGGATGTTCTTTTTGAAATATTTATAGTACTAACTTTTCTCTAATTTGGCTTGCCTTTCCTGTAAATTAGTAAAACTATGTTAACATTTTCTCCTTCAACACAGGAAAAATGACTCTTAGCACATATACACAATATTTAATTGCAAATGAATTTATGACCATTAAAGTCTGTCACTCACATTAGTGTTACAGAAGCAAACCTTTAGGGCCATAAATATGATGGAGAATTAAAATAAAAAAGAGATCAATTCAGCCCTACTTTTTCTCAGTGGAAAGGTGCACAATTTTAACCTATAAAAATATCTACTTTCAAACCTAAAAATTTATTAATTTATGTCATAAAAATATCATGATGATAAATAATTAGGTGCTAAGTGGGTGATGACTCACATTTACTGAGCAAAAGAGAACCAGAAGGATTTAAAAATAAATACTTGGTTCAAGAAAAATTAACAGTTTTGAAAACTCAAATGACAATTTTTTTAAGGGATGTGCAGATCCAGCGATTCAGGTTGAAATTACAGGTGCCCGGATCCCAACCAAGACCCCCAAACATAGATCTTCATGGTGTTCAGGCATCAGTACATGTGAACGACCCAAAGGGAAGTCAGGTGTACAATAAGGCTGAAGAGATGCAAGATGTGGTCATATTGCCCATGGAATTTGGGGGTCATGGCTGACGCATGAAGAATGTCACTCATCAGATACCAGGTACATATCTGATATATATCTGTACCAGATATATATAAGGGCACAAGGAAATAGTTTCAAAGTAAATATAAAAAAATATTGAAAAAGTGATATTCAAAGTAAATGTAGGCCAAGGTCTACCAGAGTTCCTTTCTCCCATTTTCTACACCCAGCTCTTTCTCTTGCTTCTACCTTCTCATCAGTCACAGCAATTGCAGGTAAGTAATTTGAAAGATACTTAGGACATGTCTACCTTTTGTAGAATCTAGCCTTCTGCCTGGCTCTAATCTATCCAATAGTAAATAATCAATGAGTTGGCAAATATCACGGAAACAATAAGAAGACTTAATAAACATTTAACAAATATTAAAAACTGGGCATGGTGGGGTAACTAAAATGGTGAATTTAGTGGTGGGTGAGAAAAAAAATGTCTTGGTTATTCAAAGGACTTTCTCATAATTTTTTTCAAGTATACTTATTTCTATTATTAAACATGAATTCCAAAGCAGCTAGTCTAATAAATTAACTAGGTAAAAACAAAGTAACTGACCCTGTCTCTACATAAAACACAAAATAGGGCTGGGGATGTGGCTCAGTGGTCAAGTGCCCCTTAGTTAAATTCCTGATACCAAAAAACAAAAACAAAAACAAAAAAACAACAAAGTAACCAACATATGCCCAAACAATCTAAGAAACACAAGAGACTTATTTTTCTCCTTCCTAGCTAGTTCCTCTAACTTCTTGAAGATTTTTAGGTGACTCTTGCTAAGCTTTAGGGTTTTATTAGTCTTCTCACCCCTTGATCACCTGTTTCAGTGTGATCCTGATTTCTTTTGTATTTCTTGTTTCTCCCCTGGGAAATCTAAGTCTGTTTCTGACATCTGTACCCCATCCTCCTTTGTGAACACTGAAGTGAAAATTTCATTTATTTTTTAGCAGCGTCTCCATCGTCTGTCAATAAATTATCCTTTCTGTATCTTTGCAGCTTGACAAACCACTTTTCGGACCTCCTGTTCTTTAAAGCCTTTAAGAGATAGCTCATTATTATGTATCATGATCTCATAGGTAATCGTTCTTTTTTTCACTCTTAATTTTGGGAATGTTCTTTCGTATTCTTAACATCTTCCTGTAATCATGCCAGTCTCCTTCTCTATAACACTTGATGTCAACTGTGCCTCTTTCTTAATAAATAATTGCTCTGCACTCTTCGGTTTCCAATCCTGCTAGCTTGACAGTTGGAATTTTCTTATGGTGTGTTTATTCTAACGCAGCCTAACTTTTCGGTATCGGCTTAATGAATTTCCCTCTGATATGCGTGTCCTTTCCCTCTCTGGCTGCCTTTTCCTTCCTTCCTTGCCCCCTTCTTTCTGCATTATAGGGTCTAACCCTCAAGGCTGACTGTCACATTTTGTTTCAAAGGACAGAAGGGCTGCAGTTCTCAGTTCTCCCTACACATCCTGCATTTTTCAGTGTTTCAATCAATAATGGCTCAGAGAGCATTTGCTATGAGAAGCGCCATTTGATGACCAAATCTAGTGCCACAACACATAGGTCCAAACTCTTGCATGTGTCCCAAATTTGCAGAACCAAGTCAAGCCTCCCACCTCTTTGTGCCCCTTGTCTAGTTTGACCACACACTTGCTAAAGCCTCCAGCAGGACGATCGTCATGCTCTTAAAATACTCCGCCACTCTACACTTCCAATCAGATCCTTTGTTTCAGATAAAACTTAATCAAGAGGGTTTTATGTAAGTTTCCACTTGTACATAATGATAAATGGCTTAAGCTACATTCAGTACATTCACGATCATTATTTTTCCTCCTTCACCCCATGACAGATCACATTTTATCTACCCATTATTTTCCATATTCTAGTGATGGGTTGAATTTAACTCCTTTTGCACTGCAATTTTTGTAACTTTTAATTATTAGCCTATAGTATCTTGTACCTGCAATGTCAAAGTTCTTATCTTCTACATTAAATAATTAAAGAGTGAGAACCAAAGATTTACATTCTGAATACCAGAAGAACCTCTATTTTCTGATAAGTGCTTATCACTCCTATCAAAATATAGCAAACTGCATGTGGTACATGTACTAAAAATGCTTTCTCCAATCTAAACAACACAAAATAGAACAGCTTGAGCTAGCTGGTAGATACCACCTAATAAAAAAAGTACAAGCTGAGAGATCTTGCTGTTATGTGGAACAGACTAAAGAAGCCAAATACCAACATCAACAATCAACAGATAGTCTTCAGCAGCCCTCAGCCAAGTGTGTATTTTTACCTGCTGCCCTTTTATCCAAACAGAGCATCCTCGCACCCAGGATAAGTAAATAGAAATCTGCACAAATAGAAAGTGACTTTTGTAGGATCACTAAGAAATCATGGTGATCCAGTCCCACACACTAATTGGTAACGCTTTTAAGCACCACATTTAACTGGATTTTCTTACAGCACTAATGTTCCTCCACTGACACAACTTAGCAGGCAATGTATTTACAAACTATAATAGCCTGAAAAGAATTAACAATGAACAATGTGCAAAATAGTCAATTAAAGGCTTAAACTTTAAACAAGCACTTACAATGAAGATTAAAAAAACTATCTTGGCTATTGGGTCATTTTCCAGGCTACTAACTGCTAAACCATGTGCAGAACGTGCTTCCAATTTAACCATCCAGATTTTCTAAAAAGGCAGATAGCTCTGCTCTGCAGGCAGAATCAAGTTGGTCTTCAATCTGATTTTTAAAACAAGGCAGTTCTACGAAAAACCAATGCTGTTTGCTACAGATTATCAGAAAAAGAAAGAAAAGGGGAAGTAGTTTCTATTTTAAAGATCCTAATTTATCCATCCATGAAAGTGAAAAATATAACCTCACTTTGTTCTGGAAAATGGTGGTAGTTGAACAAATGCTATAGCCCTGTCAGTCTCTTGAGGATTACTGGCCACAAGTCTCAGTTCTTCTGAGATAGCATCGGCAATGGGTACCAATGCAATTGATTTAAAAATTACATGCACACAGGAAGTCAGAATTGGAGAAAATTTGAAATGCTTCCCAATGAAGGATCACTCAGGTATTATAAATAATTGCATAAAATGAAACCTGAAATCTCAGAATAGCCAGCTTCCCTATTTTGATGGCACCAGATCAAAATCTATATACAAGGAACAACCAGAACAAAAGCCAGGTGTATGGACAGACTTGTACAAAGAAATGTGTAAAAATCTTTACCATGGTACAGAATGAATACATGAAGGTCTGAACCCCTCTAGCACCCCAGACAGTAACTAGGCCAGAGTCTGCAGAAGTCATAAACTCTGGTATGATGAGCAAAGACAGACTAGTGTTTTACATGTCCCATTCATACTTCCTGTGGACAGGACCAAAAAGAGGAAACTGAAAGTTTGATCAGTGGAACATCTATAAGGGTCAACTATATTCTGCTGTTCCTGGTGACTTGTCACCTGAAAATAAGTCAGGTTGACCTTGGTTCAGGCCAGCCTACACCTTGTATAGTGCTTGGCTTTAAAGCTAATTGCTGGGTACTGATCCATTTCTTCCCTCTGTGTATCCTAGCTATCTAGTTAGGCCCTGCAGTAGAACCTTGTTCTTAAAATTCCTCTGGGAACTCATACAACACTCTGCAAGGATCTTGTTTACCATGAGAATTATGTTCCCAAAAAGCTGTCATGCACCTTATTTTCATAGTCTTAACATTTAATGTCATCCCCTGCAAATCCTTTGGAAAGGAAATAGTTACCTACCCATTGTGAGCATAAACTTTTAACACCTATAATTTAACAGCTGGCTCACATTGTAAATTTCTGTCTTAAAAATCATAATGAAAGGAAAGCTAGGCTTTTGTCCAGATAATTTTAAGGTTTTTGTTGTTCTTATTGATGTTTTTAGTTATGTTTAGTTATGTTGCATAAGGAGCAATAGGTAGCCAGTTAATAATTACCAATCAAAACTTTATTTATCCCTACATCCTATCTATTGCCTGGTAAATTTAGCAAATCACAGAACTACATTTGCTTCTTCTACTAGTCACAGAAAAGTCATTCTTCTTAAGCTTTCTCTCCAGAGAGTAGAATATTGACAGTAGAGAAAAAGATCCACAATTAGAGAAATCATTCCCATGAACTCCCCATGCCCCCTGTAGTAGTGACAGTGAGCAATCACACATGTCCCTAAGGTTCCAGGCACTCCCCTAGACATTACATATGACATTACATTCACATCACCTCACATATTTCACCCGACAACCAAAACAGGTGAATCTTACAATTTCTTCCAACATCTAGATGAGGAAACTATGGCTTAGGAAAAGTTAACCCAGGCAAGGTCACCCAGGCAGGAAGGGATTTAAACCCACGAGTGCATGCTGCTAAGCATCATGCTATCCTGCTTCCCATGTCAACAGAGTGAAAGCACGGAGTTGTGGCACATTTGTGCAGCAAAACCAAAAAGAAATCAGATAAAGACAATTATGAAGTCCCATTCCACACAAGCAAATGGAAGCCTTAGTTGGAAAGTAATTAATGTTAAACTAAGTTATTTTAGTCAATGCTCAATTTTTAGTCAATGCTAAAACATTGATATATAAATGTAACCGTAAACTGAATTAATACTAAAAATGAAAGCAGATCTACTATGGATCAAATCAGATCAGAAAGATTAAGGTAAGTCCTGGATTCCCCACTTGCAGAGGAGAAGAGCCCAACTACAACACATGGAGATAATAGTGACCAAGAGAACAAGCTGTAGGGAGGCCTCATTCTATGATACGTTGTGTTTCCCAATGGTACTTTCAAAGGAAATAAGGATTTTCACCTACAAAAATGTATGGAAAAAGAGACAACACACAATATTAGATAACTTCAGATGAAACAAATCAGTGCCATAGGCTGACAGAAACAGAACTAAAAACATTCTGAAAATTAGAGGTATCACCAGGTGATGAAGGGCCTTGTTGGTAATGACCTCCCCAATGCAGAGAGCAACCATGCAGAGGAATGAGGCCTTCCAGGGACTCATTCATTCATTCATTCATCATAGAATCATTTGTGTGCAAATGACATTCCACAGGTTCATTCATCTAAGGAGTCCTGTGTTGAGAAGGAAGGTGATATAGATAGATCACACAAAACCCAAGAACAACTCTAAATCCATTCTATTTTTAAGATTGTATGATGTCTTCTGAAAATGGTGGGTAAATTATGCTCTGAAACGAGCTTCATTCTGACTTATTGGAGGGGCGAGGGATAAAGGAAGAAAAAAAAGAAATATTTAAAATAGTATGTTAGTGATACTGATTAAATAGGACACTGAAAATGATTATTGATTAAACAAGAATTGACCAGTTTTCTTAAAGATACCATGTTTGCAGGAGAAAAAGATGAGATACAGGTCCTTTATTTATTTATTTTTTCAATTTAAAAATCTGTAGAGAATAAAAGGCTAATTGAAAAATAGGCTCACTTTTCTTTCTTTCTGTGTAACTAGGTTTCATAACTAAAAATGGGATATTGCATGCCAAATCTGCTATCCTAGCCCAGAACCATAACTCTGTCCACCCACAAACATCTAAAAAAAAAAAAAATCATAATGTCCAAAACTGAATTTACCATCTTAATCCCCCAGAACCTACTTCTCCCACATTCCACAATCTTAATGAACAGCACTGCCATCAGCAGGTGGCTCAGATCAGACTACCAAGAAGCCAAGGATGACCTTGCTCTTATCCATCAGTTATCAAATCCAATCACTTTCATCAATCGAATGTCATTCAAATCCATGTCCTCTTCTTTATCCCTACTGTTCCTGATTCAGTTCAATCTCTCATCATTTCTTCCAAGAATTGTTTTAATCACCTCCTGACGGACTAATCTTGTAACTCTCAAGTTCACTCCTATTCACAGATGCTTGAGGGACTATCCTAAACCGTACATCATGTGCTTAATGAAAAATCTAACTTCTCCCACTACCATATAAGAAAGACCATTTGTCTGGGGCCAGGATTCTGGTCCAGACATGATCCCTAAGATCCTTAATTGTCTCTTCTGGAAACATTCCACCTTCCTCTATGGAACTTGGCCTGGGTCTTATAGAACTACTGTAGTTCTGGGTTTCCTGATAGAGCCCCCAGTTCCCACACTTCTGCAGAAGCATTTCTACCAACGGATAACTTCCGTCTTACCTGGACAGTTCCACCTCAACTCTTTTAGACTCAGCTTAACTATAACTACTTATCCTATATCAAAATTCATGTCGGCCCATCCAATGCTCATTCTCAGCTCCCTTCTCTCTTGCCTGCTTAAGCCACAGACCCAATGACTGCTGTATGAGCTCACCTTCCCTCATGGCCATGCATGGATGGCTGGTAGAGATTTGGCCAATAAGCTGTTAGCAGAGGTACTGGGTTTCTGACAAATGCTTTCCCCTTTGATGGAATGGGATGTATGTAGGTATGGGAGCTGCCTCAATCTCTGCCTTTCTGCTTTCTGTCATGAACTCATGTGCTCTCTGAGGCTCCATAGTCACTTTGCAAGAAATGCAAACTGAGACAAAAAGCTGACAATGAAAATCAGCATGCTAAGCAGAGCAGAAAAGACAAGGTGCTGCGGTAATTTGCTGAATCCATGCAGGTGATCTCCTACCTCCAAACATCTTCTTAAGTGGGGGGAGGAGGGACAACAAACCTTTATTTGACTTATCTGCTATCATCACGTATTTGATTAGTTGCAGCTGAACACGTGTTTAAATACCATTGCCCTGCTGGGAATTCTTTCCATATTCTCTACAACTGAGGCAGTGCAAGGCACCGAAGGACAGAGTCTTTGGCATTCAGCAGATCTAGCCTTGAATCTGGACTCTGTCACAGACAGGTTACACAACATGGGTGGGTGACCTGATCCCCAAGATCCTCAACTGCCTCCTCTGGGAATGACAATTTCCAGCCAAGAAGTTTACTGTAAGAAGTGAACAAGATGAAAGGCATATGGTACTTAGTAAATGACTCACGTACAGTGAGTACTCAGCTCTTTCGCTCTTATTCTGAGGAAGATGATGGGTGAGTAGGTAGGTAATCCAACAGGACTCTGGTACACATGGATTATTTCCCTAATGCCATCAATTATAATTATGAATGTGGGTCAAAGCTGAAGGCAAGAAAAGTGGCGTGCCATATCTAGACCTAACTAAGGACTAGTTTGCATCACAAACTTCCTAAAAGTATTTATTGTACAAATTGAATGTAGGAACCGAAGACCAATTGGAGTGCTAAAGTTCACCATTTTGGCTGGTTTCAATACTGAGGCCCAATGGTTGCAGATATACTGATACTATGTTCTTTTCACTTATCAAGTACCCCCTGGAACTTTTAAAGCAGGAAGACAGTCTGCTTTGCTTTCACAAATATATAATTTGCCCTTTCCATTGCTGCTGTCAGGGAG
>CM053412.1:17363339-17537302 GCA_028644305.1 Xerus rutilus | reverse complement strand
GATGGAGGCAAATACTTCATAGAAGGACACCTCTTGAATTCAACAAATGCTGTCCCCTAAAGAGAAACTTATTTTATAGAATCACTGCTTTTGTGGAAGGGCTAAGAAAGAAACCTTTCCATTCTGGTTTTGATGTTCACAGAACTGAACATTCAACGCCACCTGCACCCGGTTCTAGTCGTCAGAAGGTAAAGGTATTTTTAAACTACTATCACTCAAGACCCAGAGTCTCTAGAATTGAAAAGTCTAGACAGAAATGAAAGGCTACCACTGTGTAGATCTGCACGGACAGAGGTGCCCTACAGCATAGCACAGTTGTCCTAAAGTGCCTTGAGTGGCTGCACCTCCCACAGAGATCCTGTGACCAACAGTACCATCCTCACCTGAGAAACAAGAAGGGCTGGTGATCAGAAGGAATGTGCCCAATGTCCCAGCACCATAAAGTGCAAGAACCAAGACTGAGATGGAAGGGACCCCAAGAGCCCTAGAGTCCACTGTGCCATGGTGCCTCTGGGCCATGCAGTTGCTCACCGAGTGCCTTTGTTTCTTTGTTCCTAACTAACAGTACAATGTAAACAAAAAGAACAGTTATATATTTTTTGAAGGTCAAAAGAGCACTTGAGGTAGACACATAATTTTCACAGATGTCAGGTTTTCAGGCCTCTGAGCTGTACTGACAAGATTCTCCTGGAGTTGAGCACATCAAGGGCCCTAAGAAATGTGATGTCTAGGGCTGAGGTTGTGGCTCAGTGGTAGAGCACTTGCCTAGCACGTGTGAGGCACTGAGTTTGATCCCCAGCAACACATAAAAAAACTAAATAAACAAAATAAAGGTACTGTACCCATCTACAACTAAAATTTTTTAAAAAAAGGAAAGAAAGAAGAAATGTGATGTCTAACCCTCTGTCCAGGATGGGTCAAGGAACAGGTACTGGCTGATGCAGTTACAGACAATGTTTTAAGTGTCAAGCTCATGCCAAATTCAAACCATCTTCCTAATGAACGATTGAGAGAAAAGCTTTACTAAGTAAAAACAGCACTATTTCTTTCCCATTCGGTTGACCTATGATGACAGATGGCCCGTGCCCCTCCTCTGTTTTCATCAACCTGACTCATGCCACGATACTGTTCAACAGGGCTGAGAAACTTGTGGCCAAAAGTTGGATGCAGCTCTGATAATTTCATCCAGTCTTGGCATGTTGTCTAAAATTAAATGTCTTTTGGCTGCACCTAACCCTCCACATTAAAATCCACAAATACAACTATGTACATATTAAGTGAAAATGGAGGGATGTCCCTCCCAGGCAGTGGGCTTTCTTGTCTGAGTGCTTCACGGTGGCATGGCAACTTGGTAGAGGTGAGCTCCCTGGAGACTGTTTTGGCAGTGGTCCAGGGGAAGGAGGATCTCTGTCTGTCACTTGTAAGGGCATGTCCCAGGACCTTGCTGTTCCAAGGTGCCAGGCCTACTGTGAATGGGAGTGAGACTGTGGGAGTGAGACTGGCCTTTGGCTTTGCCAAAGACCACCAAAGAGACTAGGGTAAAGGCTGGTGGCCAGATCTACAGCCTGCTGCCTGACGGAGCTGCCCTGGACAGGTTGGCAAGAAGTCAAGCAAGACCTAAAGGAAGACTCTCAGGAACGCAGGCAAGAAGGGGGTTGCTGGTTGCCGCCCCGCTCAGAGAATTAAGACAAAAAGGCTTGGGCCTTGAAGGCAAAACCTTCACAGCATACCTCACTCTATCTTTCCCATGCAAGACTCTCATGCTGGGACTTTCTCCACCTGTCTCTTAGCAATATGTTTTAATCTACTGCATGTCTCTTTGTCTTTCACTCTTGTTGACCAGAATATAGAGTTGAGATATATTCTTATGTTTTGTTAATAACATGGAAGTTTGTTGTTAATTTTTCAAAACTGTTAAATAGAAAGTTCTACATTTTTCCCTTAAAAAACAAAATATTGTGAATCAAACACTGTAAGTTGGTAAGCCCAATATGAATTCCTCACTCTGTCTCTGGTTTCCACTGAACAGGCTGCAGAAGCTACTGTATTTGTTACATCCTCACCCATGGGAGGTAGATGGGATAGGCATTGCCAAACTCAACCTTCCCGAACCAGCTACTTGAAGTTGTGACAATAATCCTGGGACAAGGAAAGCAAGGTCAAAAGAAGCACAGAGCCACCAGCCCTGACATCACTGAGTGGCAAACCAATTCTAGCAGAGGCCTGCCTCCAGACTTCTAGAATGAGAAAATTTATGTTTAAGCCATTATTAGTCAAACTTTCCACTACTTCCAAGCAAAAGCATTCCTGACACAAATTACTTTTTTATGATAAATGATTTATTATTTTTTCTTAGTGTCAGTAACTTTCTATGTGAGAAATGTTCCTCTTAGGCACTGAGAAGACAGACTGAAGACCTATACATCTCTATTGGCCCTTATCTTCAAGAAACATTTTTCTAGTTGATCCATTCTCTTAATTTTATAAAGCCAGGTTTTACAACTCTGTTCTGAGTATAAAAGTATTTGAAAATCACAGTATTAATTGTGCTATCTAAAAAAGCAAGTGCCAGAATGGAAAGATAGATCAATGAGAGAAGAACAGAAATGTTCATGCCTAAACAGAGGGAAATAATTAACTGAATACTGGGTGCAATCAACTTCTTTCATTCATTCTTATGAATCTTACTGATTTTACTTACTGCCTCCTACACATCATATAATCTGTGATATGGATTGTGAACAATGAAATCTATCACAGTGTAACATGAGCTGTACCCTAACATTAGGAGAATGTTCAGTACAGTCAAGGATATAAAATAAACTATAAAATAAAAACTGGATTTCTATGTTACTGACTGTTTTAGGGTTTCCCTTCTCATTCAGCAAGATGTAAGCCAGACTTTAATTTATTGGCTGTTCCTTCAGGGTTTACACCCTATATATCTGGTTCCTTGATTTATTTGAATATTAAACTATTTAATGGCCATTTATTGAGGTCCTACAACTCCATGCTAAGCATTGGACTACAACTAACACTCTGGTGATTCAAATTACTGAGTTATTATTTTATCCCAGATCCTTCCAATCCATTAATTATAGATCTGGAATGAGTTGAGGCATAAAAGAAACATTCAGTTGAAATCAGGCTCTAAAGAATTAGATTTGGAAAACACATCACTACCAAAGTTATTTGAAGATATCCATAAAATTGAGATGAATGGATTAGAAATATCAATAAAACATCTCTAAAGATAAAATATAGTATAAGGACAAAATGGCATATCTAAAAGATCAATGGACCATTAGATTAGAAAATTGCCTCCAAGAACATCCAAAGGGCCATGTCTTCCTCCATTTGAAGAGATGAAAATGGACTACCTGGCAGATACAGCAGAGTAGAAAACCCAGGTTTTCTGACTCCCATCCTTAGCTCACCAATCAGGATTGCTAAAATCACTTGTGATGACACCCAAAATAGTCGTATCTATTAATATTTCAGGAAGACATATTTAAGTTTAACAAATTAAAAATTCAAAACTCTCAACCACAGAAAATAAAAAATCAAGGAAGATCACTATTAAAGATTTCTTATCTCAGGAATTGCTGGTATCACATTATCAGTCCAATACATAAGAGATGATATTTGATAACCGCAAGCTAAAACATGCCATAAAAATGACACCATGGCTGGGAATTCAGTGGTGGGGCACTTCTCTAGCATGTGTGAGGCCCTCGGTTCCACCCTTAGCACTACCAAGGGGAAAAAAGACATTGAGGGCTGAGGTTGTGGCTCAGTGGCAAAGCGCTTGCCTCACAGGTGTGAGGACTGGGTTCGATCCTCAGCACCACATAAAAACAAGTAAACAAAATAAAGACACTATGTCCATGTATAACTAAAAAATATTAAAAAAAAAAAAGGACATCGAAAGTACACAGAGTGATGTCCCTAACTAATGAACTTGCAAGGAGCCTGCTCTTCTATCCACTTTCAAAATGCTTTAAAGGTGACTTAAAATTTCCAGAGCTGATAACTATATTCACAATTCCATTTATGTAAAGTTTCTTGACTATTATTTAACCTCTGGAACTTTTGAACACTGAATGATTGCCATTCATGTATAGGTTTTGCTCTTTTATATTTATATTCCTGCATGGAAAACCTAACTGACCAAGAAGGCAAGTAAAATCCTACCCATGCTTTGAAAAGATTATATTTCTTTGCAGTCATGCTTTTCCTTTGTACATTAAGGTTTCCAAAAACAGTTTGCCTAGTATGATCCAATTCATTGAGTATTTTCAGTTTTTCAATGAAAAGAAAAACTCCTTGCATTAGCATCTACTACCATTTGCCACTTTACAAGAACACTGTGGCGCTCGCCTCTGCCACTGGGATTTGAAAGCAGTCACAACACTTCACCTTTATGCTGGGCTAAACTCAGGGTAGCCATAAACACTCTGAAGTAATACAAACCTAAATATTCCTGCTAGGCAAACGGAGCAGAGGAACCGAATTATAATGAGCTAGCAGCTGTCACAATATGACCACAGTAACCAAATCAAAATATCAACCGCTAACCCAGATGAGATTCAAAGGTCAGCCTATAAGCCAGCAGCTTTCTTCAGTTCTGCCTGAAACCTCAGTCTAATCCTGCAGTAAAATGTTCCATGGAGCTAGTTTAGAAACCAGTTATTCTATGGCACTGAATTATTTAGTGCCCCAGTGCAGCACCATCAGGAGCACAAAAACCAAAAGCCACTGTCAGGCCACAGAGCCACTCACAAAGGCACATGTGAAGACGCAGCAGCTGATGCTGAACTAAGCCGCACCCAACTGTACAGAAGTATCACTTTCCACATCCTTCAGTCACCAATTCGTGTAGATAATCTTACTGGGCAACATGCTCACTTATCCTCAATCTGGTTTTCAATTAAGGCTCTGGAACAATAGAAGGAAAATATATGCTTCATCCTTCCTTGGATCCAAGAGTTTTAGTCAGAAAATGTATTGTTTGCCACTATAAAAATATTTGAACAATAACTTGCAAAAGTTTAATGCTTGGCAAAAAGAAAAAAAAAAGGATGCTAAAAAGTCCATATTCTTTGTATATGCTTCTTAGCAGGATTTTCAAAGTATTCTATTGCATATAAGTAATCCTCTTAAAGACACAGGACTCAGACTCATGACCCCTCTGTCCCATTAGCATATTATGAAAGCTACCCAACTGACCACCTGTGAATGTTTAATCATACTGTTTTAAAACTGCAGTAAACAAGTTTTCGACTGATCTAGTGTACATTATCATCATTAATGATCATAGTCAGTCACTAGGAAGAAGTGACTTATTTTCTCCAGGTACAAAACAGCACAGAGAATTCCATCTAAGGCAAAATGTAAACTGGTTTGCATCTACTCAATGCATGCAATGAGTGAACACTAGTAAATACTGGGTAAGAGGAGCATATGAACTGGTAATGCAGGTGGTCAGTTCTGTTGTCTCAATCTCTGATGAAATGTTCCGACATCAAAACAAAAAAAAATCACTCATACCTATTCTTTTTAAAATTTAAAAGCTTGATTTTTGTTAATTTTCATTATTTTTCTTTAATATCAATGACTAAAGCTTTGTGATAACCATAATTAGAAAGTGATATAAAAAGAGCAACCTTATAACCCAAGAAATGTCATAAATTCTTCTAGCGTATAATAAGCACAAGTGTCTGAGTGTGCACACCTGTGTGTGCACAAACATAAATAGAAATGTGTTCATTTATTTTATTTTAGAGATTCACAAACTATGAAATAGGGTATTATTTTCAGATACATAAACATATCTAAAAGAATACATTAACAAATATTTTATCACTGTTACCAGTTATACCCCATTTTGCATAAATTTGAGATAGAGATACCAACAGAGTTTTGGTATTTTGATACTGAACAAATGTATTATATTCCAAAAACTGTAATATTTTTGTAAAACCATTCATGTAAAATCTAGAAGTTGTAATGAAAGATTTTGTGACCACTGAGAAGTTTATGGGCAAAATTGCTGGCAATGCCTATTTCACTTCCCTAAAACAGCGTACCGCCATAAAGAATAAAATATTTAAAATATATAATAAAATTCATTCCCCAAAGCAGAAAGTGGTGCCATACTTCTTCTATGCCTGCAGTAAAATATAACCTTACTAAGTAAACAGTTATCCTCCCCCCTCAAAAAAAAAAAAATCAGGTCATCTGCAGTTAATAACTCTTTCCTGTAAAATTAGTGTCACTTATTTCTGTAGCAGACGCCTAATTCAGTCACAGGCTTGATTGATTTGACAATAGAGAATCTGCTCCAATAAAGTGGCTGATTTATTTCTGATGCTATAGCTTTTACCCTAATGTGACATCATGGTGTAATTGAGTCTTTGCAATGTAAAGAAATCCTTTGTAGTTTTAATGAAAACCAGCTAAAGATTCTTAGAGTGGACTGTTGTCCAAAACTTGCAGTAAAGTCTAATACCACCTTCTTTTGGTATAAAGAAAATGTCCACAAAGGTCATATAACATAGAATAGGAACTTGGACACGAAGAACAATTTGGAATACAACATATATTTTATGAGTTCAAAGTGTTCCCTGAAGAGCTTACTTTGTCTTTATTGTGAATTGGTTTGTCCTTAATTTCTTAAAAATGACATGTCTTTTCCTTGTAAAGGTACAACATAACACCAAACACTGCTCATCTTAAAAGTGGTTTCATTTTAAATAAATAGCTGCCTGGGCAAAATCAATGAGAATCTTTGTTCCTCAAGTCTGGCCCTGAGACACCCAAGGCAATCAATAAGGATTTGGAATAAGAGAAATTAGAGACAAGAAGAGTTTTTAATACAGTATCATCGTCATTCTCTAAAAATATTTTTTAATTTTTCTCTCAAGTAAAAATGTAAGGTATTTCATACTTGTTTCCATGTCTTTCTCTCCTTTTTCTTCTTCTTAACACTGAGCAGTGCCCTCGCATTCTAAGGGCGACTTCCCTGACCCAAGTCTGACACTGCCCCGTTAATGTCAGATAAACCATTTAGCCCAAGCACAATTCTTTTCTGTGCAAAAATCTGCTTGAGGTGGAAAATGTAGCAGTTTGTAAACAATAAAGAGCCATGTTTCAGACCAGACAGCTTATCTAACAGAGAAGTCCTTTCATGGGGAACAGTGGGTGGGAGCCTCGTGGACATAGTAGCATTTCCTATCACAATGCAGGAGACTGTCTTGGCCTCCATATTTAAGAGTTTAATGGGAAGGAAGGCAGACGGGATAAAAGAGCAAGGCTGACATGGATTTTCAGCTTAAACAACAACCAAGTGAAAAGAATCGGCTCTCTCCGCAGCGGACTGTCAGCCCACTTATATTTTAAATACTATTTGGATTGAGGACTAATTTGGTTTGTAAAACAGTTGACCATGAAGAAACATGAACAAAAACAATTCTTTTATATATTTGTATTAATTGGTATACTTTATAGTAGTAATTCCCCAAGCTGCTCTCATATATATAATGTAAACTTCTAAATATGAATAGTAGTTTATTCTAACTTACTTTAGCTCATCAGAGGATAATTTTAGAAATCTTCTAAGAAAGTTAGTATATTCTTTAGTTGCTATTCCTCAAGACTCACTTTCAAATTAATCTTTTATTCCATTTTGTAAAATTGGGTAAAGATGAACAGAGAAGCAGAGATGTTCAAATTAAAGTTGTTCTATCAACACTGAAGAGTCTCAAGTTGTCCTTTAAAATCTAGGCTGGCAAATATATCTATTATCTTATCTATATATCCTGAAAATAGGAGGCTAGATATATCTCCCTATCGATTGTTGATAGGACTAGGATCATTTTTTAGTTACAAAGTTAAAACAGAAATTTGAAATCTACCATTTTGAAATAAAAAAAAAGAGTGCAAAAGTAAGAATCAAACCTAACTTTGTGGTACTCAAAGCTGGGGACACACTCAAAGGTACAAAGATACAAGCTGCCCATTCAAAATAATTCTATGCTAAAAATGGCTGATTTAATGATGATTTTTTTTAATGACTAAGACAGTCCTCTGACCATCCACATGTTAAAACCAGGACATTCTTTAAAACCAGAAGAATTTGCAAATACAGTTTCAAAACAATCTAATTATTGATGTGTCTTTCCTTTGGAGAATGATCCAACAGGTTGTGTCATGAAATTTAACTTCATTTATTGACATATTGGCAATAGAATTTGGGCAGGTTGAAAGATTCACGAACACTGTTAAGAACTCATATTAACTAAACAAAGATCATTTTTTCGATCAAAACGGAAATAGTCAGCTACTTCCGTTTGGGACCTTTTAAGTCATTATGAATTATCTTTTCATCACTCAGGTTACTGCTTTTAAACAAACATCCATACAGAATATTCAAAAGCAGAAAACTATGCTCAGGAAGCCTATAAGAAGGGAACAATAGAAATTCACAGATAGCCTCAAATTACAGGCAGGCATGTAGCTTGCTTTCAGTAATGCAGGATAGGGCCCATCTAGACAATAAGCTCTTAAAGTTCACACCTTGATAAATACACAACAGCTTTTACAATTCCACTTGAACATCCTAGTCTGATTTAAGCACACTAAGCCCACTGACATTATTTATTTCCATAACCCCAATAATAAACATTCACACATACTATATATCATTGCCAACCAACAGGCCCAATGACATTTTTATTAGAAGTATTCACCACTTTGATTTTATTGACGTTAACTGCAAAAACTACTACTACAATATTGAAATTGGGCAAGTGCTGTATGTCTAAGGAAGACAAAATTTCCCCAGTGATTCAGGACCACTGAAATTATTTAATTCTACATGATTATAGAACTTAGTCATGGATGTACTATTAACAAGCATAGACTGCCAATACTGTTCTGCAATTGGAGATCCCAATCAACCAACAACCTCTATCTGAGGCAGGTTTCTCCTCCATGGTAAAACATAGGCATTCAAAAAGTGCATGGTAATTTAAAACATGTCTTACTTTGTATTCTGGAATTGACAAAAGGTGGAGAGAGATTGTCATGTGACCCAAGGTCCCTGCTGGTCATGTGGTCATAGGGAGTCCCATCTCCATAGTTCTGTAAACAAAATAACAGTGTAGGTTTCAATTTGACATCAAGATATAGGCACATAAGCCAGGCACACTGGTGCAAGTCTATAATCCCAATGGCTCAGGAGGCTGAGGCAGGAGGATTGCAAGTTCAAAGCCAGCTTCAGCAACTTAGTGAGACTCTGTCTCAAAATTTAAAAATTTAAAAGAAGGGCTGAGGATTAGCTCAGGGTTAAGTGGCCCTAGGTTAAACCCTCAATACCAAAAAAGAAAGAAAGAAATCAGCACATAAGCATATCCACACCACTGCAATCTCTCCCATCCAAAGCAACTAGAGTGTGTTATTATTTTGAAGCTGGAACTTCACTGTAAGGAAGCTAACCTTCACAAGGACAGTGGGTAAGACAGAGCTCTACAGTCTACCGAGCTCCAATTTCCTAACAATAATGGTATCAACTACATGCAGTTGTTGATATGGTTAAATGAAATAATGCATGTAAAACACCAGAGACACACAGGAAGTATACTACACATATTAAAAATTACTCTTTTGATAAGCCCACATTAAAGCAAGATTGTGCCATAAGGGCAAACCACTCACAGCCTCTAATGGTTTGCTTTTGGAAGACTAGGGTAGGGGCACTTAAACAACAACGCCTGGTTTTATGATAGTGAAGTCTCAGTACTTTAATACAGTTGCTCTTGTGGTTTTAAGAGAATGCGTTCATTATATTAGTAATTAACACATAGGGATGTGAACAATATTAGAACACAACTATGAACAGCAAAGCATTAGTATAAATTAATATGTCCAGAGTTGGCCAAATATGTCACATACACACACACAAAAATCAGTTTTAAGGCAGACAATTTGGGGCACATATTTTTTATTATTGTCATTATCTCCTTGTTTGATCATTTAAAATTAATGTTTTAAGTTTTCTAGTCACTCAAATTTTAATGGAGAGATCTGATAACATCTAAGAGTTAAAATCATCTGTACTATATGATTCAAACCGCAGTCTATATATATATATATAAAGTGGCCAACAGGGGGAGGTGGGGAGGGACTCTGCTCAGCTGGTTAAGCTGCCCATAAAATCTAAGTCAAATTTACTTAGAGCTATCAGTTGGCGTGTTAGCCAAAGAGCAAGGATCTGCCCACACAGAAAAGATAGATGCTGTATGAACAATGAAAAGGCATGTCACCTCGCTGGAGAATGACTGGAACCCAGAGGACAAACAAATCTGTTTCCAATTGTCTTTCTTCATTTATAAAAATTAACTTGGATGATGCGGTAACCTCATTCTGTCAATATGTCGACATATAAAAAGATGTCACTTTTTATAAATACCTGTCGTGGGTTTTATAACCAGGTATTGTATAATACTAATTATTTATTAAGTGTCCTCTTTCTAGACAGTACACTAGAAGCTTAATATGCATTATCTAATTTAACCCTCAGTGCAGTGCTGCAAGGAAGATACTATCACCACTTGAAGAGAGTCGGAGAGGGACATGATGAGGCTGTCTGGGTCCAAGTGTGCAAACAATCTATTTCATGCAAACTCCCTGGGTTTAGAAAATATAAATTATAATACTGATTCAAAACTATTCATGAATATATTCCTAAAGAAAAATGACAGTTAATAAACACTAATTTAAAAGAAAGTCAGGATGATTCTAAATGGACCTTGTTTGCCAAAACCCAAAGTACTGTGTATATAAACTAAATGCATATAGTAAGAAATAATATATAATAATAATAATAAATATTGCTTATTTCTTACAAAGTCTGTGCAGTTCAATACACATAGTATTGTACTGAATTACAAATAATACAATTATAGGTAAGAAAAAGAAATTAAGCAGATCTGAATGAACTGAACAAGAGAGGGGAGCTCCATCATCTCCACTTGCTGTCAAAGGGAATGGATTTATTTCTGCAAGTGCAGACTGTAACATGAGGAGGAGGAAAGATTTCCTCAACCCATCCATATAATGTATTAGAATGTCAAGCTCGACAGCTGCTGTGAGGCTCAACAAAGTTCGTAGTAAGCTCAGAGATCCTGCTATACCCTGAAGACTAGCATGAGCTCCTGGTGCCAAGGGCAGGTGGAAATGTATAACTATGACTTGGTAAAATGTCCTCGTTTTGACAGCTTGATGACCTCCCTTGCCTCTAATGCCAAAATAGAGACATCTCCCCGGCCCCCGCCCCAAACTGATATGAACACTTGCAGTAAAAAGTTTCCCTCCCTGCAGTTCACCTAGAAGCCCAGCTTGGGGAGGAATACATGTATGTTTTAATATGTGCACTACTTTAATTCAGAAGTGTATGTATGTGTGTGTATGTGTGTGTGTGTTGTAAAAGCTGACATGGGTTTGGAGGGCTTAGGAAAAAATCAGTTAAAGACATCATATCATGCATATTTAAATTATTAGAAACACAGACATACTCTTGTTTGCGATTTTCTATTTTACAAATTAGGGAAATGAGGACCAAGAAAGTGAAATGGCATGCCCAAGGTCATATGCATACAAAAACCCAAATGCATCACTACTCCCCCGCATCCCATGATCTTCCCATATACCAGAGAGGAAAAACCAATGATAAAAGAAGTCCATGGAAAAGGGCAGCAAAAATCTGAGACTAAATAAGTGAATGAATCCAACTGCTGAGCAAAGGGCCTGCTGCTGGAAAGTGTAACCGGCGTGACATGGAGCCAGATTCATGATACAGACTGCACTGGCAGGACAGCCTCAGTGTTTCCAGGATGATTCGAAAATCTGTTCATACCAAGGCTACAGAGATGTTAGGATTTTGCTTTCAGTTATTCTATCCGCAACAAATACTTGTCTACAATATTAGATCAATAAATAGCAAAAGTAAGGCCAAATATTTAATGAAGGCTTTTTCTTTTGGTTGGCACAAATGGAACAGGTGTAAATTCAGAAACAGTATCCAAAAAAAGGATGAAAAAATAAATTCCAAAGACAAGCTGATCCTCATTAATCTTGGTATGCATATATATCTGTGCAGGTGTGTGTGTGTGTGTGTGTGTGTGTCAGCATGTGTGTGAGAAACTCCCCTTCAGTTTGTCAATTTACATATGTGGGATGTCTGGCTGTGGGAGAAGAGATTAGATATACTTACCCTGGACGGGCTTGGATGTCCTCCATTCCCCCAGGACCCTGAGCTACTTCTGTCTTCTACATCTAGGGACAAGAAAAAAGTTCTTTAGGCTTTCTTGCAATAATTCTTTCTTTTTGTATATGCACTTTTAAATTAATGTTTCAAATTAATCTCCTGTTGCCTTTAATTAAGAACCAGGCACAGGGCTACCATGATGATAGTGGCTTCTGACCCATCTACTTAAATTAACTCATTTAAATTCACAGCAGAAATGAACTGGACCCTCAGGAACCAGAGGTATGCACAGAAAAATTACTTCCATCCTTCACAATGTTTGATAGCCTCGATTTTTATGGACACGAAACTGCACTTAAAGTTTTATTAAAATCTTTTCAACAAAATAAGTTTAAAAATACACTAACATAATCTTAATCCAAAAGACAAGTCAAATTGAGATAAATATCCATACTAATACTTACAGCTGTTTAGTTTAATGCTGAATAATTTTTGTTCTCTAATAAAGGCTATGGCACCAGACAACAGGCACTCAATAGAAAATAGAAGCCAAAAAAATAGACTAAATAGTCTACTTCCATCAGTACAGCTCAGAGATATGAGGGATTCTTTTTCAAGTTATTTAAGTTGAGACAACATTTTCTCTTTTAATTATTTTTTAAAAATTAGATGCATTACTTGGCCTATAATCCTTAACCTGGGCCTTGAGATGTGGAAATGAAAGTTGTTATTAAATTACAAAAGCAAGACAGTGCAGTGGTGTGCACCTGTAATTCCAGATACTCAGGTGGCTGAGCCAGGAGGATTGCAATTTTAAGGCCATCCTGGGCAACTCAGCAACTCACTATCTCAAAGTAAAATAGATTGGGGATGCAGCTCAGAATAGAGCACTACTGGATTCAACCCCCAGTACCAATAAATAAATAAATAAATGGTTTTAGGAATTTTATGTATTTATTTATTTATTTATTTTGGTGCCAGAGATTGAACTCAGGGGCACTTGACCACTGGGCCACATCCCCAGCCTTATTTTGTGTTGTATGTAGAGACAGGATCTCACTGAGTTGCTTAGCACCTCAGCAGTTGCTGAGGCTGGCTTTGAATTTGCAATTCTCCTGTCTCAGCCTCCCAAAGTGTTGGGATTACAGGCGTGAGCCACCGCGCCCAGCCAAATAAATAAATTTAAATGAATAAATAAGCAGTACATTATTTAGATAATGGTGAAGAGAACTGCAGGAACTACCAGAAAGTTAGAATCCATAAAACTCTCCCAGTAAAGTTCTAAGGCTGACCAGATTAAGAAATGTCCCATCAGAGCCAGGCACGGTGGCGCACACCTGTAATCCCAGCACTTAGGGAGGCTGAGACTGGAGAATTGTGAGTTCAAAGCCAGCCTCAGCAACGGCGAGGTGCCCAACTCATTGAGACTCTGTCTCTACATGAAACACAAAATAGGGCTGGGGATGTGGCTCAGTGATCGAGTTTCCCTGAGTTCAATCCCTGATACCAAAGGGGAAAAAAAAAGAGAAATGTCCCATCAGTACTTCCAATGGCAAGCACTGCAGTGTTTTAAAGAGCAGTCCCTCTCCACATGGGAATGACTGAGATTTTTGCTGAGAGGTCCATTGTAAGCCTGAAAAGCTCCCCTTTCCATGACTTTGATCATAGTCGATATCAGACAGCCATCACAAACAGGCCCTGAAAGAATTGGAGGGGGTGAAACTTTGGTCCAGGAGACGCCGTCCCATTTGTGTTTCAGAATATTTCAGTGATGTTTATTCTCTTAATGCTTTACTGTCATTCTTTTTATTACTGCTATTTTGTTATCAGCAGAAGTAATCACAGTATACTTAAATGATTTATTTTTGGGTACCGTGGAGTACATGGTGTTACAGAATGTCTTAAGAGAGATGGAACAGCAACTAGCCTGTTACCACTGGACTTGCATTCTCTCTCTCTCTCTCTCTTTCACACACACACACACACATACACACACACACACACACACATACAATAAATAGTACTTCAGTTCCTTTTGGTTGGTCCTTCAGAAGATATTGCATCTGCAAACAGATGTCTCCCGTAGACGGTTAGAATCAGTGCACTGTGAGCTTGAAAGCACGTGAGGAAAGCTCTGGGGACAACATTGAGCCTGGAGAGAAGGTATAAAACTTTCTCCAAATCTGCTGTTTAACAACCAACATGCTGGCCTATCCTGTATATGCTGAACTAAAGTACTGGAAGAAGTTACTTACAACCCCTGGGATTCTCACATGAGTACGTTTTGTAGACTACATGGCTCTCTTAATTCTTAAGTAAAAACATTGCTGGCAAAAAAAAAAAAAAAAAAAAGAGGAGAGGGATATAAATAACAAAATCTCTCAACCACTGCAAGTTTTCAAAAGTCTGGCACAACTCAACTTCCTCCTCACCTGTAATAGCCAGCTTGGATTAATTTGAGAGCTCTTATATTTGGCCAAAAGAGCAGTAAAGGAACAGATTTGACCCCCTCTACCTACCACAGAACTTCACATTATTTGGACTAATTTTATCTTTTCAAACAGAAAAAGGATTTGAAATGTGTAAGGTAGGCAGGGACCTGGAGGAAAGCAGACCATACTGCCAAGCCAGTGGCTCTCCATGAAGGCCATTCTGACTCCCAAAGAACACTGGCAAGGCCTGGAGACATCTTTGGTCTTTGCACCTTGAGGTGAAGAAGATGATACTGGTATCTAATGAGCAGGGATATAGCTAAGCATTCCAGAAAGGCACAATGCAGTGTCTTAAAATAAAATAACAACTGTGAGGAGACTGAGAAGCCCTATACTAGAGCAAAAAGAATGGATTTGGAGAAAAAAGATGTATTAAAATTTGATGTATAGATTAGTAAGAGCTCTTTCTAAATACACAATGTCTTACACATCAGAACCCAGACTTGACCTGGAATGTTGCAAGGGATCTTTATATACATCTCCGTCCACCAAATAAAGAAAAAATGATGGTCAAGCTGCCTGCTAATTAGCAGGCAGATAAAACACATCAAAACTTGAGTATTCCCAACTGGGCAATTTCAAAAGCGAGCAATCCACTAATTAAAAATGCTGGAAGTCGAGCTTTTTCAAAACAGGTTAAATACTGGCTGGGTTCCTTCAGAAATAGATTCCCAACCAATCAGGTCTGACTGCTCTTTTCCCATCCACTCCCATTCCCATCTTGCTCGTTTCCTGGCCTCATGCGCCAGTGCCTCTTTTCTGCTTCCTCCCTTTTATTGCTCTCTTTTAAATAGGCTCTTCCCTCCCTTGGCCTCCTGCTAGATCTAGAGGATGAGGACAAATCACCAGCTCTACAAAACCCAATAAATAGAACTATCGCATGAATTCTAATTGTATTTTATCTGGGAAAAAAAAAAAATCTATATAACTGGTGCTCATTTACCCATAGCAATAAGAGACAAAGCTAGAGCTTGGATAATGGTCACTCAACAATGAAGGTAAACATGTACTTTGTTAGTCATCTGTTTCCGTCTTCCCTCGCCTAAGCTTCATCAGACCTGCCAGTTAGGGAGCGAGCATTTCCTCAATAACTAGTTCAATGGAGCTCAAAACGCAGCTACCTACATATCAATCACAGGGCATGCTCATTTCAAAATCAGTTTCTTAGAGGCCATCTACTGAGTCTAGAACTTTAGGGGTGAGGCAAAAAAAAAAAAGTGTTTTTGACAAGTTTTCCAGGTAATTCTCAAGCACACAGGTGTTTGAGAACTACAAGACTGTGCTGTTGGAGACACAAGACCTATCCTGCCCACACCTCTATAACGGCCTGTCTCACTCCATCCTGCATGTCCTGTCTGGGATGCCGGTTTCAGCAGCATTCAGTACATGCTCCCATCTCATCTGCATTCCACTGGATCCTGTCTAGACTCATCTTTTCTGTAAACCCTGTACCTGGCCTACACTTGGCCATCTCTTACACCCCACTGAACACAGCACACACTTCAGTACAGCCAGGTCTTTGCTTGTGCTAGTCATTCTGCCTAAACTATTCCACACCTTCCAGAAAAAAACAGCTGCTCGCATTGAGCCCAAGTGTATGTCAGATACTGTGCTAGACAATGTAATATCTTATAACCTACCAATCTTTTTTTAAATATTTTTTAGTTGTAGATGGACACCATATCTTTATTGATATGCGGTGCTGAGGATCAAACCCAGTGCCTCACACGTGTGAGGCAAGCACTCTACCACTGACCTACAGCCCAGCCCCAAGTCTCCCAATCTTATATATGAAAAAACTGAAGCTTAGATAAAATCTTGTCCAAGGTGTCGGTAAATGGCAGCGCTGGAACAAAACCACAGGTGCAGTGGGATGCTGAACCCAGTGAATACTCTTCTTCTACCACCATACCTGCCTCTCTAGTAGGAATTTCCTCTCTCTCTACAACCAGCTAGAATATTCCCTCCTGACACTTTTCCCCAGACGGTGTGAAAGTATTTATTTGGGAGCTTCCATCCACTCTTATGTTCACAAAAGAGTACAGAAATCACACACAATATTAAACGTATGAAATTTTTGAGAGAATTAAGAAGATAAAACATAAAAAACTGAAACGATAAATCCAGAGGAATAATGAGTTTATCCAAACTGCACACTGTGACAAACTGAGTAACTATTAGAAACTGGGTCAAAGTTTAGAAGTTATTAAGTAGGTAAAGTGAAGAGTGAAACAAGACAATACCAATCAGATGAACACATCGAACTTGATGCCTACAGACACTGGATAGGATATGACAGAGCTGTCCACAGTGTCAATCCATGGCTCTCGGTGAAGTCTGAGGGGGCTCCATATTACAGTTCAGTAACTACAGGATTTATCACACAGACAGCCATGGAGGCGTACACACAGCTATGTGTTTAAACCCCACAAACTTACAGGAAAGAAACATGATTAACTCCCTAAGTACTTCTCAGTATCTTGTGTGGTACAGAACAGGCAGGCCCATCAGTTCCTCCCTGAACATCACCAGGTGGAAAGTAGAATTAAATATTAAAAGAGAATGTTTACATATACATGGTGAGAAAAGCACTCTACAGGTGAGATGTGTAAGCTCCATCGTGGCTTTACAGTCACAAATGCACTGTCTGGATGTCCAGTTCTCGCCATGCTCCTGTTCTGGTGCCATGCCCGCCTTTAGGATGGGAGTAAAAAGCCAAGGCAATATCCTGGCTGTGGGAGCAACAGGAAAACAGTGGATGAGAGAATCAATTCGTCCCAAAGACTAATGAAATGGACTCCAATGTTCAAGATTTTTCAGTCTCCTTATTCTAAACCAGCTGGGCAAGACTTGGTCACTTCCACGGGATTGACAGTTGCTCTGGGAGGCAACATGGCAATCCACAAAGTTTCATTGCATTGATTAGTTCTGCTCAAGCCTCCTTCTAAAATATCTGACATTTCAGTGCCAAAACACGAAATGTGGAGAGTTTAGGCAGAAACAGGACCAAACATTCTGTTCAAGGAAATATGTACTGATATAATTCTTCATTTCTATGATTTTTCCATGCATATTTTACTCTTAGGATTTGATTACTAAAATCTCCACTTTGCTTATAGTGGAATCAAAACAAACAGACAAACTGGACAAACCCTGGAAAACTCAGCATTGGGAGTTGGGGAGCGTGGGGGGAAGCCCTGGATTTCAGCAGGGACACAGCCTTAACCAGTTCCATGGTCTTAGTAAGTCACTGGCCTCTCTGAACTTATTTTTGTGAACTGTGAAATAAGCGAGTTTGATTTCCATTCTTGGAAATAGGGCAGGCTAGTATATTTGGACAACTCTCCCACAGAAAACTAAAAATGATGGATAACATTTTCTTACATCTTCTTTAAAATACTAATGAGCTGACGAGATAGAAAGGAATCATCAAGCCAAAATCAAAGTGAAAGCTGGAATCCAGGGAGAGAGAAAAGACATTTTTGCCCTGAGGACATCTGCCAACCTAGAAAATTTAAGGCCTCTTGGGTCAAGGAGAACAGAAGTGATAATCCAAGACCCACCCTAAGTTGATATCTAACAGAAGGTAAAGGAACAGCATCATCTGCAACTTTAAGGAGTTACTGTTGCAGTAAATGAGTTAATTTACACTTGTTAAGAACTTAGGGAAGTACCCAGTCCATGGTAAATATACAGTTACCCATCCCTACCAGGAGTGCCTAATTCACTAGTATCCTCCAATCTGAAAGACATCCGAACCACTTGAAACATGTAAAAGTCTGATTTATTTAAGGAAATCGGTGCCTCACATTTTTATGACTTCCATTTCTGCTAAACAGATCAGAAACTTAATATACCCTTTCGGATCTCAGAAATACAAAATACTGAGGTTATAAAAGTTCTACCATCTCCATGAACCTCTCAATCAGTGGGAATTCAGTAAGCATTAGATTTGGTCAATGACTTGGTTCAGTTTAGCATACTCCCTTTATACTTTACCATGACAGCATGTTTCTATGTGTACTATATAAATAACATGCTGTCAAAAGTTGCACATGCTGACTAGAAGCTGAAATGAGTAAGAACCTAAATCCTATGTAGATTTAACTTTGATTTTAAATTAACAAGTGTGAGAGTTACCTGTGTTGGTTAAAAGTAGAGGTGTGGACTGGTTCTTTCCATACTTTGAGACTAGAACATGCTAAATATCTGAAACCCTACAGTTTCCCAATGTCACAGAAACAACCAGTGGTATTTGGCACTATTCTCCAAGTCTATAAATTCCTGCTCTTCTATATACTCGGAATGTGTTCAGAGACTTGAGGCTGTTAAGTTCTTCCAGGAAAGACAGTCATTCTAAAACATGTTGAAGTCTGTCTACACTGTCCAGGTCCTTCTCCCGGCAAAAACAGACACCATTAAAGATCCTCCACACCATCATGAAGATGCACAGACTGCGTACATCTGTAGCTCCTACTAATTTCCTAGTCCAGGAAGAACCCTTGGCTGAGCCCACCACACAAACTGAGATGGCATATGCTCTCCGTCAGTGCCAGATGAATTTAGAGTTCAAAATATTTCATCAGCAAAGAGCGTGTTAAGGATGTGCACATTTTCATTAGCACCCAGTATAATAAAAGCTCTAAGTAGAGTAATCTGAAGTCAGATTTGAGTACAAGAACAGGCACAGGAAAAGCTGAGGAGCTCCACATATTGATAGGCCACGGCCACACGACCATGATCATTTCCTGTTTTCTATTAGAAGCAAGATTTGACGCTTCATCATGAGAAATCTGAACACTGCCTAGAAACTCTCAGCACTTTCCAAATCCGACTGGGCGAAGGATGAGCGTCGTGGTGATACTCAAATCCTAAGATACGCCATGCACAGGGAGCGCGGAACAGGGCTTTCCGTTGTCAGAGCAGTGCCGCTAGCTCTGGCTATCTGGGAACAAATGAGTTCCACATCAAAGCTGAAACGGAAAGGATACATGTGTGTGTATGCACAGGCGTGTGTGTAAAGGCAAACTGTGGATATACTGGGGATTTAGTAGAAAAAAATGTTCAGAAGGGTAATGTGGCAATATGTCAGCCTTTATTAACCTCCAGCTTAAATATCCCTTAATAGGCCCTTTGAACACTGTTTAAAACAATATTACTTTAAGTGCAAAATGAGCTTTTTCCAAAATGATATTAAATAATCTCATATATTTAATACAGAATTCATTCCATTGTGTACTGTTACACAACAGGAAAGCATTTTCATGCAATATGCAATTTGGGTAGTATTAAAGTAACAAAAAGTGTACAACTACCATGTTACAGTTATGTCAATGGTGTTCCTTACATTGAAACTCAGAAATCTTTTTGAAAATTCAAGGTAGACAGTTAAAGTTATGAAACTGAAACAAACATAATCTTAAAGATGTTACTATATATGGATCCCTATACTTTGGAGTTGTCAGTGATGATCTAACTTGAATTCCAGTTTGAATAATAAATATTCCAAAAAATCCAGAGAGACGTATTTCAGCAGCCTTTCAAATTTTTGAGGTTAGGTAGCCAGCACTGTCCTCCTGGAAGAGGAGTTAGTCCTTCCTGGACTCCAGCTTCTAAGCAAGAGCTCAGAAACAAGAGGAGCCATGAAAACCCGGTGCAAGAGTGGAATAATGTGAACCGTATGTGTCTCCTTTGACTTCCTGAAATGTGACCACTCTAAAAGCACTTAATAAAAATCAGTCTTACTAAGATAATGCTCTTGGAAGGTGGATATCAGAAATCACGTGAGGCTCACAACTGGAAGTGAGCAGCCATGCCTGAAGATTTGGGAAGAAGGAGGCATTGACTAACCTCACCTCACTCCAACAGTGCACAGGCTTCAAAGTTCCTAAATTAAAGGTGAAACTACTGTGGAGAAGTATTCAGCCAGGTGCTCAGTACCTTTTAAAAATATATTTCCAAATATCCATCACAGAGTTGTGAGAAGTAATAGGTAAACACTTGAGAAAACAGAAAATTAAATGGAGGAAAAAATTTAAGAATATGCTTGACTTCCTAATAGAATAGCTTACAGAACTGATAAACGGCATGAATAATTATGTGGAACTTTTATGTTTAAAAAATCCATAATTCTTTAATGATTTAAAAAATACAAAATATTTAAAATACTTATTTGGCTAACAATTTACTTAATATATCCCAAAATCAGGTTGAGGAGGAAGAGCCAAAGATAACAGCAGCTTTATCTTTCCTTCTTTTCCCCCTATACCTCTTTACTCCCTGGGGTACCGTTCATGAGGTTCTAGGAAGGGAGGCTGGCTTAATTGAAATGACCATAAGCTGTAATTGCTCAGCATAACCACAACGGTGGTCTACTTTTCCCCAAATGGCATTCTCTCTGCTTTTTTCTCTTCTATTTCCTTATATACTTTAACTACACTTCTCTCCATTTCATCTGTTCTCATCTCCTCAGACACCTGACTATTACTGGTGAAAGATAACAGTTTTAAATACTCAAAATTCTTCCTGACAATCCAGCTGCCTAACATAGGAAGCTGTGTTATTCTGCTTAAAATAATCACTCCTGTAACAGATTTTCATTGAAAGGAGAATTTCAACATCACAATCCTTCCACCTCGGTTTAACACGGCATCCTGTGACCTGCCAATGACAACCAATCAATCTTCCATGTTATCTTCAGGGGTCATGTTCTAGTTTTAGGCCAATTTTCTCCGTATTTAGGCTCAAATGTGCAAACCACACTATATTACTCTGCAAAACATCAATGAGAAGGCTTAATTAAGTAACACTGACAGATAAATCCATTTCTTTCAGAGTAATCAAATCAAAGCAGGTTGACATAACACAGGAACTTAATACAGTTATTCCCTTGTAATTGGAAAAAGGCCCTTTACTTCTCATTAAAGCAATCTTCTGGGTATTGGCATAATAAGAAGGCTCAGAGCTTTAATACTGCCCTATAAAAGTCTCAAGACACAGAACCCTTAAGCAAACAAGCCAGATTATCTAATTCCTTGATCACAGCAGGACATGCAGTTCTTACCATTTTAAACTACTAATTCTTCATCTAAAAAGAGGTAACAATTAAAAAGAGGTAAATCGGTATCAACCATATACAATGGATATCTGTAAAAATGCATACATTGTTTATAGTTTTATACATCTGCCTCCACATGTATTTGAAGGGAAGCAGTCTGTTAAAAATGAATTTGAAATACTTCACAAATGTGAAATTGTAATGGTTTGGATCAGGAAAAATCTCTTTATTTTACTCCATGAACTCAACAGGAAGTATTTCATCTAAATTTACACTCTGATACTTAACCATACTACTACTTTGTTAATCAGAATTATGAGAGAATGGAAGTTTAAGTAAAACATTTAATGTTTGTGGTACATTCAGAACAGTTAGCTGTCTGGTCAACTGTAGGCTCCTCTGAGGAGGCTAAAACCCAGAAACAATGCAAAAATGTTACACCCCCTTCTTATCCCCGAACTTAACAAAATCCATTTTCACCCACTCACTGTAATTTTGAGGAAACTTATTTATTTTCACCTGACTAATCTCAATATGATTCCACCAAGTCTTTCAAAGATAGGCATTTATAATTTATCCAGGCACTACGTAGTGATTGATTCTCAAAAGCTGAGAATCAAAATACCTTCAATGAACTACATAAAAACACTGATACCCTGGTCCTACCTGGAAATTAAGAAAAGAGCAAAGATTGAGATCAATATACATATGTTTAAATTCTTTGTATATTTATCACTTTTTATGTTTTTAATGACAGTGCAGTTTAAACTTCATAATATGTTGTTTCTGAATCATTTGTGAGCAGGTCACATCAATTACATTTACCCCTTGGTACTTTTTTTTTTTTTTTAATTTTTTTTAGCTGTAGATGGACACAATGTCTTTATTTTATTGCTTTGTATGTGGTGCTGAGGATCGAACCCAGGGCCTCACGCATGCGAGGCAAGCGATCTACCGCTGAGCTACAATCCCAGGCCCCCCTTGGTACTTTTGTATGCATTTCCTAAGAAGAAAAAACCTGTAATCAAGATCAGGAAATTTATCATTGATACTCCCATCCAATGCATAATCCATATCCAAATTTGGTGTTTCCTCACATGTAAGTAGAAGATTCAGTCCAGCACCATGCATTTAATTGTGATAAATCTTTCATCTATGCTAATCAAATATAGTTCCTGGGTATTTCTTTTTGTGATACTGGAATTTTTAAGAATACAGCAAATTATTTTATAGAATGTTTCTCAATCTGAGATGATCTGATGCTTCCTTATGATTATATTCAGTGGATACAACACTACAAAAATTGCCTTGTCAGCTGGGCACACTGGCACAGGTCAGTAATCCCAGCTACTCAGGAGGCTGAAGCAGGAAGATCCTATATTTGAGGCCAGTCTAGGCAACTTTGCAAGTCCCTGTGTCAAAATGAAACAAAAAGGGCTGGGGATGTAGCTCAGTGGTAGAGTGCTTACTTAGCAGATCCAAGGCCCTGGTTTGATCTCAGTACTTCAAAAGAAAAGTTTGGGGAAGCGGGGACTCTTGCCCAAGACTTCACATCCAGAGCCCCTGATGGCATGTTGGTCTGCCTCTCATTTGTTATGTTAATTTTGATCACCTGGTCAAGATGCTGAGCACTTTCTCCAATGTATAATTACAAATCTTGCCCTGTATAATTCATCAACAGTCTATGGAGAGATTCTTCAAGACCATTAAAACCAATTTTTAATTATATGTTAGTTGAAAAAAGCTAAAATACAAAACTGTTGAAGGTAAAAAGTGAAAATTCCCTCAACACCTCTCTCCCCATCCTCATTCTGGATAATCGTTTCCTAGCTGGTCTCACAGATCCTCTAGTCAGTGATCAAGTGATTTTTAACTGCAGAAGTGCAAGGCTATCAATGCTGAAATTTCTGTCCTAATAAGAAATATTCCTCAATAGTTCATTTATAATCCAGCAACATTTCTATATACCCATCATTAATGGTAACCTTACCACCTAGGTGAGGTGGGGAGGAGAGGGACAAGAATGAGTTAAACATATCATTCTATTATTCTGCAATTTTTTAACTTTTCTATTTATTTACTTATGTGCTCATTTATTTTAGTACTGGGGATTGAACCCAGGGGCATGCTACCAGTGAGTTACATTCTCAGCCCTTTTGATTTTTTATTTTGACACAGGGTCTCACCAAATTGCTGAGTCCAGCCTTGAACTTGCAATCCTCCTGCCTCAGCCTCCCAGTGGCTTGGATTATAGGCATGTGCCACCAGCCTGGTTTCACTGCATTAACTTTAAAGGAATTCAACCAAAATGAAGATAAGATTGTACAACTGGCTTGCGAATTAGTGTAATGCACAAAGGCAAGGAGAATCATCCATTCTGGAGTCCTCCTAAGGGGCTGAGCGTCATCTCCTCCCCCACCTTCCACAAACCAATTGTCGCAACGGCACTTCCCAGCTATCCCTTTCCCAGTAGAAAAGCACACTCAGGACAGACAGACACCTAGCGTGGCTCTCATAGGTTGGCAAAATTCAAGTGGGGAACATTTCCAAACATTTTAGGGGGGATGTGAACTGACACTTAAAAAGAATATATTCCCACCTTTAGAGATGGGTAGGAAATGAATTAGCCACCATGCCAAGGTGAGGAGGAGGAGGAGGGCTTGACCATACAAAGACTGCGAGGAGCCCTGCCATTCCAATAGAACCTGCACATCCTGCCCAGTCTGGTGTGAGTGAACTCGCTATAATCAATGTAAGGTGGAAATGGTCCCTTTAGCCTTTGGATAAAGCCCTTGTCACTTTGTAAATTGAACAGTGCTAATGGATTTCATTCCTGACTTAGAAAGGCTTAGAAAAATTTCCTCACAATTTCATGTCAGCCAAATGCCTGAACAACACTGGCATGTGTATCTGTGTGTGTGTGCATGCGCACATGTGTGTGTGCACGCACACAGAATCAGCACACACATACATACACACTTGAAACACACTTGAATTGCCTAACAGTTCTTGATATTGATGATTGTATCCAAAACAGATCCCATATGTGACAATGTGTCCAACTGATATCCTTTTTTTTTTTTAAATCAGATCAAAGAGACCTGACTTAAGGGTTTCCAAGTTTATCTCACAACAATGTAACCATTTGTCTTACGCTTCTTTCCCCAAAAATTTTCTTATTCATCTCCATTAAAATGATATACCTGGAATCATTTAGACTATAAAACTGGGATCAAGAGAAGTTAAAGACCTAAATATCGGCAGAACAAAATCATTTTTAAAAGTGGTACAAAATATCAAAAGGAAAAAAAAAACTAGAAGAAATTGTATACAAAGGAGGTCATTTGCCATAGACTTACATTCACTCCTCCAAGCGGCCACGATTTCCTCTTTAATTCCAACAGGCAGTGGCGGAACACTAGCTCAAGTTCACTAGAATACTTGCTCTAGGGGAAAGCTGGGTAGGATTGAGTTTTTCTGTCTGGCAACACACCTTTGTTAAATCACGTCAGCAATGGGAGCAAAGCTGTCCATCTCCTGTTGTGCTGCCCTGCGTCTCACCACCATGGCTAGAGGTGGCATCAGTGTGCAGAAGGCCCAGAGCTGTGATGGCAGGACTCCCATGACAAAAATGCCCAAACCATGCTGTGGCCTTACTTTCACTTTCAAGTGCTTTAAAACATGTGCCTAACCCAAGTGGTGAGAGCAGGTCCGCCTTTGTGCTAGTCCAGCCTTGTGGGTAGGAAGCGAAACAGACTAGAAGGTGGCAACGCAAGTTTCTTAGGTTCAGTGACATTCACTTCATGGGAATAAGGGAAGAGCTGCGGTCCTAACAGGTCTGCATCTCGGATGCCTCCACCATCTGCTAAGCAGAATACCGGTCAGAAAGAAATGAGATGGTCTGCTGTCCTGCCTCCCAAATTCTGTCTGCAGAATGGTAAAAAGCTGAAACTCTTCCTCAGGAATGGCAGAAATGTCATTAGTTTGAAGGGAGATTGATGCAGAAACCCAAAGAATGACAATAACCAGGCAACAAGAAGCAGGGAAGGGGTCCAGGGAAGCCTGAGCTGTCAGCAGAGAATAATGATTTATCTGATGAGATTAGCAGAAAGTTTGATTAGAAAAGATGCCTTCCTAACACAGCAAAGATTACAATGTGACTTTAAGATTCTGTTGTAGGGAAAACCAATGCCTGCCAAATGTGGTCTGTAACGGCACAGGCTAGCTGTGAGTGATACAGTGGGAAAATAGCCACTAAGCCAGATTTTATTTGATTTGTACTGATGATTTTTATTAGAATACATGGATCATTGCTTCAACCTTTCCATGTAAAACCAAATCAAATTCAAAAACTCACACATCAGTCACCTAACCTTATGTTGTTCCTTCTGCTTTACTAAAGTGGAGCCACATCTCAGCTGATCTGTCCTCGATAAATCGTTCAGCTACACAAAACTGTTGGGCCAAATTTGGGGGGGGAGTGGCACACAAAAGACACCGTGAAATCTGCAGCTACAAATAAGAAAGTAAAGGAGAAGAAACACAGCAAGGCAAGCTTCATAAACATGCGGGGGTGAGGGGGTGGGGGTGGGGTCAAAACAATAGCCAAGGCAAAGCAAGGTAAAGTGAATTTTCTTCATTGTATCAAATGAACTGTAATTTGGTTTTTAAAGGCCTCACTTTCTCCAGCTTTTTTTCAACCCCCTTTAATTCAAGGCACTGTACAGGACTATGTAAAAGCACTGCTCTGAAACCAGAAATGTCCCCAATTAAGTGACATAAGGAGACTCAAACTGCAATAGCCGTTTTTACAAATTAAAAATACAACCACCTTTAAGGTGAAAATTGTAAATGGTAAATGTTACATTTGTAGAAAATCTCTGTATTATTTCTAACAATTTTTTTAAGAGGAATGAAGTTTAATTTATGAAATACAGCAATGGGTCTCCAAAGAAGAAGTGCTTATATCCTACTTGCCACCCTTCTTTTACCTTTCCCTTTTTTATGAGCACTCTTTCCTTTCCTTCTCAGAAACTGCACGTTTCTATCTTAAGCCCATCACCAATGATGATTGTTTAGAGAGGCACTTCTAGTTAACAAATCAGTCCCATCTCCAGGATGTCCTTCAGTGCCGCAAGCAATTCCTCAAATGCACAGGACTATCTCCTCCTCAGAGAAGGTGAACAACCTTCCCAGTTACTGTCAGCAGGCATTCAAACCTAATGTTCCCTAGAGGCGCACATGCAACAAACCAGCTACCGCCCCACCAAAACCACCATCCCCCTGCAAACTGGTGGGCCCCAAAAGCTCAGGCCTCTGATGTCGCCCTGTGTGGTAAATACTAGGGTGTTTTTCACCAGTCTCCATCTCTTCATTCCCATAACCACCAGATCAGGTCTGCATCTCCCATCCCCCTTTGCAATCAAGCGGGACCATGTGACTTAAGATCTAGCCAACAGAACTAAAGCAGAAGAAATGCTTGCCTTTGCCCAGCCCACCCCATAAATCGTCCCCTCATGTAAGCGCGTGTGCATTCTCCCCTCTTTGATCAGCCTGCTCCGAACATTTAGGGAGCACTAAGGCTGTAGGAATCCAGACCTGAAGGACTATGGGGAGTAGAGCCCACCCCCGTTGTCCCAAGACACCTGAGGGAAATGACCCTCTGCTGATGAAGTTGGGAGGTTGGTTGTTCCAGGAATTCACATACCCTGACAAATGCAGCCTCCAAAACAGACTTCCCTGATTCTGGCTCGGCGATTCTCTCTTGCAAGTAAAGCAAACATTCGCAGTTAGAGCTGGCACCAGCCAGGATTGTGAAGCAGGGGAAACTGGTCTTTGAACTATCTTCTTTCCCTTTCAGACTTGTTTTCCCCTCTTAGCACTTCCTCCCTCTGAGCACCAAATGTTCTCAGGCTGCTCAGTCTGTCTCAAGAAAATAAGCCCAATGCATTCATTACCCATTCTTTCAACCATTACCTTTTGAACACCACTCACAGTGGTGTGATAAGCTGCTTGCGACTTGTACAATTTGGAAGAAACTCACTAATACCTCAGACTGTATGTATTCTCATCCATTAAATGGGAATTTTTATACCTGCTCTCCAGTACCGTTATGATGCTGACAAGTAATTCAGAGGAAAATGCCCCCATGAAAACTGGAACACAGTAGGAACTCAAAAAACAAAACAAAACTTTACTATGATTACCGTTATCATCGCATGCTATTTGACACCAAAGTAGATATAAGATTAATATAAAATAGTGTCCTTTCTCTCTAAAATCCATAATCTAGATTGGAAGAAAAATTATATCAAAAATAAAAGGCAATATTCAGTGTTTCACAAATGGTTGCAACATTTTATAGGAAAGAAATATATAATCGACTCCTTTTTTTCTGTTTTTGTTCTTCTGTTTGCTTTTTCTGGGTGTTTTGCAGAGAAACCGGTAGTGAACCTGCATAGGCTCTGCCATGGAGCTGGGCACCTATTTCCTAGAATTGACTCCACAGAAATTATGATTTAGGATTTAGTGATGTAACATTTCCAAAGGGCCAAACAGGAGGGATGATATGTAACCTAAGGAAACACGACAAGGTCCAAGCATTTCTCAAACGCTGGATAAAGTCTCTGCTGCTTCAGTGATAGAGGCCACACCACCATAACACAGTTGTCACTAAAACTACACAATCCCTAACAGAACAGTGGTAGGGGACATGGGATAAGGACAATTTTGCTAAAAATAAAAACACACATGCATTGAAAACAAAATGCCTAAGCTCTTCTGGGTTGTACCTCGTGCAGAAAGGAGAAACCAAGCGGTGGAACCTGCCGCACTACACCAGTATCATGCGTGTCTTCCCAACTCCATGTTCAATGCCGCAACACACTGGTGACTCAAACCAGCACTGCCGGGAGTGTCTGCACCACGGAAAGTGGCAAGCAGTGCCAATGGTGCAATGTTTCGGGTTGTTTTTTTTTTTTCCTCTGAAGCAGGGGTTGTTAAACATTGAACACCATACCAATGAAAACAATCACATATCGTGAGGTATTTGTACTAAATTGCTTCATTTCCCTGACAGCCTCTACTCAGGTAGGTCATATCCTCCTCACTTCACAGATGAAAAACTCAGACCTCACGATGTTGAGCAAGTGGCAAGGAATCCTTTGCCTGTGCGCCCTGCGCAATAACGAGGCTGCTTACAAAAGTAAAGGACACCTGGATTTCTTTTTCTCAGCATATCAAACAAATGTCACAGAAAGCAAACCATCGTCCCAACACTAATTTTTCACTGCTCTTCATCTTTCTCCTCCACTTGTTGGACGCTTCTAAATCAATACATATTTCTCTTCTCACCACCCTTTCCTTTATACATCAATCCAACATTTTACTTACATCTCCTTTTAAGAATTACCCATTGCAATGTCTCAAGAAATAGACGTATACTAATGGTTGGGAAAAGCTATGAACTATCCTGATCCTCACACACCTGTCCCCTCCAAGGTAGTCCATTCTATCTTGTGTTGAGCTACAGATTGTGCAGTGGGTGTGGGTCTAGGAGGAGCTGGGATAGGTCTTGGAGTGAGAAGAGGTTCTAAAAGAAATTCAATTATGAGTGCTGCCAATACCTGGTGTTAGGCTTGGACCTGTGACTGAGGAATAGGGAAAGCCAGGAAACCTCAGTGGATGTCAGGGCAGCCCAAGATCCCAGAGGATGTGTAACTAAATGTAACTAAATGACCTAGGGTAACTAAATGACCTTGGTACTCACCATCTTGGGAATGCAACATCACTCCTTTCCCATCTGGTAAAAGCTAGGCCACCCTACAAAACTGAGAGCCTTCCAAAAACAAAAATAAATATATATAAAACCACTGAGACATGAGAGAGAAGTCCCCAGGCAAGAAATGGCAAGGAGCACAATGATCCGGGAATATATGGTGTGTGAGTCACAGTGGTAGGCAATAAGGGTATGTCCTGTCTGGGCAGGGCCAGAGGGAGATGCAGCCTGTACCCAGCATTATGCAAACTGCTTGTTCTGGAGGCTCTGGACAGACATTAGGGTATGAAAGTGACAGGTTCATATTTGCATTTTGAAAATGGTAGTAGTGAAAATGGGTGAGTGATTAAGGTGAAAACTTGTAGACAAAAAGGCTAATTAGGAGGCAAAAAGAAGCCACTGATAGAATAAAGATGACAGACAATGCAAGATTACACTCTGGAGAGAGAAGAAAGAGTGATGCACAACTAACCTAACTGGGAAAATAAGAGAAATAGAGTAGTTAAGAGTTTATTCCCCAATTTTTGTCTGATGAATATTGTGAATATTGGTGAAGGTTTAGCAATGGGGTAGCTTTAAAAAAAAAAAAAAGAAGGAAGAAAGAAAAAAGTACATTTTAGACATTTTGTGTTCCAAGTGTCCATTTGTCATCCAAATATAAAATCCAGCAAAGTAACTAAATATGTGAATCTGGAGCTCAGAATAGAGACACATAGATTAAGGTCATTTCAGCTAGAGTGAAATTTAAAGTTCCTTTATATAGAGAATTTACTGGTCCAGATAGGTAGAAAGTCCAGTGGAGGGACAGCTTTTAGGGTTAACAGGTCCAATGGGTTCCCCTCTGTTCCATCTCCTCCCATACATCAACTTCATCCTAAAGCTACCTTCTCTCAGGGTCACAGGATTTTGGGATGTATTTGTTTCCTCAATCACTTTCAATGGGAGAGAGGTCAACCTGCAAAGGAGCAAAACGCCTCCTGAACTTTGTCCTGATGGGAACCATTATAGAACCAACCGTCAAGCCAGGCCACACCGTACATGGATTTGCTTAGGCCTAGATGACCCAAATTAATTACTGTGTCGAGGCAGACAGAACTCTGATGGGTCTCCCCCCTCAAGAACCACATGGGCAGTACGCACTGGGGAAGCAGTGGAGTGTAGGTCAGTAAGAAATCACAAGTGCAGACAGAGCCTACGAGCCCGGGGCATAACTTACAGAGTATACAGGGGAATGCCAAAGAGGTCTGCGTGAATGGACGTGCAAATCCCATCCTGCTACTCCTTCCTTCACATCCTTCAAAGTCTTCCCACTGGTGTCAGGACAGAGCAGCCTTCACAACTGTGGACATGGAGGCTGTCTTGCTAATATACCCACATTTTTCCTTCCTCCAGTGGTCCTGGCTCCCCTTGATCCATGCTCAGGCATATCACTGGCCCTCCAGCAACAGAACTTAAATGTTCATTTCCTTGAACAGAACACTTTCCTATCCATCCCTGCCACTCCTCTTCCCTAATCAGCCTGTCTTCATTCATGTGCCAACCCTTGACTGAATCAGCATGTCCCTGGAGCAATCACTTGTCTTGTCCTTTGCTGGACTGGCCCGGACGCAATTTTACATTTTATGATTATCAAGCAAGTCCTCCCTTCCTCATTGAACAAAAAAAGCTGCCTGAGGACAAGGGCTATGTCTGGTTTGCTTTCCTCCTACCCAAAGTGCCCAGTATGGCACAGGGCAGGGAAGGGACTGCATCTGTGCCTCTCCAGTGTGCTGTGAACACAAGAAAGTATCAAAAAATGCTGGCAGAATTCCAAAGTCAAAAAAAGAAAGAAAGAAAAAAACATTCCACAGGGCTCCTGTGCATTCGAGAAGGGCAACCTAACATGATGGAAATTCATAAGTTTTTGCTTGTTTGTTCACTCTTAACTAAGAAACTCAACCACAAACATCATAGCCCTAGCTTCATGTATGACTGCATATATGATGTGTTCTACATCACATACAACCAGAGAAATGAAAAGTTGTGCTCCATCTGTGTACAATCAAAACATAGTCTGCTATCATGTATATCTAAGTAGAATAAATAAATTTAAAAAAAATAAAGGTCAGATTAATCCAAAACAAAGAAACTCAACCACAAGCAGACCATGAGTATCAGCTTGACAGAATACATCTTTCTCCATAACTAAATCAGTCATTCGTTTCAGAAATGTTCAGGTATAGATTAAAAATCAGTAAGAAACATGTAGATCAGCGCTCTGAACCTCCTGAGGCTCCGGCAGTCGTATGAGCAGGTAGAGTTGATGTACAAATCTCAAGCTCAGTGATTTCTATGAAAATTAAAAATAAAAAAAGAAGCAGCAAAACAATCAAATTCTGTATATGTCTTATCCCTTGGCAAAAATTACCTCTTATATGGTCATTATAAAGGGAAATACCGGCCTCTTTACGCTCACTTCCGTATGCACCTTAGTATTTGATACATACTGTGTGATCATTGGCTGCAGACAGTGGAGAAAACAAACTTCTAGAGTAAAACAGCTTCCTGTGATCAGGTGACAGCGTGGCAGAAAGCAGGGGAGGCCCTGTATATCAGGGACCTGGACAGCAGTTACAACTCAGCATTTTTGTATTTTCTACTGCAACTTCCCCATTGATTAACAAGAGCATTATTAATATTTAAAGTTCTGCTTCAATTAAAATAATCAGAACACCACGGTAACAACAATAAACATCCTACGGCAGTGCACTGCTTTCGATTATTCAAAGCACTCTCAGGCACAATTCCACATCTTTCTTTACAGTTTGAGAAATTCAGGACTGGTCCTATTCCTCAGGGCCAGTTATTGGGAAAGCTAGGAGGAGCTCCTCAGTTTTGCCTTTCAACCTCTTTGTGAACTGCCTCTTTCCCATTTTTTTCTGCCATAAAAGAAAAAAAAGTCTTTAGATGTTGGCATTCCAAATTTGGATGAAGGAGGTTCTGTAGAAAAAGTTATCTTTCTTCTTGCAAATCAATCATTCAGAATCCCAATTTCCTAATTACCAGGGCTTTTCCTTGGGGTTAAATATGCCCATAAGAAAACACCACTGCTTCAATTAATACTAAGTCTGAGAAGCATTTTTAATCCATTTTCAAATGCCTTCTTCCCTTCAGCTACACTGAAAGAATATTTTTAAATTGCAGGTGCATATGAGAAATGATAATACCTATCACTTTGTCAGCTACACCTGAAAATTCTCAAAGATAAGAATACAATACGTAACCAGAGCCATTAACAATTGAACACACCCCACCCCCAACGAAGAAAAATGCTTTTGTAAGTAATGGACAATCCAGGCAAACTCTACTGTTCTGTCCAAGTCACAAAACTCTCATCTTTTCCTTAACTGTGTTTGACAGTAGGACCTAGAGGTAAACTGAAAAGGAGTAGTGGCACTGCTTCCCATGTGGATGGAACATCTACTATAATGTCCCCCCACATTGACATAAGCCCATGAATGTTCCATGTGTGCTGTGGTGAAGAAAATAACATAGGGAGGCTGAGACAGGAGAATCGTGAGTTCAAAGCCAGCCTCAGCAACGGTGAGGCACTAAGCAACTCAGTGAGACCCTGTCTCTACTTAAAACACAAAATAGGGCTGGGGATGTGGCTCAGTGGTCGAGTACCCCTGAGTTCAATCCCCAGTACCAAAAAAAAAGAAAAAAGAAAAAAGAAAATAACAGACTTAGGTGAAGTATAAAAATATAAACATGATCACCTCATTTTAATTCACAGCATTAGTGAGTTGTCTACCCAACATCATTGCCCTGTTCTTCCTTCCTGACAGAACCTGCAGTGTTTTTGTTGTTACACCTGTTCATTTTCACACAGCCACCCCTTCTCCTAAAGAATCAGGATCAAGGACCTCATCTCCAGTTCCAGAAGCAGATCCCAGTACTATGGCCATCTCAGCTTTGCCTCCCCTAGCCAGGAACTGAGTTACAAGTGGTCACTCAGACACAAAGACATGGCTGCACTGAGCTCCTGGGAAAGGTCCCCTACTCTGAGGAAAGAGACATGTTCTAATCCTCAATGAACATTTTCCTGTTGGGGTGTGACACACAGAATCAATGCAGGAATCTCCTTTTCATTCCTAGGATGCAGCTGGTCAGAGAAGAGGGAGAACTCCAACAGTTTTGGAATTGGTTACCTACATATTTTCTTACACGTAAGGCAATTTGAATCTGAGTTTTCTTTTGTTGCAGCTGAAAGCATCCTAAAATAAACAATAGATCCATCCCCCCGTCAGTCACCCCAAACACAGGCTTAGGAACTTAATGCTCACAGCATTTCTTTAAGAATAAATACCACCTCTGGATAAATCAGGATTCCCCCTACTGAAGAGTCCGCCTCTCTTGAACACTCCTATCTGTGGAAGAGCCACAGACACATCATTTCCAGGAAGGATACAAGGCATTCGCTGCTTAATTCTCTGATTTGCACACAGAGAATGCAAATTCTCTTCTCCTCCATTCCATTCACAATGGCCCTCTCATGAGGGTCAACAGACAAGCAAATACTCCTAATGAGCACTTAGCACAGGTAAAAGCTAATGACTTCAAAAGTCACCCCAGAAGTATTTTTTCTTTGGTTTACCAACATCAGCCCTACACACATGCTACATACATGGCCTAAATGCTGCAAAGTTCTACTTATGTTATTTAGTTATATGCACTTTTCTACGAAGAGAGTATAGTTAGCATTAACTTTTCGAAGTGGTCCTGTCTTAACGAAGGTGAAGAACCTCACTTTAGAAACATTCCTGCTTAGCAAACCTCACTGGTCCGATGGTCCAAACACACTAACCATCTCACTGTAGCAGAAGGGAGAGCAGAGAACGTGCTGTCCAGATCTTCAGATTTCTTGCTCGAGGCAAATCATCTTTAAGAATTAATAATACTGAAGTTTTGCAATATTTTGGATGAAATGCAATACTGTGGACTCTCCTGGGGCCTCAAAAGCCATTTATATTCCACTTTAGCAGAAAGAAAAATAAGTCTCATTGCTTAAAATTAAGGAACATGATCTACTTTTCTGCTTGTGCCCCTCCAAATAAATTATGAAACCTGAGCTTAAAATTCAGTTGAAGAGACAAAACACACACTTGAAAAAAAATAATATTCCAAGGCTTTTTTTTAGGTTCAGCTATAAACAGAAAACACCAAGAAATTGTTGGAGAGGAGATGGAAGTTGCTTGAAGCAGGACTTCAAGAGAAGGTAAGAAGGATTTCAAATGTTGGAGAGCACAAAGAAGGGAATTCTGGAATGTGGAGGCGTGGCCAGAGAACAGGTGAGACAGAGCCCAGGCAGCAGAGTCAGGCTACCTGGAGATGCACACTGAAGCACCCAACCCAGTGTTGTTTCTCTGGAAAGGAAATGTAACAAAATGGTGAAGAAGAGAAGAGACCTGGGTCATCTCCATCAGCGAGGCTCAAAAGCCTTTCCCTCAACCTTACTCCATTTACCACCACGACCTTTAAGCCAACTTCTTCCCTCCTTTCCTCTTTTACAAACAAAACCTTTAATGATAAAATTTGAAAACCAAATCCCCTGGCTTCAGATTTGCCCCGCCTCCTACCTATTATGAGCCGGAGGCACCTGTCAGTTCTTCCAAAGACCTTCAGTGGCTCCCTACTGCTTTTAGTATAAAGTTGAAATTCTTTAAACTGGCATGTAAAGTGCTCTGTGATCTGGCTGTCTTGTCTCCTGTCTTCCTTCTACCTGGAAAAGTTTCCATGAAACAAATGCAGAAGGAAGGAAGGAAGGAAGGAAGGAAGGAAGGAAGGAAGGAAGGAAGGAAGGAAGGAAGGAAGCGAGCAAGGAAGGACAGAAATGCAAGCAACATTAGCCCATCAACTTTACAGACATATATGAACTGTATATAACTGATGATTGATTGAATATATATCTGTATGGTGTGTACAGACAGAGATAAAGGGTGAAATACCAATTCTTCACAAAGTAAAAGGTAAGGTCCCTACAAAGTATCTACATAAGCTCTAATCTTTTCATATTTCAAATTTAGGGCTTTAATTATGTAGGTGGTACATATGACAAGTACAATCTGCATATTACTTAATATTAAGCGATGAACTGTCTCCTCATAGCAAATATGAACTTTAATTTGGCCCTTGATGGGACATGATTTATCATTCTACATAATCATGTTCCATCACTGCAGGATGAAAAATTGGAATACATGTGGATATTAGTGTATTCTAGGTTTCTTCGAGTCCTAATAAGCACTTGTGTCAATGCTTATTATTTCCAAATTTTAATTCCTGTATGTAGCCCAAGTTGATAAAGTTTGATGGTGTTCATCAAACTTTAAAACCAAGATTTTAAGATTCTGTACTGTCCTCAAAAGTCTCTGCAAGGGCTAGGGTTGTGGATCAGTGGTAGAGTGCTCGCCTTGCATGTGTGAAGCACTGGGTTTGATTCTCACCACCACATAAAAATAAGGATATTGTGTCTATCTAAAAAAAAGTCTCTGAAAATAAAAATGTTAATCATCCCTAAGAGTCAAACCTTTACTGTCATTCAAGGTATAGATTTAAACTTCTCTTTAGAAAGACTCCCTAACTGCCCTAGATAAGAGAGCACCCCAGGCCCTATGCCTCCCACATCTGTGTCCACTAACCCCTTCCACAGCTCCAGGTTTTCACAATCCCTAGCACTATTGGGAATTTTATATCTATCTATCCATATTTACTCACTTACATATATATGCTGTCCAGTATATATGTAAGCATACACATACATATGCATATACATATTTGTGGTTGCTATACTTGTTTATTGGCTCCTAGGAAGAAGCAAATTTCAGAGGAGCAGGGATTCGGATTGTGTCTCTGTGACCTGGAATTTAGACTAGTGTCAGGCTGAGAGCTCAATGAACATTTGCAGAATGAATAAGTGGATTTATTCAACATAAAAACTCAAAATCCTTGACACAAAAACAAAGAATCAACATCACAGAACAACAATCAGAGAATTTAACAAAATGACTATCAGTAATTAAAAGGAATGTTTTAAATGCTGATAAAAACAGATTCTTGTGAAACACAATATAATAAAGCAGAAAGCATTTTTCCCAGTAAGGACTTCACATATTTTTAATTAGGTCATTACATGTTTTATTTTACTAAAACACTGAGTGAGAGGATGTATTAAAAAAAAAATACAAGGATGAGATAAAAACTTGGTTGGAAACATAAGAATATCCATAAGATGAAATTCACAAATTACGGCCCCTTTAAAATATAAAACAGATTTGAAATGGCATAACTTGACTACCTGATATACAGCTTACTACCGGCTTTCCCAAGGGATTGTGTACAAAGCTCTCGATTTTCTTTAAAAAAAAAAAGAAAGAAAAGAAAAAAGAACCAGCTGGTAGATATATACTGTGCCCTTCAAAAGCTCTTGTTAAAGCCACAAATAATTGCAAAACTTGTTCAAATCAAATGGACAATTTATTTTATGTATGATTCTACAAAGCCTTATCCACGGATGGCTCTGCACCCCATTTGAAAGGATTTGCTGTAAAACTGCACCGGCATAAACAAACAAAACTATTCTCAATATTTATACTCAAAACAAAAACGATGAAGTTCTACATTCAGTTGGGGGTGTGAAAACCCTTACTCCCTGATTTTCATTGGCTGGAGTCTAATACACCAAACAGGGTTTGCACTTTAAATGTAACACACACATAGTGTCTGTTTTCATGTCCATATACCAAGTATTGTCCAAAAATTCGGCACAGGGAAGAAAAGCAAAGGAGTAAGTGTATAAATTCTAAAACATACCATGATGCTTTGTCATATAAGATGTTTAAACCGACAGGAGTGGAACAGGTCTTAAGAATTCCTTACAAGCTCTTGGATTCAGACTAGATTAAGAAAGATGAATAGAGAAAGAAAAAGGAGTCTTGGCCAGAAAAATGCCAAGCAGGGCAACTGGGCCAGCAGAAGAATTGAGAGGTGTTTGCCAAGACCAAAGCAGGCTCCTGCCCAACTTCAGGAGCCAGACCCTGTCATCTTGGGGTCTGGAACATCAGAGCCCAGCACCCACATCTCAGGACTGGATGGAAGAAGCAAGAAGCTGTTCGGTCATAACAAAGCAAAACATGGGCACTGCCGTGGCTTCCCCGGACACTGGTATGCCTCAGGTACCTTTTATTGACATCGTTCTCCTTTTATTCTTAGTTTTATTTTTAATTCAGAAATGTAGCTTCAGTCTAAATAAAAGAAGTCAAAGGAAGAAAAGACTCTCTTGACAAAACAAGCTTTCCAAACACACCTGTCCCCTGTTTGGAGCATTCTGTGTTCTACTCAGATGGTAGAAGCATGGTTTCTAATCTTCTAATTTGCTCCACAATTTCCGGTCTATGTCCTGCCTGTGTAAATCTCTGTGGCAGCAGTTCTCAAAAATTTAAAGAAATATGAATCCCAAGGGGCACATTACAGATGCTGGTCCCAGGGCACCACTGCCAGAGGAGCCCCAGGAATCTGTAGTTAGCAAAATATCCAGCACAAGGGTGTGGGGCACACTTTGAGAAATCTTTTAGAACCATATTTTACCTAATTCCAACTGACCCTCAGATCTGGAGCACTGTTTTAAAAGAAAAAAAACATTTCTAGTTCCCTCCCAGAGGTACTGAATTGTAATCTTCTAGAAGGGGCCAAACTGCTGAACTTTCGCCACACCTCTCCCAGACCACCCTCCACTTTCGGCCACACACTTTCTGATGGTGGGAAATAATGAGTAATCACTCCCGTCAGTCCTTCAGGTTCTCTACCACTGCTGGAGAGCTGCAAAGGGCACATCATAAGGCTGAGAACCCTCATGCCCAGAACAGCATCAAGGCAGATGTCCAGCATCATCCCACAGAAAAGCAGACCCTCCGGGCACCAAGAACTCTGGGGAACCTAGTGGTATTAATGGTTCATGTGCTGAGATCAGAGCTCAGGCTACCAAATAACAGCTTAAGTACAAAAACCAGAATCACCTTTGCTGAGGGAAAACGGTTTGCACACGGCAATCCACACCCAGGACACAAATAAATACACCACACGAGAGGACATAATTCTTAAACAGTTGTAGAAATGCTTAAAGTTTCTTTCAAACCTCCCCGCAGGATTCAGCAACACTCAATGATGAGGCTTGTTCTTATACCACCTGAAACCAACGTCGCCTAAGCACATGTGAGAGATCCAAAGAAAACACTCCGTACACCCAGTCCCCACAAGCGCGATGAAAAGCAGCCATCACCTGATTCAATCAGACCACATTCAAAGCAGGTGGTTCTGAACATTATTTGAGCAAAGCGTCCAAGCTCCTTCTCTACCCGGGGCGACAAAACCTACGTGTATTTTTAATGATACGTGAGGAACTGGAAAGAATGGCTTCAATCCTTTTTGTGGGTGAAATTTAATCCCCACATTTCTAGTTAAAAAGCACAAAGAATAGGAGAAAGTGCACCTTAGAAGAGCAGCAAGCACAAGGAAATGTCAAGAAATTAAAATACTTATTATATTTAGAAGCCTTATGTGATGTCATCTTTTCAAAGCTAGACAAAATGGGATTTTCGTGGTCATTTTCCTTCTTTGGCAAGCTGCTTTAAGGCAGATTTAAGTTTCTGTTGATTTATATATTTGGTTATTTCTATAAATTTGACTTCAATAAAGCAACAAACATGAGTGAGAGAAGTACATATTGTAGAACTTTAATCCCTTTCCACTTACTAATTACATGGAAGGGATAAGGTATTTAACGTTGTGTCTCAGTTTGCTCATCTGTAAAATGGAGACAATAATATATATTGTTTGAAGATGAATCAGATCACAGATGTATTCTTACTAGGATATCATGCACACAGAAGTGAAAAATACATGCAAGTTTTTATAAGTATTATTAGTATTGATGTCTGCTGAATCTTTCATTGACAAAAATAATTCAGATAGAGCTTGATATATACTGGAGTAAAAAATAGACTGGATAATCTATATAAAGTATGACCAAATTTTCTGGGTAGTTCTGGAAAAGTAGTCAGACTATTAAAGGCAGACAACTCTTTTCACCCATTTTCTCTGGAAGGCCAGAGAAGGCACACAGAGTTGACCTAACCATTGCATTTAAGGAAGTCTCTCACAAATTCGTTAATTTAAAAAAACAAAATCTCTTTTGGACTGCACCGGCGGTTTTTTTTATTTTTATTTTTATTTTTTTCCCACATCTTCAGTGTGGTGTAGAAATGTTGACACAGAAAGGAAATGACTGAGAATGTTATTTAGTTGAGAGAAATTAGAGAAGATATCTCAACAGTATTAATGGAAAGGTTAAGAAAAAGCAAGGAGAGAAAAAAGAAGTCTTTCAAAAGATGATTTTCCATTAAACTTCAGTTGATTATGGGGAAAAAAAATTCCAAGCTATTAGTCTGTAGTGTTGGTTAATAGTTTTCCTTATTTTGAGAAAACAATGAAAACTAATGAGTTACATCCAGCAGCTTTAAGAAATGAATTACTGTGCATAATTCGTGAGCCCTTACACCACATGCCTCGATGCCGTCCTTCTTTTAGTTAAGGTTTCAAATTAAGGTTATTATTTATGAGAAAAAGTTGGAGACACATTAAGAGCTATAACAATTCCCCCCGGCCATTAGTTGGGGAGAGTGGCTTCATTCAGAATGAATGGAAGACAGACTCCAGGCCAAATATTTAAACAGGGGTGCAAAGGATACACACACAGCAATCCGCACGCACCTGTCACTGCAAAATTCAACACTCACACAATCGAAAGGGCATTTGTGTTCACAAATCAAGTAATTATATCCCTAACTATCCATCTGCATATGCAATTACCCAGTCTGTTGCACAGAAAAGCAGATTTTTGCAGGTGTTTCCCTACCATCTTTCCTTCAAAATCCAGTTGCCCTTTATGTCCCCAAATCTGGGCACATACCAGTCCTCTAATTGAATCTTCGTGGCACTGTTGTGAAGATCAAGTGTTATGTTTTCACATACCGAGTTCACATACAGAAGACTCTGTAATCTAATCAGGCTTTGGCTCCATATTACCACTTACCTAATGGTTTAATGGGCTCCACTGACACCTTGATGTTGAAGGATGTGCACTGTGCTTCATAACTCCTTTGAGAAATCTGTTCCTAAGCTTCTCTGACACTTTCCAGTTTTGCACACATACTTTAAAGTCTCAGAGAAAACTCTCAAATGCCAAGTGAAGTTAAATAAACAGAACAGCAAAGCAGTCCATGGAGAAAATGAGCATGTGTGATTGAGGGCAGTGTATTTAATCAAAAGGTAGCGTTTCCAAATTTTGGCATCACAGAAATTCAAACCGCAAAGTGGTTTTCTATAAGCACTTGTTCCAACTAGTGCCAACTCTATGTCCATGTAGTGGTATTATACTTAAGAAATCAATAACATCTCAGCCGTGAGGGCATCTAGGGACCAGTTCCCCTTCATGTCAATCTATGACCTAAGTTAATCTCAGAGCCAGCTTCACAGAATCAGAAAGCCCAACAGGATATCAGATGGCATCAAATCCACTACCCATCACAGAAATAGAAACCAAGGTCCAAGTAAGTTCAGAGATATCCAACGCCTCAGACTGTACTTGAAGGATTTTACAACCTTCCTGTACTTGAGACTACTTCTAAATAACCTCCTTACTGTTTGAAGTTAATAGTCATCCTCTGCTATGTAATCATCTATATGCATGTTTCTTTCATTGGTTTTAGATTTCCCTGGATAGATAGCTTAAACCATGAAGGGTCTCTTTAAAACAGTAACGGTACGTTTGCAGTTCTAGAAAACATAAAATCCATGGGTTAAACTTTTTCTTTCTTCCTTATAGAGGCTTCTAAAATCTTATTTTAAATGGCCTTTTAAACAAATATTATATACAGTTTATAAAACATTGTTTAGATGTAAGAAGACCCATCTTATTTTCTACTCGTTATAGATTAAGCAAACATACCATTAAAAAAAAACAATAACAATCACAAAAGGGGGGAGGGGGGAGTAGAGAGGAATCCAGCCTAGAGATCAAGTCTTTGACTTCTTCATACTGAGGATGAGACACTTGTGGCCGCAAAATACATTTTGTTTGCCCTGTTCAGGATTCCTAGAGACGTTGCCAGTTAGAGCATATACTTCCCAGCTGCCCCAGGCTCCTCTCTCCGTATTGTCTGCTTTACTCATTTACATTTCCTGCCTGAAGACCAAAGTCAGGTGCACTGTAAAAGCCCTGTCCTATACCGGGTGGGCACCTCTGTGTCCAAACTGCTGTCAAGGTAAGAGAAGGAACAACCCAATTAAAAAAAAAAAAAAATCCTCTCTTAGGAACAGAAAAAAGCCATGAATAGAGACCAATTCCCATCTCCCTTGAAAGAGCTGCCAATATCAGCTATGATGTAGCTATTCCTATCAGTGTTAAAATATTTAGGTGGTTGACTTCATTATCCATTCACACATTACAAGTACTATATTAGGAGGAAAGTATCGTTGGCATGAGTAGGAATATCCTGAGCAAAAGTGAAATGATCACTGACCAGTGTTTAACAAGAAACTAGATACCAACATCAAACTGTGCATCACACACACACACACACACACACACATACACACACACACACCCCCTTATGGACTAAGTTAGCATACTCCAAAAATATTTTCTGCTCAATGTTCTACACGGGAGAAATTATATGAAAATAGTGGTTCTACAGCCAAAGCAATGGGCTCATTACAAATCATATTCTTTTGGGGTGTTTTACAGTATTTAATGAATAATGTACTCCAAATTTCTCTTAACATGTCTTGAAACAAGGTTTTTAAAAAATGTTTAACTACAGTATTCTTTCAGAAAGTTAATAGTAAAGGGGGAGAATGAATTATAAGAAAATAATGTGTAAAAATGGAATATCACATGTGACTTTAGTGCTTCAGCATCTCATTCTTGATAATTCCGGAATGCAGAGAAATGTGGAAATTTTATTCTTAATCATTTAATGCATGCTATAATTACATTATTTAACTAAATTAAGCTGTAAATCCAAATATTCGAAGACCATGATTCCCTTTTTCTCTCTGCAGAGAATGTGAACGTGAGTTCTTGCCTTCAGTTTCTGTGAACTTTTAAAGCTAGTCCTTAATCAAATGTTTTCCTTGAGTCAATGCTCTGCACCTATCCCAAACACCCAAATAAAAACTGCAAAAGATATATCATACACACCAAAATATTTTAAGTAAATGAAACTAAGAAACTTAGAATATTACAACATATTGAAATTGAGGTCATATTTCATTTTTATAAATATTTTCCTCATTTTCACTTGACTGTGCCTTCACTCCCTTATATAAATGTTATATTCTTTTTTGCACGGTGTTGAGGATCAAACCCAGGGGCCTCGTTCATGCCAGGTAACAGTTGCACCACTAATCTACATCCCTAGCTATAAATATTATATTCTTAAATAAACAACCCCTGTAGTCAGTATCAACAGCTGGACTTTGAGTTCTCTGGCCAAAACACAACATTTTATTTCAAATATTTATTGAAATATATGTACACACACACACAAAGATGGATCAGAATGTACAAAGAGAAAGAAAATGAAGTGAACCAATGTAGGCCAATACAACATTCTCTCTAACTAATAAAGTAACCATAAACTGTACATATATTCTATTGGGGAGATTATCATGAATGAAAATTATAGAATCAGATGAAAGGTGGTTTGGATGCACATAGAAGAAAAATGGCCACTGAGAATAAAGAGACTTCTTAGCTAAATAGAGTCTTTTGAGATTGGTATTATGATTTAAGTCTACTTCAAAATGGTTTCAGCCTTATTAAAATTACATTAAAACTAGCCCTGACACATTTGCATTTAAAGGGTTGCCTTGCACTACTTAGCAGTCGCTGGATTCAGTCCCCATTGATTTAAAGTATTAGGGCACTACAATCACAGACATTTTTCAGGATAAAGGACAATAATACTCTGAACAAAAGGGTTTAAGGATGCAAGTCATCAGGAACCTGAATAGGAGAACTACATTTATTTGCACAGAACACATTCACCTGCAAGAGGGAACTATCCCAGAGCAGGCTAGACAAGAGAATTGTCATCTATTACATGAGCTCCTTACCAACAGGACCACATTCACTCAGGAACATTGTACCTCTGCTGGAAAATAATTTGTTAAAAGAAAAGACACAATAGACTTTTTTTTAATATTAAAGTTTCTCAGTTAAAGTTATTAACTTTGATCCTTTCAATCCAATGTTAAGAGAAAGGAGTATCTTATTGCAACATCTATAAAGATTTGAAATAGATAATGCAGCCTTTCTTTGAAAAAGAAAAGAAAGCTACACAAAGCAACACAGCTCAAAGAAGTGGGAGTCTTGCATTTCCTTTAAAAAGAAAATAAATGCATTCTTAGGTCTGGTTCTTTAATCATTAAGAGCTCAACCGCAGGACTATAGGCTTTATTATTTTAACCAATTCAGAACCTGTTTGATTCAGACTGTTGACTCACATAAGCCAGAAGATGAGTTATTTCAGTGTTCGGCACCAAGTGACTTATGAAAAACTTACACTAACAACACCAGAGAATCTAAAACCAGAAGTCTCCACAGAGGTCACACTGGCCAAGCCCCCAAAGACCATGGAGAATACAAGAAGATATTTGAGGTACAAGAGTTCCCAAACTGGATCATGAGCCACTTCCACCTCGAACTGGAAAATAATTTAATTTTTTAATTTTGTCCTAAATAACATAGATGAGAAAATGCTTTGGAAAGTTCAAAGTGTTACATACAACTATTAAGGTCATTCAATTATGAGAGAAGTTGAGCAAGTGTAAGGTTTTATGAGAGTTAATTCTGCTCTACAGTTTAGTTTTTAAAAGAAAAATGTCAATGTAGAAATTCCCGGGCTGCATACAAATACATTTTTAAGGACAAATGTTTTTATGATGAACCAAAATCAGTTGCTGGAGATTTCATGCTTTCAGTCATTATTTTCAACACAATAGATAAATAAGAAAATACACATTTAAAAGGCATGACCAAAATGGACGACAAATAAAATTAATTTTGTAAAAAACAGAAATGTCATAAGATTGTTTACTAGGCAGCAGTTTCTGTACCAGCAATGTAATCGAGACCTAAGAGAAGCAGTTATTTTCTACTACTTATTAATGAAAAGAAATGTACTTTTCATTGAAAAGGAAAATGTGTTGTACCCCACTGATACCTCCAATTTTTATGGTTTTGTTTCAACTGAAAATAAATTTGATTTTAATTTTAAAATAAAGAATGAGAAAAAGATTGCTGTCTTTATGAAGAGCATGAATAACTGGGGAATCTGTCCTTGGATGCAGGTGGGGGTTGAAGCCTGTTTCTTTCTAACCCCAGCCTGAGTTATCTGCAAGAATCTTTCACACTTTCTCCTGTTCTGTCCTTTCCTTGGTTTGGGCGTGGATAGGTACCTCCACTTCTTCCCTCGGCCGGCTTCCTAGTTTACCACCACACGCCCACTATATTGCAATACATGTTTCTGTGAGAAATAAAACCCAGAGATGTGGTTTAAGTGGAAACGGGAGCAGCCACACCACTGCAGCATAAGCTTTTAATGCCACGCGGAGGAAGGGAAGTAAATGCTCAAAGTTTTCATACAGCTAACTCTGTTTATAGCTGCCAAGTAAAGAACCTAAATTCAAGTGCTTTATAATTGTTACAAATTGTGCCAAAGTACAGTGTGTAACAATAAATTATGAAGCTTATCTAAATTATAAAAGTAATTAAACTTTCCTCAGATACTCATAATTCTGCCCTCCATAAATTTTCTCTCCATTGCATATTCAACAGCTATGTGTTCCAGTTAAACAAAAACAAAACTAAAAAAGGGGGAAAAAAAGAAAAAGAATAATCTCCTTCCAACAACCATGTATATATAGGCATACAGCATACCTAAATTCCAGAAATGTATAAACAATGACTTTCAAGATCTTCATACCATAGCAAATGTTAATAAAAATATTTATACTACAAACAATTCTCTTAGAGCTTTTTGTAGTTCTGTTTTGCTTTTATTATAATAGACATTTGTTTTATCACAAGTTTTCTGCCCCATCCCAACATTTCCCCTACTGCATAAAGCCATAAATCTCAGTTAGTGTATTACTGTACAATCTATTGCAATAACAAAAATAATGAAAGCAATAGCAACCCAGTTATATGGTCCTTCCCACTGGCAAGAGTCTCCCAGCTTCTTTACACACTCTAAATAGTAAAATGTAAACAGGACTCGTGAGCTGCTAAAAACCAGCAGTCTAGAAAGAAGTAAGTCTGATGCTCAGAATCAAACTGAACAGGAGCCATGAAATTATTAAAAAAAAAAAAAAAAGGTTTATAGCCACAAGGGAGTATATATTCAGAGATGATACCATTTCCAAGTTTAAATTTAAAGAAAGACCCAAAACAACTTCTCAATACTCTTAAGGGAGGAAATAAGTCTCTTGTCAAAAGGTTCAACCAGATTCCTAGAGGGAATAAATCAGCCAAGCAGGTGGGTTAGTGATGAAGGAAACTCTTGTTCTATTATAAATATCATCAATAATTAGCGAACATGATGAACAAATTAAGAAAAACCATGTAAGTTAGAGCCTGAGTTTGGAAGAAGTTTCCCAAGATTTCATTTGATTTTTGTTTGGGTACCTGGTTTCTCAATCCTAAATCAGGCGCTTCTATTTTCAGAATCTATTCCAATTTAATGAAAACATTTATTTTATAAACAGAAAAGGAAATGAGTTTGAATAAGATATATTTATGCAATTACCATATCTAATAGCCAATTACATGTCCTTACATGAACAGATAAATAATATATGCACATACATTTATCAATCTCATCTGTAAGGGAAAGAAGAGAGAAGAAATTAAAAAGAGAACAAACTATTATATATAGCATTCAGTTTTCATTATTTCATATTTGCCTAAGGGAATGCAATATTTGTCTTCAACGAAGCTACAAATTATAAACATTTGGTTTAAATCTTTTAAAGTCAAACTAAAAATAAACAAGTTATGTATTAACTGTATCATCTGACCTGGCAGCTATATGTTAGAACTACTTACATTATTTTTTTTGTTTGTAAAATAAAGCAAGGCGAATATTCAAGTTCATATAAAGCTATTTAGACACTAATTATTTTAACATCAAGATAAAATTTTTAAAAAATACTAATGTCCACCGAAGGATATCATGAAAAGTTAATGTGAGAAGAGGATCAGATATGATACACTTCTAAAGCATCCATTAACTAAAGTTACATGAAACTGGAAGGAGGGGGGACTCTGACAACCACATGAATACCAAATTAATTCATTATGATCAGTGCTACCACAATGAACACAAAATTAATTCATCACAGTGGAATACACAAAGCACTACCTTCTTGTTATCCCTACTGACAAAAAATAATACGACGATCATCCTCCACCAAGGTGACACACGGGGCCATGGGCACTGCCACCTTGTCACACAAGTACGTCCTTCCCTGGGAGTCTACACCAAGATATTTTTGTAAGGAGGCTCCTTATCAACCACATTAAATAAAACGTAAGAAGTAAAGACTCACGTTAGCAATGGAGCTCCCTCTATTTTTGCTTCCTTTCAAGTCTAGGTCCAGAGTGAATCGAGTGAAGCCCTACTAAAGGAGGCGCTCACTGTCAAAGTCCTGCAAGTGTACACCCTCCCCTTGCAGGATCACAAGAGTGAGTCCCACAGTCTCAGACTGAATGTCAAGACTCTAGAGCATGGCCACCTCCCTGGCAGCTCAGGGACCAGATGGTTCTGACATCTAGTGTCATGGCCAGGGTCAGGTGTCTTCTAAAGGAACTGCTCTAGACCTCAATCTCCCCTAAAAGTCCTTACGTACACTCATAGACACTAAACCAGTCATAGGAGTCTATAGTCCACCACAGGACTCCAGCACAGGATCACAAGAAAATTCAAAAAGAGCTAGTGAAATCAATCTCTGCTTTTGACATCCTCCTCTCTAGTGAAGAGAAGAGGCATAAATCTCAGGAGGACTCAGTCTACTGCCCACTTCTATCATCACCTTACCCATCTCCTTGGTGCTTACAAAGTGCCTTTCTTCAAAGGAACTGAGCAGGTAGAAAGGCACACCTAAGACGGAAGAAAAATCTTCCCAACAGCAGATGCCTTTCTCCTTGGGAACAAGCACCATGGAGTGACAGACCTTTCCCTTTCTTTTGTCCATTCTCCCTTGAGCCAGGGAACACCTGGAGACCCTTGGGCAGCTGAGAAGTACAGTTCTCAAACACCTATCTACAAGACCATTCTTGTGGAAAATTTCCTCCTTGCCTTGAAATAGGTAAGTTTTATTAGATGTTGTTAGATCTTCAATGAGGAGCTGATCTTGCACGTTTTTCCAGCTCAGGCCCAAGAAATGCAAATGTTAGTTGATGTCATGAAAGGCTCCAACTTAATGTCACAACCTGCTAAAGAAGAAATCTGTTTATTCAGAATATTTCTTGGAGTATACAGAGACTCAAAAGATGGATACTCTTTGCATGGCTGAACTGCTCTTCATCTTTTTTTACTTAGCCTTTGTGGGTGCTAACGCTATATCAACACATCTGCACATCACAGATGTGGTACTCAGGTCGAAAGAAATAGGAATCTGCCACAACATGAGGACTGAGTATTGTATTCCCACCTGAAAAGAGGGTACCAATAAATGCTGGAAGCCTTAGCGAGGCAATAAACTTAAGTTGCATATGTGTGGTTAGAAAGAGATCAGACAGAGGAGTTTCCACACAGGATAAAGCACCTGGTAAAAGAAAACCAGAAAGGCCTTTTGCAGATAAAGCCAACTCCATCTGTTCATGTAGGACAGCAGCATTCAAACATGACTGTACATCAGAGTGACTTGGGAAAGTTTTGAAACTCCTCAATTTAATTGGGGATGGGGTCAAATATCGTTATTTTCCCCCAAGCTCTGCAGCTAATTCTAACGTGTAGCGAGGACTGCTAACCACTGAGACAGAGGCCAGATGCCCATCTACCAACGCACCCGGGAAAACAATGTTATATCAGAGGGGACAAAAATCGCCGAGTAGTGATATCCTGGCTGTTCATCCAAATCCAATGAGGACCTTTTATATAAAATACAGACTCCCAGGCCCTGCCCAGACCTACTGAATAGGAATCCCAGGAAATAATGTTAAATAACATCTATGTTTTTTTTTTAATCTTCAAGTGCATTTTGATTGTCAACTAGGGTTGAGAGCCACTGGCCTGCATGCAACTCGGAAGCTCTTACCTCTCACTTGGTCAGTTTCCAACGTAATGCTTCATGTTTAGATGGGTAACGATGCATGCCAGAGAATTAGGAATGGCAGGGGAAAAGAGTGGAGGAGGGGAGAGGTATTTAAGAAAAAAATAAAGAGAAAAGAAATTTAAGTGTCCTCTAAGCACCCACAAGTCTGCTTCTTAAAGTGCTGATAATGAGCAGTGGTGTGCTGAAAAGACCAATGAAACTAAATTTTGTACCAGTTCATTTCAGCACATCCTGTTTATACGACTATTTAATGAGTCATTCAGCCAGGATGATTTTCTGTCTGAATATGTTAATTGCCATTTTTTTTTTCATAGCTCTCTATTAAACAGTACAGATAAAATAGGCATGCTCATGTTTTTCAGTGCTATCAGCCCCCCACCCTTGAGGGAGTGGGCAACAGGAGTAAATAAGGGGGATCTTTTCTTTAAGTGTCTAATTCTTCTAACATGTACTGGCATTTGGGACCCCACTTCAATTCAAAAGCATATGTTAGAGTTAGCATTAAAGTGAAAATGAAATGAGGTGGTTCTCCCCCATATGCCACTGGCTTCATTATATCACAAAACAGCTGAAGTCACGGGGCAGCAATGGAAAGCTTCCTGCTGGCAAGTTCTCCAGTTTCAGGAGGTCAGTATGGATATCTGGGGAAAGGTAGGTGACAAAGAAGTGGGGAATTTCTGACTTCCACTGGGTTTCATTTAAGGGTCTTAAGTAAGTTAAGTACCTATTACTCTGTGATGGCTCCATCATGAATGCAGATACCTGGAACACCCAGGCAGTAGATGAAAGGTCCAGTTACCATTTTAGATCATATTGAAAAAGTGATGATGAGGATTCATTTTTATATTTCATTTATCCCGGAAGGAAGCCAAATATACAAATGTAAAACCAGAAAAAAAAATCCATGCAAAAAGTAATAACCACCTGTTTTTAAAAGGCCATATTTTACACATATCATCACTTAATAAATCAAACAACTCATAATATTCATTATAGCATTTATGCAGTTTCCAGTGCCTTAATTTTAATTTTGAGCATTTATATTAATGATTAAACAAATTAAATATCATTATACTGCATTCCAAAGGAAGGAAGAAAACAACACACACACATACAATAAACCTTAAGGCTAAAATATATTTTATTCTTAACTGCTTTGTTTAAAAATATTAAATGGTCAAATTAATAGAGTTCTTAATGCCTTTTGACATCTAAAATTTTTTATAAATGAAAATAAAGCAACCAAAAAGATGATACTCCACTAGCAAGGGTTCACTGGTCTTCCCACACCATTCAAGGGACTTCATAAATTACGTGTGTTCTTTTGAGTAGCAACTAACAATGTTGAAAAGGACAGGTTGGGTTTTAAAAGAGACAGATATGACCTAAAGGGAACACATTTTACTGCAGTGAAATAAACTGAGGAAACAGTTTGCAGATTAAAAACCCCTTGAAAGGAAGCATCGTCTTTGGGAGAGAAAAAAAAAAAATCTTTGCTGAGGAAAACAGCTGGAAACAGGAAGCTTTCGGCTTTTATCCTGCCTGCTTTGATTCCACCACATCCCCATATCATGAAAAGGCAAAGACTGATTTCAGCTGTGCCTTCTTTCAAAAGAAGAGGGGAAAGGCTTTGTGAACCCTGGCAACCCCATCCACAGACTCACACCCCACCCCAATCCTACGAACACTAACGGTGAAGTGGCCAAAGAGAAAGGGCAATGAATAAGTAGCAACTCGAAACTAGTGTTTTACAGGTTTTAACAATGAAAGGGAGTGTTTGTTATAACTTGTTGTCTTCGACAGTTCTCCTATGAATTTGCAATCCACTATGTGAAGAAACTAAGCAAGATAAACATACTGTGAGAGGTTTTCTTCTCTCTGTGCTTGTGGGTTTGCTTGGTTTTTTCCCCCGTTAGGGAGAAAAAGAGTTAGATATTACAATACATTATGTCACTAAATTTAAAGTCACTGAATTCTAGTTATCGCAATATTTAGATATCAAAAGTATATAAACTTATCTGTCTGTCGTCTCATGTGGAGTTCTCCCACTCGTGCCTTGAAAATATTTTTATGAATTTTATCATGACATTTAAAGGACAATGTAGCATAGTAGAGAGCTGGGATTAAAAGTTTGGACCATCCTTGCTAACCAGACAACAAAGCAGCTCAGTAAACAGATCAGACATACCTAAATATACCCAACTCTCAATGTATTTATTTTTTGCTGCTATTTTGGGATGCCCTTTAAAGTGGGAATTATACAGCTAAACAATGTAGGGACATGTAAACATAAAACTCTAACTTTGAAAACTGTAACCAATGGCATTATAAATACCTGTGTGACATTTCAAAAGCTTCACAAAGAACTGATTTACATACAAGTTAAGGAAAGGAATTTGCATGTAAGTTACATACAAGTTGAGGAATTAACTAATTCTTTTTTCTACAGCTATTCTTAATAGACAGGAAAATTTCACAGCATAAGAGGTTTCAAGCAGGATATGTAAAATGAATATTAACTTCATCTTAACAGACGGCTTGAAAGTAGGTATCTTCAGATATTCAACCTTACAGTAGAATACTTTGATTCCATGGTAACATTTCAATTTCTAAAAAATGTCTACTGTTGACACTGGTATGTGCCACCTCCTTACCAATAGGTATTAATTACCTTTCATTTATCTTTATTCATGCTGAATGTCTTTTATTTGAACCACCTGTGTTATTAGAGAAGCACTGTATAACTTTGCAAATCCTCACGTATGGCGATTTTAATGGCATATGTCTCTTTACCAACAAAATAAAACAATTTGGTTATGTGTGTAATAGTTTGAAGATCTGTTTTCTAGTCTAATGCATTGGAAATCAGAAATAGAGAAGATTCCAAGTTAGAAAGTCATGAATTCAGTCCGATTCTTATTTTTGTCACCACCAACTTTATCACCACCACCAACTCTCTTTACATTTGACAAAAGAATTTGCGCATACAATTTTATTCATTCTCAAAAGAAAGAAAACTCACTAAGAAGATGACAGAATAGGAACACAGATGAGTACACTGAGCCCAAAAAGGACAACTGTCCCGAGCAGGGTCTCAGGTATTAGGGACAGGGCCCATATCCCTAACAGAGCTTCCTGTGGTATTCCATGAATGAGTTCCGAACCGATTCTTAACCTGCACCAAAACCTAGAAAATAACTAGCTCAAGTATCACAATTTCCAGGTTAAATTACAAAATTCTTATTTCTACCACATTCCCAGGGAATTCAATTTCATTAGGTAATGACAATAATAATGCTGAAGACTTAATCACATATAGGAGAAGGCAGGGAAAGCCACAGTCGACTTTTCTTCAAAATCTATTCTAATTGTCCTCATGTACTCTAACCTTCTCTTCTGCACATGTGTTCATTCCATAAGACTTGTTGATCATCTATACTGCACAGCAAGGCCACTGCCAAGAATATAAGTTTGAATCCATCAGTGCTGTTTCCATGAAGTCTATTAAAAAAGGAAAGAAATACAGAGATGGGAGAAACAAGAAATCACACCTGTTGAGCATCTATGAGAAATAAACCATACGTACGTGTATGAAGACACGAACAGGGTGACTCTACTTTGTTTACAAGCAGATAAATGAAAAATCGTGCTCCATATGTGTACTGTGACTTGAAATTTATTCTGTTTTAAAAATAAAAATAAATTAATTTTTTAAAAAAAGAAAGAAACCAGTGCCAAGCTTATCTCCTGAATTCTTACAACTATTAAATGCAGATGGAATCTGAGCAATGGGAAGAACTTAGAAAGTTTTGCCCAAGATCCTATGAACTCGTGATGGTGAGAGCAGAGACGGAAAACCAGACCTAACTACAAAGCACGCGCTTTTCTCACCATAGCACACTGACTCTCTTAGAAAAGACAAAGGTCACAATTTTTTTTTTAATCCATAAGAGAATTTCAGAAAAAGAGTTACATGCTGGGCCGAGATTGTGGCTCAGTGGTAGAGCGCTTGCCTAGCACATGTGAGGCACTGTGTTTGATTCTCAGCACCACATAAAAAATAGATAAATAAAATAAAAGTATTGTGTCCATCTACAACTAAAAAATAACTTAAAAGTTATTTTAAAAAAAGAAAAACAGAGAATTACATGCAAAAAAAAATGCTCTCTATGTGAAGAGAGAGAGCACCAGTCTCTCTTAAGAAAAGTAGAAATCCTACTACAATTTGCATAAAGGTAGCAAAATGTCTCCATTATTGAAATTACAAACACTGCAAACACTTTTTTCTCAGTGTGTTAGAGAAAATGTGGTTATATCATGAAACAATTTAATTGTTTTTATATAATTTTAATCCATCAAGGATTTGATTTAGAAACCATGGAGGATGCAAATGACTGGACAGCTAAACACTGGTATCAATACCAAAAATAAAACAAAGCTCACATAAAAAAAAACCAAACCAAGAGCTGCAAGATGTAGTTCATGCTAACCACATCTGCCCCATGCGTGGTGCACCCACGCTACTCCTAATTTGTTTAGTCTAATGTCAACATGGACTGCAGTACCAACTTAAAACCAATCAAAGTAGTATAATAAAAGAGACGTCCTTTCCCATATTTGGCAGGAAAACTCTAATTCAAATGTTCCAGGCCTCCCCCAAGAACAAGCAATTATAAAGTGCAGAAAGGCAATGGCTTTAAAACAACATGCTAATCCTAATATTAGTACCTTCAAAAAGGAAAACTGCCAAGATGTTGGAATAATGCCCAGTTATCCGTCTTACCTACAGCAATAAAACTGTCCTATAAATGTGAACAAGACAGTTAGGATACATTTTGGAGTTAGGTTATTGGCATTTTTTTCCACCTCCCCATTCCCTAGGAGAACAAGCCTGACCTATGCAGGCAAAACACAGCAGATGGTAACCCAGCCCGCTACCAAGAGCACTTAGTCAATCCAAATAATTCACACAAAAGTGAAGCAAGATGTTCAATGATTTATGGCCCCAATTTCACCAGATAATTAGGGAATCCTACTCTGCCACAGAGCCACCTTTTTACTGTCACATGCTGGACTGCTAAAGTATCTGAAAACAATATTTTATTACTATTAACAATAAAATAATTACTACATAATTACTTCTAATATTATTATTATTATAGCTAATACTTATGTCAGACACTCTCGCAACTCATTTAGAAGAAACAACTTATTCAGTCATCATCACAATTCTATAAAATTCCACACCCATTGTACAGATAAGGAAACTGAGAAATAGCAACTAGAACCAATAACTATGACAGGGAGAACCAACTTTCGAAACCAGAAGCACAGATCTGGTCCACGTTCTTGGCCTTTCGATAGTACAGAAGGTGGACCAAATCTAGGGAGTACTGCATAATTTAAAATACAATGCATTTACCTGTAAAATATCAGACCTAGGTCCAGCTGGCTGGAGTTCTAGACCCTTCCTGTGTCATCTCTGCTGAGAGATGGGCAGTGGTTTCTGTCTGTGAATGAAGGAATGAGCTAGAAGCTGGAAAGCTTGCTCTTCCAGTTTTAGAGATTTCAGATTTTGAAGATACAGCCTTAAATCTCAGTTGTACTTAAAGAACATCACTTTTTATCATTGTTCCATATCTAAAAATATTGATCACTTGGAGTGAAAATCAAAGAGCAACAGTTTCACTCTGGCTCAGAGACCTCAACCCATATGATTTTGCTATAAAACTACGCTCCCTGTCTTTGTAGAAAGGACTAGGCTACCTTCAAATAAGAATAATTCAGACAAACCCAAGGACCTAAGACTCTACTTTCCAATTCCCAGGTAGAATCACACTTTTGATAAAAGAATATATTTAAAAAATTAGGAACCTTCTGATTGTGTACCTTCCTGATTCTAAAACTGTATTTTCTTTCTGCAAGATGAAGCCAAATGTCCAATGCAAACACGTCAGCTACTCTAGGGCATAAAGTGCCCATGTTCACACACACACACAAATTGTCTCCCGGAAAGACAATTCCACAGGTAAGCCTGCTCTCATTCATTTCAACACAATTATTCTAATTATCTTCTTCCTTACCTATGAGTTGTGTATTTCTATGAAGTTTAACTGCATATGAATAGACGGCTGCACACGTGCAGGTAGATGGTAAACTCCTTTACTCCTGAACACCAGCAGCTATGGTGGCCACCACGACGGTAACCACTGAATTCTAACCTGGGTGGGAATTCTCCACCCCCCTGCTGGGTCGGGGTAGATTTTGGGGTGTGTTGCAGGCATGCTATGATATACCAAGTAAGCAACTGGGTTCAACTGTTAGTGTTGGGAGTTCCCCTTAGCTTATCTATTACCCTAAACACAGTAGGCTGAGCTAGCCCTTCTCATCACTCACTCTAGTAAGACGAAGGAATCAACCCACCACCCACACGATCTGCAAGTGGCTATGCCAGGGAGGAAACACTGATGCTAATTGGTTGCCTCCAGTTGATGCTCCACTGGATCAACTAACAGAAGCAGTGGAGAGCAGGAAGGTCTTCAGAACAGAGGACCAGTGGCAGGGAGAAGAGGTGGCTGGGGACTGCCAACCCCCAACAAACAGTACATCCCCAAACCTTCTCCCGCTCTCCACAAAATGCCTCTCTCAATCCTATTATTCGACCTGTGTAACTGCAAACTCATTCTCACAGCTTCCTTAGATGACTTCCCTGCTCGAAAGCAATCTGCAACAGTCTAGATCCACTCCACCCTTTTTTCTCCCCAGATTGCCATTCCTAAATCCTCCTGTTACGGCAATTCTGCAGCCACCACTTCTGGGAATGATTGTCTCTGACTGCCAATATGTAAGTGAATTCTCCAATGTTATTATTTCTAATGATAACTGAGAAATGGCCCCATAATATTTTTCCTCTTTACACTGATCATGCTCAGGGCTTGACGAGACTATGAGCCAAACACTGTTCTCAGTGCTTTCAATGCATTAACTCAATTCATTCCTATAGCCCAATGAAGTAAGTACTCATATTGAAACCTAAGTTTTGAGATGAAATTCAATTCACTGCTTCTGCTGGTAAGCGGGGTCTGCACCAGCTGCAGGGCTCTGCAGCAGAGAAGTGCTACAACTCTCCATGGCGGTCCATGCCCTCCAGCAGACCCCAGCAGCTCGCATGCAATTTCTTTTACGGGTTCTTGTCTCATGAATTCAAAGAATGAAATCCACAGACCAGGATCAGTAAGTATAACTGGAGGACTTATTCAGGAACAGGTACACAATTCTTGCAATGCAAGAGGGGACCTGACTGCAGGTTTTCTGAGCGTGCTGGTCTAGGGGTTGACATAGCACTTGGTTCACTGCTATTTGGTCTAAACTTATGCTAATTAGGATTTGGAAAGTACTAACACTGTTGGTCCAAATTTAAGCTAGTTCGGGTTTGTACTAATAGTATTGGTCGATTCTTGAGTCACAACTTTTATTCAAGTCTGCCCCACTGCCATTTTCTCAGGGCGAGTCAGGAAGCAGGAGGTTGGGGTCATGGGATGTGACTGCAGCCCAGGGAAAAATGAGCTTCTGGAGCGGGCATCCCCACTGTGTGCAGGTCACCGGCAGAGGACGTCAATGCCCACAGGGTCACCTGGGCTGGTTCACCGCATGTCACCCCCCTCGCCTTTACGGGGCGGGGCTCCACGTGGCCGATGCTCCAACCCACTCAAGCCACAACTCTGTGGCTTTTCGGCAGGGACCAGTAGGCCAGCTGCACAGCTTGGCAGCCAGGGAACCATTTCTGTATTATTGTCATTTTATAGGGAAATTAACTAACTGTGTCATCCCGGGTTACAGGTAGTAAGTGAAAGAGCTGAGATTTAAGGCCAGAGTTCACACTGCAAATCCTGCCCTTTCCAGCTCCCACTTACTCTCTAATTAGAAAATACCAGAAATCTGTACAGTCAACACTGTTACTATGTGTGCTCCTGTATTCCTGGGAACACTTAATGACAAATTAAAAACCACAGCTCATGCTAGGTGCTGCAAGTCTTCCTTTCACCATCCCGATAAGAAACTGGCCTATTTTTAGAAATTATGTCCTGACTTTTAAAAAACCAAATTTTAAATTGTATTTTGATTAACTGTTAAACAGATTATGTGAAGTAAACATTAGAGTAAATCTCTCAAAAATCATAGGATGACTCTTACATTACTTAATCCATTTTAAATAAGAAAATTAACTCCATTTCTCTGAGTTTGGTAAATTGCTGATCCTTGAATAATCCACACCAAAAATCAAATTAAGTGGAAATAGTGTGTGTGTGTGTGTGTGTGTGTGTGTGTGTGTGTGTGTACCTCTAATTTTTATAAGCAGTCAGGGAATCTTGTCAACTTACCATTTCCAAGTATTATAGTTTCCCGGAAGCAATGTGAGACACAGGACAGGTTTTTAAATAATATTGCTAGGTGACTGTGATATAAAAAGCATTGATATTATCTAAGTTATTCTCTTCTCTGCTAAAACTACTGACACCTAAAAGCAAGCAAGAACAGTTAACAGAAAACACAGACTCACACACCATAACCACCACCACCTGATGCTGGTACCACCATGTGTATTTTCAGCTTTAATTCACTATTTAGAAAACTACACTCAAAATATTTGGTATCTATCCTGTCAGGAGAGCATGCAGGGGAAAAAAAAAAAAAAAAACACCAGAATTGCAAACCAAATTGAGTTTTTTCTTTGTTTGTTTTGTTTTGTTGATACTAGGCAGCAGACGGAATGATCTTCTCTTAACATATAGTTCAAAGGCAACTCTGGTCATTAGGGATAAAATATCTAACGGCTTAATGTGACATCCAGAATAAGCACCTCTAAGTCTCAGCCCCTTTACACTATGAGGGTGTTACCTCTAAGTTAACAGTATTTCTTAGAATCTTGATTCAGAGGCACTTTTACACCCTTAAATGTCCCCAAATCTGTCTCCTATAGGAATTCTATTAATCCAGAAATTAATGAGGGTCTGAGCCACGAATACAGGGAAAGAGGGAAGTGGGGATTCATAGGAACTTAAACTGTCAGGACTCCAGCCAGGGAAATTCCTTTGATAATCAGTCCCTATCTTTACCCTGAAGCAAACCTTTGAAGGGTTGAAATAACAACTTTCTTTGGAATTCTTCACACATGAAAATGGCTGGAAAACATTATCTAAAGCAATAATCTTAAGGAAGAGCTAAAAGAAAGCAAAAGCAAAGATTTTTAACCAATACTAGCTTTCCCCTTACACTGATTTTTCTCTTTCATGTTTGTCTCCTTTAAATTTCTACTGAAGCCAAGCCAAGCCTGCCTGGATGTTCTACACAGCATCGTCCATAACACACCGACAGTGACCACACTCTGACTCAAGGTTAAGAGTACACACTCACAACTTAAATCCAGATAGAGCCCTCAGCCTGCGCCTTGGAGGACTGAGTCATAGCAGAGGCCCAGGGAAGATCTGTATGCTGCTATTTCTCTGTCTAAACAGTCATGACACTGTTAGGGAATCTGATAGATGCAGCAAAAAAGAGTTTCAAAAAGTAGAATGCTTATAAGATTCCTCATTCCTTCCTCATATGTGTGTACAACTTGATTGGAATAAAAAGTATTAAACACAGTCTAACTTTCTGAAGCAGGCATTTCAATCTGGAAGCCTTTCTAAGAAGCCTTAGGCAAAAATGTCAGTGACCCAACTTCTGAAGATTCAGAGGTCAATAGATCAACCTTTTTGATAGAGCCTGGGCTTTCAAAATACAAGTTACATAAATATTTACCTCTGCATTCCTCTTACATATGATTGAGAAGTAATAAATTCCCTCAACATTATCTGGTGGTTATAATTCTAAAATGCAACTTCAAGAATTTTCCAAGTTTCTGAACTGAGACCTCCTGTTACAAGGCCTTTCTTCTAAGGAGCCTTCCTTGCTACTCTTCCAGGCTTCATGGAAACAGAACACCAGTTAATGATGACAGGAGATTTTCATTTATTTGTATACATCAGTCAGTAGAAGAGGAAATGATATTGGCTGTGTGTTTATGAGCTGCATTAGAAATTTGAACAATAGCAGACCTTTACCGAAACAAAAATAAAATATGAGTCAACAAGATCTTTGCCAAACAGAGGTCTCGGGGCAGCCTGTTCAACCTTCTGGGAATCCCACTCCAATAAGCACAATAAAAGCAGGACGTGCCTCATTTCCTTCAACGCTCAACATGCCTCTCTTGGAGATGTTTGTAAATTTCCTTCCTCTACGCATCCAGCTGGTAAACTGTCGTCATTTCTTTGGGGTAATAATATCCTGTTGATGTCTGGGTAGATTTGTTTTGAGCATTTCTTCCACATAACACATACACTTTTAATATTATTTTTTTACCACAATGCAGTAAATTATTTTTTCAACATATCTGAACACAGTTCAGCAATGCGAGATTGGAAGTAACGAAGGACAGGAAATTTTTTTTAAATGCTAGTTTTACTTTTAGATTTATGACCTAGATTTAGGTAATAAGGCAACTTCAACAGTAAAGAGCATTCTCTGTTTTTTTTTTCCCCCCAGAAGCTGAAAATATTTACCTACACCATTTCAGTAACGTAAATGTTTTCATTCAGTATCCTAATGCTGGAGTTTCTAAGATTCATACAGCAGAAGTGCTCTTAGCATAAAAAACTAGCTTGTGAAAATGGCAACTTTTGCTTTATGGGGTATGCAAACTACACCAAGCAAGCACTTGAAGATCTGAGTTCTAAATTCATTTCAGAAGTAGTCAAATGTACTATGATCTCGGTCAAATACACTGAACAATTAAAAACTTTTATCTAAATAAATGACTTTTTTCAAACTTAAAAATGCATTTGGACAGGATAATGCACTTCTCAAGCAAAGAATTTTTAACTAATTAATTCCTCACAGAATTGCATCTCCCAATGAAGTCAGATGACATAAAGAAAGAAAACTACACAGAATGACAGTTTTGAAAAGTAATAGAGAAAAAGTAAAATAAGACCAACTCTTAACTAATATAACTTGCACTTAGGCAGACACTCCGGTTCCAAAGACATAAAAAACTGATTTGTGAAATACTAAAAATAATTGATCATTGCTGCAAAGCACTAGATCTGGAGCTCAACTAACTGGCATGCACCATTTACTGAAATTCCAGATAACACCTTATTTTAACACATGAAGTAAGAATCATGAATATGAAAAATGTTCAATGTCATTAATAATCCAGAAAATAACAAGTTTTTAAAAAACACAATCAGATGTAATTTTGTGACTACCAAGTTCATCAGATAAAAGTAATTCATATTGGTGCAGCCTTTCAGGAGAACAATTTGGCAAGACATGAGAAGCATCCTGCACCTAATAAATCCCTAGTAAATTACCCTAATATCCTTGCAAATGCAGGCATAGATAAGGATGAAGACAGTGGGTAACAAAAGGAAACTTTAAACAAATTAGGGAAGATTCATAAAATGGAATATTATGTTGTCTTGAAAGATCATGCTTTCAAAACATTCAAAGCCATTATAACATGTTCCTGGTAAGCTGTTAAGTTAAAAAACAATACATAAATTTCATATGAAGGTTTTACAAAGACTAGAGTCTGCACAATCATCAAAATAGTAATATCAGCTATCTCCACAATGATGCTATGTTACATTTTATTATTAAAAATAAACATATACAAATAAAATAAATGTGTATTTCCTGAATTCAAGGATCTCATACTCTATTAATAAAAATTAACCAAAACCAAGGGGGTTGGAGAATAGGACATACAGATGATTCAAGAATGGCAGAATGGGGAGCACGTTCTTAAGATAGCTACCATCTGGGTTTGCAAAACCGCAGTCCTGATTAGCACCAAATAAATGTAGTTTTCCTTGTTCTTGGGGAGAAAATGACAGAATGCTATTAACTGCTGAAGTTGTACGGTGGTTAACAGGGGAAGTGATTACTACTCTGTTTACCTTATACATGCCTGAAAAATGTTTTTCAAAATAAAAAGTTAACCAATGGATCCTATCATTAAAGTTGAATAATGGTACCCTTACCCAAATTGCAAACAATATGAAGGTAAGAATACATTAAACAATCAGTGCAAAAAAACGTGTTAGCCCTATCTGTGTTATTCTTTTACTGCTGTTCTATATAGAACCACTTATATATGTATTTTATATATGTATCTTATATAGAACCACTTTTGTATCAAAAAGTTCAGTAAAAATAGTTCATTTCTGGTCTCACTAAAAAAAATAAAAAATAAAAAGGTAAGTGAATAATTATAAGCCAAAGAAAAATGTAGTATCATCAGGGTTAGACTAATGAATACTATCAAAGTTCAAAGGTAAGAAAGATACCTGGAAGAGGTAAGGTATCTCTCTTCATGGAAGCTAGTGAGGTCTGGATGGGCATATCTAGTGCCAAAGGGCAGCAGGGAATGTGCACTGAGCAAATCAGGAAAGGCACCTGGCCTAAAGCATCAGGCAGGCGAACACGGGAACAAACCCACAGACGCTAAGCTGCTTCTAATATTAGATCAAATCCCCTGGTAAGAGCCAAAAGGGCATCACCTTACGGATTCCCATTAGGCAGTGATTCCCCTAATAAGTTAGCATTTTGCCTATGCAAATCATCACCTGGCTGAAGAGGATCAAAGGACATCATTGACTATTGCAGACTTCTGATCCCACCCTTGCTCACTGAAAAAAAACATTCCTTTTACTGCACAGTGTTTTCCTGGGTAATTCCCCTGGGTTCAGTATTCTCACTGGACAAAACCTTTCTAAAACCTAGGCATGATCAAGAGTGGAAGACAAAGAGCTCATTTTTAAAACACTGTACTCACTGCTGAAGCTTCCCAGCCCTTGGCTTTTCTCTCCCCCCGCCCCCATCAATAGCCCATCTCCATATAAACATCTAATTCTGCAACACTTTAGGTACCATAATGTCTGTGTGAATGAGTCAGAATATACATTACCAAATAGCAAAACAGTCTAGTTTTCACAACCAATATCAATTTTTGAAAAACAAAATTTTAAAGCACATCGCGTCTTATAATTTTTCCATAAATACATAACTATCCTCAAAGCTATCATTTAGACTACAAATGCATCCCTCAGTTTGTTTTAAAAAAATGTTTTCTTATTTCCAGATTTCCAACTATAAATTTGGAAAATGCAATAACCTTTAATGGCTACAAGATATGATTTTGCTTTCTCTTATTTAAAAAGTGCTACTTACCCTAAACTAATACTTCAGAACATAAATAACAATATGTTTTTAAATTTTAAAACAGATCCACAACATTTGATAATTCTCCAGCTCTTCTTTCCCTGCAGAAGTAGTACTAAAAGCTCTTTGTTCTCTTTGAAAATATCCATGCATGAAGGTTTGAGGCTAGACAGCCAGCACTACTGGTAGTCCCTGCTAATGTCAACTGAGTTAGCATAAACACATGAATCCCCTTGGGCAGAAGCCTGGCTTTTCCTTCCTACCCAAGACCAAACTATAATCTACAAAGATAAGTAAGATCTATGTTTTTGATTTGCTTTGCATGTAAATTCTTTCACAAAGATAAGCCCTTGATATGTATTCCTCTTCTGAAAGATCAAAGATCATTCTTCAAAAAACAGGTTTCTCTCCTATCTTCCCTTTCTCCTCAGATTTCTACTGTATCTTTCCCCCTTTGCTAATGTTTTCTGAATAACACCCATTTAATGAATACTGACATTCTTCAGAACTATTTTGATGGCATCCTGTGATGTCAAGGCAACACCAGGAATACTGTAGCTTCAAGCAACATGGTGCACATGTTTACTTACTAACAGACTCAATTACTGAGCATGTGTTGGAAAATCACCCACGAATGCAAGCACGCATGTGCACGCACATACTTACACACACAGAACAATCACACCAACCTCCGTGATGGTCAGTAATCATGGCCAAGGAGAAGCAAAGATCTGAAAATCAATCTAGTAAAATGAGAAAGCAGAGACAGCTAATCCAAATAAATCATGAAATATAAAACTTTTAAAGAAATGCATAATTGCTAACACTTCAATTCTTAAAGGATTGTTGAGATTAAATCCTCTTCCAGGGCGAACTCTGCCCCAAGGAGCCTTAGACCTGAATTTTTTGCAGAAGATTTATGTAAATCAAAAAAGCAGCACGTGCACAGAAGAAAAGACATAATTTTGTCAAAAGGATCCATATAAAAATATAATGATGCACAAAGCAACTCATCTATCAATTGATACGATTTTATATCGCTCATACATTATCTGATGTATGGATAATAGATATGTAATATATGGTCTACTACTACATTATTAACATAGAGCAGTAACCGAATATTAATTATATACCAAGTATGATGCTAATCAATTAACAAACGTGCTCATTTGATCCTGCCTCACCTGATAAAGGAGTATAAATTAATTTTTTAAAGATACAGACAACTTTATCAAGATTAAGAAATCTGCCTAAATTGAGAAGCAAACCAATGAAGGTAAGCTTTTGAAGACAGTTATCTCTCCGTTGACTCTGTATCTCCAACACTTAAAGAATGGCAAAACAAACAAACAAACAAACAACAACAAAAACAGGAGCTGAACTAAAAGCTAAAGAACCTAAGAAAGGTAGGCAAGTAGATGAGAGGGGAAAGTGAGAGTCCAGGACAGAAAAAATACCCAGAGTACAAAACTCAGGCAAAGAAATGGCCTCACCAAACTGAGTATCGTCAGATTCATCAAGTGCTTCCTGAGTGTCTGCTGTGTCCCTGGCACTGAGCTAAGTGTAGGAACGTGGCTGTGACACAGGCTCTGAGGACAGAGGCCGACCTCTAAAAACACTACAGGAAGGTAGAGTTCAATCGGGAAGGTGGAGCACCTCCACAGGTGACCCAGGGCATGAAGGATAAAATAGAAGGACAATCAAATGAGTCTCCAGCACTGAGAAACTTCTCAGACGAGGAAGAGCTTAGCTGAGTCTTTAAGGACAGCAGGAGTTTGGGAAGAAGAAGGTAGTCATTGTTCAATGTTTCAGAAAGGTCAAGCAATAGAAAGACTGAAGCCGATCTGATGGTACAGGCAACCTGAATGTGCAGGTTGCGGGGGAGTGTTGTGGAAAGAAGCCACCGATCCTAGCACATTATAGACAGTGTGGTGTCAGCAAGCCTAAATAAATTGAGAAGGAAAGTTTCCATCGGGGCCGGGGAAGCGGGGTGTTCAAATCATCCTCATATTTAAAATTCCTCCTTAAGATGGGAAAGATGACAACACGGAAATGCTGAAGAGCCAGGAGAGAAGAGGGAGCAACTCAGGAGGCAGATGGAGAAAGGCTCAAGGGAACATGCCCTCAGAAACATGAGGATGAGGGTCACAAAGACCCAGACTAGAAAATCAGGCTCAATGAAAAAGTCAGGTAGCCTTTAAAGTGAGTTTCCACGGAATGGTGGTGGTGGTGTATGTGTAGTAAAAGATGAACTATAAAGAATAAGAGCTGGAGCTGATGAGTTGAGGAGACAGGGCTGTGGACGGTAAAGACCCTGGACATGAGGCCTGGAGGCTGGTTTCTGTATTTGCCAGTTCTGTTACTTTGCACAAGTCACATGTTCCCAACTTCAGTATCCCTGACTCTAAATGGGGCTACTGAGTTCTACTGTCAAAGCACAGAAACTGGTTCACAGAAAATGGTCACTAAATTTTAGTTCAGTTTTTTTTTTCCTAAAACTAGAATGATGCATTGTCATTTTTAAAAAGGTTTATCATCCAAGCAAATGGAAAAATCAAGCTTCTCTTTGGGTGAACCCAAGCAGAAGACTGAGAAAATGGGACTCGGATTATGCACCTGTGAATGCTACCCTCTTGGAGCGGAAAAAGGTTGGAGAATGATCCAGAAGGGCAGAGGGAGGGAAATAAAGCAGGGCACCCGACAGCGAACAGGACATGGTTAAGATCTTAAAAGGTGTGGGCAGCTGAGGCCTTGCGGGCAGCACATTTGACTGAAGACTGGAGGGAGATGCAGACACACCATGAGGAAAAGAATGCTCCAGGAGAGAAGATCACAACATCAAGGACACTGTGGTGGGAGCCTGCAGGGTGGAAGAAAGACATAGCTGTGGCAGAGTTGTGGGGGATGCAGGCGTCATCACAGAGGTGCCTCAGGGACCACATGCCATTGCAAGTTCCTTGGCTTTGACTGTGAATAAGGTGGGAAGTCACTGAAGTGCTCTGAGTTCAGAAAAGATAGTATCCAACTAATGTTTTAAAAATTACTGCTCTGTTTTAAAAAAAAAAAATGGACTGATGAGGGTCAGGGGCTAAAGCAGGCAGTGTAGTTGGAAGACTTGTCAGACAGCTACAGAGCATGATCAGTGGAGATTAATGAGAAGTGGCTGAATTCCTGAAAGATAAAACCTTATACTGGGCTGTTACAGGACCTCCTGATGAATCCCACCTCCTTCTACCTATCTTCAGTGGAGTCTCCTCCACCTGGGCACTGGACTATGCCATGTGACTTGCTCTGGTCAATGGAACATCATGGAGCATGATGTAAGCATACGTTTAAAAAGAACTTGCTCGGGGCTGGGATTGTAGCTCAGCGGTAGAGCACTTGCCTCACAAGCGTGAGGCCCTGGGTTCGATCCTCAGCACCACATATAAAGCAATAAAATAAAGACATTGTGTTCATCAACAACTAAAAAAAATTAAAAAAAAAAAAAAAAAAAGAACTTGCTCGTTGGATCTTGCTCTCTTTTGCTGTTGGTTACTCTCCTGCCATGATCTGACAAAATCCAGGCTGACCTCTGGGGGATGGTGGAACATGGTACAAGAGGGAGCCTGTCCAGCTGATGGCCCTCTGGCCCAGCCAGCCCCTCTAGCCCACCTGTCACGTGACTATGCCTGCATGAGTGTGTGGCCTCCAGTGGAATTAGCAGAGGAATCATTTGGCTGAGCTCCATCCAAACTGCCAAGCTACATACACACCTGTGAGCAAATGAAATGGTTATTATTTTAAGGCACAATGTTTGGAGACAGTTTCCTATGCAGCAATAGATGACTGGTATAAGCTAACAAAATTTACAAAGACTTTGAATATATTATCTAAGAGAAATGGAGTCCTGGATAATTCCCCAGGTTTAAGGTGTGAGAAATCAGAATGGCGAAGATGTTTTCAAATGAGACAAGATGGCTAAAAGGGACAGCAAACTAGGGGTAAACACCAGAGGATTTATGAGCACCCTCATGCAAACAAGGCTGCATGTACTTCTGATTAGGTGTAAGCAGCAAAGTAACAGAAACTCCTAAGACAGCTGCATCAGCTCCAATCACAAAGTGTCAGAGTCTAGGCCCTGCAGGATACAGCTTTCTCAATCTCTTTTGGTTCAACTGGATTTTCAAGTTTCCATGACCAATAAATTGGAAGTAACAAGAACTATAATAAATCATCCTCTATATAGGTTTTCATGTATCTTCTGTTCTCCAAATAATATATTTACATAGAAACTTTTCAGCCCATCACCCATTATGAGGTAATTACATGAACCATGGCCCACCATTAAGTACTGGTTGAAACAGCTGAAATCCTGCTCCAAAGCTGAGATCTTGAAACTGACCATAATCTTCAGATGCTAAATCTCAAATGACATCTACAATGAATGGAGTTCATCTTCCCTACACTCTCACTAATATGATGGGCTGTTCTCTATTATATGAAAAGTCCGAGCCGGGTGCGGTGGCTCACGCTTGTAATCCCAGCACTTTGGGAGGCTGAGACAGGAGAATCGTGAGTTCAAAGCCAGCCTCAGCAATGGTGAGGAGCTAAGCAACTCAGTGAGACCCTGTCTCTAAATAAAACACAAAATAGGGCTGGGGATGTGGTTCAGTGGTTGAGTGCCCCTGAGTTCAATTCAGGAAGGAAGGAAGGCAGGAAGGGAGGAAGGAAGGAAAGGAAAGGCCGGGTATTTATAACAAATGCAAAGTCTTTAGGAATAGCCAAGCATAGCAAACTTGGTCCAATGAAACTTTATTTTCTAAAATTTCACAAGAAAAAATTTCAAAGGCTGCGGCAAGCAGATGATGAACTCCATCAAGAGCTGTGAAATCTTCATACCAGACAATATAAACAACAACAAAAAACCTTAATTTGTGCAAAGATACAGAAATAACCAAATTATCAGTAATGTTGAAGAAAAATAAATGATGGCAAGTCCAACAATTTAACTCCAAGTAGTCACTTACATTTTCAGAATGTGAAACTCTGGGAAGACACGATATTTTGTATAGGAAAAGATGATAAAATGAGCACAAAACATATCTTTGCACTGAGTGAAATTGTGCTCTCATTTCTCTTAACAGTCCCACAGAACTATTTTAAATTGTTAGTTAAAATTAAGTGAAGCAAAGTATGATTAGAAAAGTACAAATTTTGAGAATATATACATATATAGGAACATTGACCTAAAATCAGATCTGATAATATTAAGTGTTTAAGAGTCACTGGAGGCCTTCTTGCTGTACCTATAGGAATATATAATTTAAAATAGAATAAAGCAATAGGTTGGGTCCTTAACTTGCACATTTGCTTGTGTTTTCTCACAATTGCCTGACATTTTAACAAGCAGAAATGCCACCACTACATCTTGAAAACGAAGTTAATTCTCTGTATCACTGCACATGGACACACAGCCCAGCATGCCATGCAAAGAGCAGACATTTGATCTAAACTCACAATATTATTTGAATGATACTAGTTAGAGTTGTTTCATAATTTTCAGCACAGAGGGGAAAGGGGGCATGGACAGGACAGCATGAAAGTCAACTCCATCAGCCACCTAACAACCACCTGAGTCTCCCAACAGGATCCTTGGTCTTAAAATATTAAGATGTGTCCTAATGCTGAGAAAAAAGTACACCAACTGTCCCAATTACCTCATCAGCTTTAAAATAGATGGAATTTGAAATTATCTGAGGCATTTTGGCAAATTTGAAAAATATAGTAAAAATTATTATTATTATTTCAGCCCTCACAGATTCCTAACGTGAAGCACTGGCTAGCCACTATGCAGAACAGTTGGAACTATCTATACGTTTTACCTACATGGTGGACTGAGATGCGACACTCTAGGGCCTTACATTCTTCTCAAATTTTCCTCATCATCTCCTCTACAATTAATTAACAACTGCTTCCATTGATGCCATAAAGAATCTGAGAAAACCCAGGTAGTTTTCATTCCCCAACTACAAAGGCAAGCTGTTAAAAATATTCTATAGAAAATATAAAGTATGAATTGTGGTTATTGAATGATTATGAAAGGAAAGAAATCAAGGGCTTTAAGTTCTTCCTCTACACTCTAACAGAGAATTGAAAATTCAGTTTAGTGCTGTTAAGAATCTTCTTTGATCCCTCCACCTTCCCATCCCCTGAAGACACCCCTCCAACTCTCTCTCTCTCTCTCTCACACACACACACACACACACACACACACACACACACACACACACACACACGAGAGCAAAGTCACAAATGAATAATTCAAATCTACTAAGCTACCTAAAGTGAGTTTTTATTTCCATCAAAGAATAATAATTTTCCTAGAGATTCTCTATCCAGTGTAAGGACAATGACGTAGGAAGGTCTCCAGGGATCAATTTATCCTGTCAAACTTGGACTTTCAGAAAACCAAGTCATTAGCAGTATCTAATCATCCCAGCGTTGATAAAATACTATAAAATAAAGCTTCCCGATGAACACTCTGAGTCACTTAAATAAAAAGCAATATGTTTCACTTCTTCAGCTATATAAATATAGATATGTATATATAAAAACAAGCACCATCCCACAGCCACATATATATGGCATGTGCACATGGGGAGGATCGATGATGTTTATAGATGTCTATATGTATTTATATAGAGATATACATAGGCTCCCAAGCAAAATGTTCGTTGTTTTTAAATTCTCTGATTTTTGTTGGTAACAGTTATTTCTTGTTAACCACATAGTAAATATGAGACTATCACATTATGTAAACCATGCAAAGCTGATTGAGTTACAGTTCTTTTCCCTGAAAAACATATTCCTTGGATTGATAAATGAAGACGCAACTTTTGAACAGGAAAACAACACAGCTTTAGTTTTGAACAAAACACTGGTTATAGAAAATGTGCTCATGGAGGAGAAGCAATGGGCAGGTGAAGAACAGAAGGGCAAAGTCTGCCATTCGTTATGCACAAATCGAAGAAGAATTTTGTGATATTGCTCCCAAGTTTTATTCCTTGTACTAGCTAACCATAAAATTTATGTAAAAAGATTTCACTGTGAAATCGCTGTGCTCCTTCAGCCACTATAGATTTGCGACATTGCTTCATTCAGCCTTTTCTTCACAATTCCAAGTCTAATTATCCAGTTTGCAAAATATCTGGGCCTTGATATCACTTCCATTGCTCAAATTTCTCATTTGGCTTCTGGAGTATGTCTTAGTGACAAGGCAGAGAGGGTCAGAAAAATGGTGACACTCCTATCAATCAACATTGCTCTTCACTAGGAGTTCTGAAAGCGAGTTTATTTGGAGAGGTTCAAACAGCTGGTTAACAATTTTCCCCAAGAAACAAAAATAAATCGAATTATCATTTGCTAACAATAGATTACAACGTCATGCAAAAATTATTACAAATCAGATTCAAGTAGGAGGAGTATTTTTGTATGGAAATAACCTTCTTGAAACAATTACAGTAATAAAAAAATATAATGAACTTAACTCATTACCTTAAAAGCATGTTATGTAAATGTTATCTTCTGGCTTCTAGTAAAGAATAACACTTTCATTTACATTTCGTGCTCTGCACTGACCTATAATATAAATGTCAATAAGCGACTACCACTTTGCGACACCAAAAGCAAACTGTACATACTGTTAAATTTCATAATGTAAAACCTCCTTTCTCCCACGTGGCTCCTCTCTACCTCATCCTCCCCAGCAGAACTGCCGGCTCTCTCCCTTCTCTATTTCTACAGCTTCCCCACTGCAAGTTGACAGATGAAGACCATGTGCCTTTTGCTAGACCATCACCACTGCCCTGAAAGATGCAGGTTATTTTAATAACCATTTTACCCTTGATAAAGTATGACAGACACAGCACTTACGAGATGCAATTAGGTTCATAATAATAAACATCTAGACAGAAAATTTTAAGACATGAGGCATCAGGACATTGTCATCTTCTTTAGAAAGCCTTATTTTTAAAATAATTTTCTGGAAGGCCAACTACAGGACGCCTGCTGTCCTCCTGAACCAGTATGCTTGGATATGTGACTTAAGCAACACATACCCACAGTTCTCTGGCTTTGGACCTAACAAGAAGCATCCATGAGCAACCCCAAGGCTGGGGGAAAAAGGAAGCCGTTAGGGTTTGAGCCCCTAGAAGTACAGAGAACATGCACAGAGAAAGAAACACAACAGGCTGGGGGAACCGAGGCTACCAGAGTGAGGATGGCAAGAATAGGAAGAACTAAGTCCAAGTCCCTTCTTCCTCCTAGCTGTCCACACTTCCTCGAGCGCCTCCTATTGGCAAAGGCTCACATGGAAGCCAGCTGGAGGAGAGTAAGCCATAGCTTTCTTGCCCCAGCAGGGCAGGAAACAGGAGAAGGCAGGTTTGGAGCTTGCGGACATTCAACTGGTTACAAAACTGTTCCGAAGGCGGGGAAAATGGCCCAATAAGCTACAGAAGACTATTGGTCATGTTACAGAGGGAAAGTGGACTTTGAAACCATTTTCACTCTACAAAAACTACCAATAGATTCTAGAAATTATACTTGACAGACACATAAAAGATCACTGTGAAATTGATGCCAAGACAGAAAAATCAGGAAGAGATGTAAAGGTAGATGGGTGCAACAGGAAATAGCATAAGGAAACTAAAAATGTACTAACAAGATTAAATATGCATGATATTGTAGAAAACATGTCAGCAGTACAAAAGTTCTCTTAGATTAAGGAAAAATGACAAAAGAGATAACAGTAACCGAGGAAGTGAAGATCCAAGATGAAAATATAGTTTAGATCCAAGATGAAATATAGTTTACCATAAACACAACCATCAGGAATCATTTATGCATGAGGAATGACAGAATTACCATCATGTGGAAGTTAATACACACCTTTTTAGGTCCAAAAGGGATAGGATTAAGTGAAAATTTAAGAAACTACAATTCAAACCAAAATGTGTATTACGGTATAAAATAAATCTTATTTTCAAATATAAATATGAAACAAACTTCACTTCAAATATCACTGAAAAAATCCCCAAATATCACTTAATAAGACACAAACAGTGTAAGAAATTGTAAGGAGCAAGCATAGTGAAGCATACCTGTAATCCCAGTGTCTCGGGAGGCTGAGGCAGGAGGATTGTGAGTTCAAAGGAAACCTCAGCAACTTAGCTGAGGCCCTAAGCAACTCAGTGAGATCCTGTCTCTAAATAAAATACAAAAAAGGGTTGGGGATGTGGCTCACTGCTGGAGTGCCTCTGGGTTTAATCCCTGGTACTACCCCCACCTCCCCCCCCCAAAAAAACAAAGAATGAAAATTTAAGGCCCAGAAGCTATACTATTTCTTTACTGGTCATGCTACAAGAAAAACAGAAATCTGTTGTGAAAATTTTAAAAGAGAAAGCCCAGTAACTTCTTGGAAATTTAAACAAGAGTTCTAGTTGGCTATTGAATTAAGAAGGAGAAAAATACCAAAAATAACTACTACAAAACTAATAGTAAAGAGAATATAACATGTCGACAAAACATAGAGGATACAGCCAGATTTATATTCGGACACAAATTCATCTGTAAATTAGAGAGTGAAATAATTTAAGTCAATTCAAGGAGAATGAGATCTACAAAACAGACTCAAGAAAAGCAAAATATTTGTTTAAAACTTAGGAAACAAATAAATCATAATGTTCAATAAAAATAACTTTAAACATTGCTGACATGTCTTAATTTTTTAAATGCAAATACAAAAATATAAAAATAAAAATATAATAAATAAAAATTCACTTAATCTAAAATCGCATACATATTTTAAATTGTGTGTATACATACAGACAATCAGGCAATACAATGAACTTTTACCGTGCTTAAATTTTTGCTTTCATCTGTTTATTTTAGTATTTGCAAAATATTTCACAATATACACATATTAGAATTTTATTTCTGAAAACAAAAAGGCCTGAAGGGAAACCATTCTTCTATGATATTCATGCCAGACAAATAGTAAAATTTTAGTTCATAAAAATAAAATGACAAAGACCATCAATATTCCAACTGTTGTAGGACCATAACTAATGGTCAATTATTTTCATGAACTGACCTGAAAATCTTAAATGTCCACTGAAAATTTGAAAGACATTGAAATCTTTCTAACATTCAGATTTAATGATATTTAATGTTTATACAGAAAAGGTCAGGCATCTTATTTTGGTGCCTCTACAGTGCAAAGAGACATGAGTTTCCATGATATCAGATTGAGTATACAAAAAAAGAATGATTCGTTCTCTTTGTAAAATATGTAGAACACGGATCTCTTCGGCTGGACCATGCCCCTAGTAATCAAGAGCGTTTTTTTCTGCAAGATTCACAGATAGATTACTACTCTCTACCATTTATTAATAATTATCTTCCTAATCAAATCTCATATTTGTGTTTTCTTCAAGATGATTTCATATCCACTAACACAATTTTTTTAAAAGCAACTATGCATTAAGTAAGGCAGAAGAAGAATACCACGTTCTTCAAACAATACGCTTACAATCATGTTTCCTGAGAAACTAAAGATGTGTCCTTAATCATTTGTAGATATCCTTCAAATGATCTTTTCCTCAATTGAGCTTTTCCTGGTCAAGAAGACTTGGCTTCTATTAGAGTAAATCTGATATATCTGTTTAAAAACTCAAAGGCAGCTCCTTTCCCCAAGATAAAACTAAAATCTCTGAAGGAAGGATGACCACAAGAGGTATGCTAACCACCCCTAAGGCTAGATCTGGCTCTCAGCTGGGTTTCATAGACCCTGTGCACTACCGTGGTGGTCATTTGGCAACCACAGGCCAGAGAATAATTCCCCATCTGGTGTGCTGCACTGAGTATCCCATTCAAGGACTAGTCTCTAAAAGTTTAAGAATAAAAAGTAGCCAAAGAACTGTGAACAATGGTCAATTATCTAATTAGCATTTCAAAAGACAGTGATAAAAAGGAATAATACTCAGAGGCCCACAACTCAAATGAACAGCTGTGTGTGACAAGATCAGTTAATTAAGCCTCAACTTTTTAAGCCCATCTCCTTCCACCTCTCTCAGTCCCTCTTTCTCTTCCTTTTTCTCGTCCTGCCCTCTCTCCTTTCCTATTTCTAAGTGTTAGTTTGTGTTCGCCTCTTTCTAGATTGTGCTGGGTCCCTTTCTCTTGCCCTCACCTTCCCAACTCACTGTTACCATCTCCCTTTAATTTGCTACAAGGATAGCTTTCTTTATTACATCAGGTCTTAGATATAGTTTTAAATGCCTCTTGTATTTTCTAAACAAAGATTTTTACATGTCCTGATCAATTCTAAATCAAGCAAGTTTACATTTTAAATATCAAATTTTTATTCTTTTTATTTATTTTTTATTTTTTGGTACTGGGGATTGAACTCAGGGACACTGGACCACTGAGTCACATCCCCAGCCCTATTTTGTGTTTTATGTAGAGACAGGGTCTCACTGAGTTAGTTAGCGCCTCGCCGCCATTGCTGAGGCTGGCTTTGAACTCCTGTCTCAGCCTCCCTAAGTGCTGGGATTACAGGCTTGTGCCACCATGCTTGGCTTCAATTTTTTAAAGTTCAATTAAGTGCCAATATTTTTTATTTCCACATAACCTTTGAATGATTTTCTTTTTCCTGAAGGTCAATGACCTTCTACTTTAAAAAAGTATATATAATCTATATACCAAAGACCAGGTAGAGAGAATCCTGATTTCTTGGTTTTACTTTGCTTAGTCACAAAAAAAAGTACAGTTCAGAGCCTTATTCATGATAGAAATCTGAAATGCATTATCCTAATCTCCAGATCAACCCTGAAAAATACATATAATTAACCCCATTTTATAGATTTGAAAATGAGGCACAGTGAAGTTAAATAATGCATGAAGAACTATTTCATCAAATTATGTTATATGCATGTACAAATATGCCACAATGAAAACCATTCTTCTGTATAATTATTATGCACCAATAAAAAAAACAATAGGCAAATAAATAAACTGTTTCAAACCCAGCTGTCTTTGGCACCTAAGGCCAAATGAGCCCCTTCTCTATGCCACCTTCCTGCTAAAATACATAATTCCAAAGGGTAAAACTGGTTAGATTAACAAAAGCCCCAAGCTGCAGACCACTGGCCCAAAGCTTTACATGTAATCAACGCCAGGGAGGGGATTACTCCATTCCTTTCAGCTCTGTTCTGAGCTGGGACCCAGGACCTGGAAATTTAGGTGGACTTCTGTCTACATTAAGGTTCATCCCAGTTTCATAAAAGAAAAAAAGAGAGATGAGGAAACAGTGAGCTCATGGTCATCAGTATTGATGATAATTATCAGAAAATGCGTCCTGGAAGATACAGTGAAAGCATCACCAATGCCAGATCCGTAGGTCTCTGTTTTAGGATGTTTGAGACCTGTAGATATAAGCAATGACAACCTGTTGTCAATCATAACATTACATATATCTTTATTGAGTTATACAATATTCGTAGGCACCAGCAGAAGCTCTGTTCTATCTTTGCAGTTCCACTGGACTCAACAATGTGTCTATAGAACCACAGAAAGGAGATAAATGTGCCCCAGCCTCAGGAAATAAACCAAAAATTCACTTTCTTGCACACATCACAGTTGGCAACCTCGTAAGAGATCTGTCTACGTGGGTAAAAGTTCCTTTACCTTCTTTTGCTTGGAGTTTATTTCACTTCCAGCACTGTTTGGAATGAGATTGGTCTTGGGTAATTGTTTGTCTACAACAGTCCATGAATTAATCTCAGGAAATGCTCCATTACACAAAAATCTAGAGATTTTTCAATCAAAAATTCTCAGAGCAATCCTGGGGAAAAGCATGGGGGATGCTTGTGTTCCTTTCCCTGATCTGAGTTGCTTTGAGATTTTCACATTAATTACAAATACCAAGCCAAGTTGAGTTAGTTCTAACCCTACACTAGATCCTGACCAACTCTTCCATAGCAGTATGCCTTAACCTTTGCTGGGTCACAGAATCCTCTTGAGACCCTGAGCAACTTGACACTTTTCCCTCAACATACAGGTGGACATAAACATTTAGGGACTATTCCCTCTATGAACCCCAAATCAAAAACCTCTACTCCAGCCTCAATCCAACAAAATGCTAGAATCAAACTACCCCAGGGAGTCTAAATAGATGTCTCTCTAGAAACGTAGGCAAAACAAAACTTCAAGCCTCTCAGGCAGGCTTTCCTATAAGACAAGCTTTCCTATAAGCAATAAGTAAGGAAAGGAGATAAGTGAAAAAGTCACTGACCTTAGTCAGCTGTCCCTCCCTCTGACAGAGACTGCAAAGTCTACCAAAGGTCTCTGACTCCAATGTGAATCCTTATGGTGGTAATGATCCCATAAAGGAACACCACCTGCATACATGACCATAACACAGCAATGGCAGATCTACACCCATTCTGGTGAGTCCATAAAGTGATCACCTCAGACAGGCAACTAAGAGCCTGCCACAGTGAGGAGACGGGTCTCTCCTATAGTAAAGTCAATTCACTACTGTTTTCTCTCCAGAAAGAAAAACAGCTAAGAAACATTTTTACATGAAAACAAATGTGTCCCTTCAAAATATGGGAACTACTGTGGCAACAGATATCAAATTAACCTCCCTGGTTCCTCTGAGGTCTATAAATACCACAGATCATTGGAATTCATCATTCTGGAGAGCGTGGTGCAAATTCAAACAGAGGGTACTCCCAACACACAGACTTGATGTATGAGGTATTTTTATTCTTTAATACTCTGGGTACCAGCAATTAAAAAGCATAACACCAAGCACATGATGAGCACTCAATAAATACAGGCTTAATGAATGAAATAGAGAAGTTATTGAAGAGAAGTTCTTTTTAGGAACCAGATGTGTACTGAACTTGACAATCTAAGATTTTTTTTTTTTTTTTAGACTGGCCTCTCCTGAGATTTCCAATTACATGGATAAAATTAAAACTGGTAAACAAAAAGAAAAAGCTATGGAAAGCAGACAAAATTGTACTATTATTTTAAAAAATGTTAAGTATAGGCACACTCTGCTTATAAACCAACTGCAATGAGCCTGAACTAATTGAGCTCCCACAGACCACAGCCAATTGGGGAAAAAAATGTAAAGAAGCAAAAGCTAAGATATTTGTACCTGACTGTAGGTAATCTTGAAACTAGTTTGCCAAAATTTTTAGAAATTTGTTTTAAGAAGAAAACAAAAGTGTATGACCACATGGCTCTAATTAGAAAAGATCAAAAGGGTGAAAGTTGAAAAATCTGTCACAAAAGACTGTCACTTCTCCCAAAGAACTGCTTTCTCTCTGATTTGTAGGATGTATGATATTCTGTGCACATTTAAAAAGCAAGTGCTTTGAAAGATGGCTATGACTAAAATATTAAGTGTCTAATGTTCAGAAGTGTCTTAGTGTGAGTAAGAACATCAATTTCATTCAACAAAAATGAAGTTTAGAATTTCATTCCTCTATTATCACACATATTTAGAAACATCAACATAATCCAATCCATTCCTATCTAGTACACAGCCCAGAGGTATCTCTAATATACTGTATATTATAGCCAACAAATCTGGAAATTAGTAATTGAAACTTTGTTCATAACCAACAATTTTTATTAAATTATTGGTGATTTTTACAATTTTCCTGAGCTCGAGGTGTTCTAAGGACAGATTTCTGACAAGATGTAAAAGTAAAACTATATCTAAGCTGCAAATTTGGATCTGTGCATATCTACTGATCAGAATCCACAGAGGTTTGACAGGAAAATATTACATATAATTGGCTTTAGCAATAGTGTCATTAAAGGAAAACTTCTGACTGAAGCCAAATTTCTCCAAGAAATTTGTATCTCCTCATTACCAACTGACTTGAATTCCAAAAAGAATCTGAATCAGAAATGTGTTGTCTGTTGCTTCCAGTGTCTTTTTCATTTTTTACATTTCCCTTTTTTTTTGATTCTGATGTCCTTGTTGTAGTGAGCCTCATTCTTGAATATAAAGCAAACACAAAGAAAACAAAACACATCAAAATATCTTTTTAGAAAGTATGCAGCATTTAAAACTAAACACCTTTTTCTTTAGACACTTTGGATTTTCACATTGGTGAAAAATTGAGCTCCCTAAGGACTTGAGGAGAACTACAGAGTTTAGATTTTCTCAGCATCTCAGAAGTAAACAGTTCCATCTTTCATTTTTACCATGACATTTCACCCTTAATAAAATAGAGTGTGGATCGTTTTAATCCCTGGTTTCTTTTCTTTCTCTCTAGTTAGAGACGGGCAGGTGGGGGGGGAGTCTTAGCCATGGGCAAACATCTTGCTATTAGTCCTCATTAGTTATACCACATAATCAAGTTAGTTATTCCTTAGATTTCCTTTAAGATAAAAGGAATAATATAGTTAGCATTTATTGTTTTAGATCAACTTTCAAGGCAATCTTACCTACATTTGCTTCCTGCTGAGCCAAATCTCTGCAGGGACTCTGAGTAAAATTATCACTGACATTAGGAAGGAAAAACACTAACTAACAACTTTGCTATGGCTACAGCAACACGTTTCTAAAGGGAAGTAAATCGCCAGTGTTTACTCTTGAACAGACAGAAGGGAGGCTGTCACTAGCACAACGCTAGGAGGACACGCAACATTTTAAGTATCCACAGCATTCCACAGCCCTCAAAATTGCCATCTCTGCAGGTTACTCTACTCCTTTTGTGGCACATATCCTAGAACTTGAAGTTACAAAAGGACTTATCCACAGAGCTTCAGGTTGCCAAGCACCCAGGCAAAGAGACTGCTGTTTGCAAGATATTACATTAATTTCGGAAGAACAAAAGGTTCAAATCTGACTACTCCAAGAATAGCAACCACTAGGCAGCACAGGATTGAGTAACCAGTTAGGGTGAAATGGTCTGCCAGTAAGAGGCAAACACTGTCATGAAGATATTAAATAGCACTGCCTCTGGTACTGTACAAAAATTGAGTGGAAATTGTAGAGACCTGTCCAAAGCAGGTAAACAAGGAGAAATGGGGAATAAAGCAGGTGATGGGAAGGAGAAAGTCTATTCTGAATCGAAACTATGCCGTGCATCTTGGCTCCCTGCACTTTAGGTTTATTTGCACACTCTTTTTAGAAAGAGTGGGGGCTGGGGATCCAAAGCGGATGAAAGAGTTATTTATGAACAGACGGGACACCAGGATGGGGTGGTAAGAAAGCTATGGAAGAGTGTCTGGACTTGTGGATAAAGGAGGAAGCAGACATATGGGGAAATCTATATAGAAGAAACAGAGAGAGTGAAGAAGAGGCTAAAACAGGCAGATGGTTGGACTGTAAAGGAATAGCATTATGCGGGGGCTCTAAAGAAGGGGAGGTGGCCCTGGGAGGGGGGATCGGAGAGGGGGAAGGGTCAGGAGGTGACTGCTTGGAAAGTTTTTCAGAAGTTGCAAAAATTAGACAGAGATAAAAATATTTTTAAATGTATTTAAAAGCCAGGAGGAAACTGAAGCAAAATGTAAAAGCTGTCCACTTGAAAAAAGAAAAAAAAAAATACATAAAAAAAAACAGTGTTCCAAATTAACAGCAAACATTTTTGAGAGAAGTGTGAAGAAATTATAACTAATAAGAACTGAAGACGTAGGCAAGGGTCCTCCTGAGACAGTCTCGTCAATGTTCTCCAGATTACAAATGATACTTCTTGGTAAACTTTTTTGAACTGAAACCTAGAGCTGAGTAGGCATGTCCTGGCCACAGTGCAACCTCTATATATGCCTCTTATAAAATTTATCATGCTGGATAATAAGCCGTTGCTGCCAGCTCTGAGGGCAAGGGCTGTGTCTTACTAATCTTTACATTCCTACTATTTTCCACTGGGTGTGGCATAGAGAAAGGGTCAGTCAATAAGCACAGAATGGAGGAAGGAGAGCAATTAGAAGTTATTTTATGAGTCCCAACAAAGGTGGCAAAATGGAGTGAAGCTTCCAAATTCCTATTTTTATTCATACAGATGGAAATGCAGACATACATACACTCACACAAAGCACATATATTAGGACACTCTTTCTGTTAATATGGGTCACTACTACTCTATTGAGTACTACTATATCATTGCTAATATTCTTCAACTCAACAACTGTGATCAATGATCAACAAATTAAGAAATGGTATCTGTGCTCTCCTATCTATCTTGTGAATGATTCATGACTCCAATCCTCATTGGATGGCTCGAGACATCAATAAAGCCTAGAAAAATTATAAATTGTTCTTGGGTGTGTTCCACTTGCCAAGATTTATTATGGAATTCATCAATGTTTAAGAATAAAAACCCTCCTGAGACAACTAATACAGACACACTTTGCTTAGTCTGATAAACATCAGGCATGACCAATCAATACTATAGTCAAACACAGTGAATATAATGTGGCATGTCTGTTTAGAGAAGAATTTGTTATTTCTACTCCCTGGTTAAAAATAAAATTTGTTTAAGCTACAAATGTACCAAATTTGCTTTTTCACTGAATAGTTAGGGTCTGCCACAGTGAATGACTTCAAAGTTGAATTTACTTCCATCAATGAATTCAAACAAATAAGAAAATAACTAGGAATAAAGCACAGACAAGTGGGTACTTCAGCCACATAAAGTCTAAACACGTAGGTCCACAATATTATTTCAAAAGGAATCACCTAATTGTACTTTAAGGTGCGAGTTTTTAATAAGCAAATCTTTTCTTATGACATGATTAAAAATGAATTAAGGAGTCAATAAAAAACAGCCATCACATCACCACCACCACCAAACGTGTCCTGGTTCCATCCCCAGTCCTGTACCTCAGTGACCATTTGCAAAGTCACATCAGCTTCTAAGGGGCTATTTTAGGGTGTCCCTTGGTGGCTCTTCCAAACCAATCCCTTCTAAATTAAAGCGAGGACACAGAGAGTTGTCTCAGGAAATCTGAGGAAACACTAAAGGAAGACAGAAAACCATAATGTGACCACCTTTGATGAATATGGTTGGACCTAAGCATATGAGGATTTGTCCAATTCTCTCATTAGTTTGATATATTTAGAATATGAACAATGGAAACAGCCAAGCCAGATACACACACTGCAAGAACCCTGCACAAGAGGCAAGCGCAGCTTCAAGACCATCCCCTAGAAGACTCTGCCACGCCTGCAGTTCTAAGGTTCCATTTGTATGCACTGAGTTTTCACTGTCCACTCACTCTTTGAGGGAGCCCATAAATGTCGCAACTGCTTTTCAGTTTTCCACATATCTCATAAAAAGAACTCTGAATTCTAATTTAGGTTCCATCTATACTAACCAGAAAGCATGTCTCCAAAATCATTAACTTCCCTATCTGCAAAATGGGACTACAAGAGCTAGTATAGAGGTAAAGATAAAATGTGGAAAAACATGAGAAATCACAAACACCATACTTAAAATTATTTAAGTATTGCCATTTGGGTCCCTTTTATGTCCCCACCACCTTCCTACCAGGTGGCATAACGGAACAAAATGTGGTTACAAACAAAACAGCAGCAGGATTACATGCCTCACTATCCTTAATATACTTCATGCTCAAAAATATAACAAGAAACACCCGTGATTAAAGCCTGCCAATCAACAACCCCAATAAAAGCTGCACACAAAACCAGCCTCCCAGGGAGTGTACTGCTGCAGGGCATGCGACCCCCCATCATTATTAAACGCAGGCACAGGTAAAGCACTCTGGCTTCTATCAAAGGGCACATCAAAGAGCAAATATGTACCCTCACATGTTTAGAATTGCTATAAAACCTGAAAATGGGAGATCAATGCAACAGACGATGGGGACTCATAAAGCCCAGAGGAAAGTAGGCAGAGCAGGGTCTACCTGCTTAACTTTAATCGGGAAGGGTGTGTCCTCTGGGCACAGCTGGACCCCATTAGGGCCTCCCAGCTGCCTAGAAGGTCACCTAGCAGCCTCAGCCCCCAAGAGCTGCCAAGTCTGAGCTGGAAATTCATGAGAAAGTATCCCCAGAGATAAGTTTCCCAGACCTTCTCCCACTGTTATTTTTCACAAGGAAACATTGAGCAAAAAAGTAACTATGAATTTCCATGTAACAATGTCTAGACACTTTGCAAAAGCAGAGCAACAGTCACTTTTTTTTTTAAATGACCATTAATAAATCCCTTGGGTACTGACATTTTCTGATAGCCCCAATGAGGCATAAGATCACTCTTTTCATCATTAGGTTTCTGTTCTCCCTCCATGTTCCTCCACTTCTTAATGTCTCATCTCTCTTTCCTTTGTTCTTTCTTTTAACAAAATATGCCAAGCGCTCACTGTGTGCCAGGCACTAAGGATGACACACACAATGCTTAAAACCACGTTCTCACCAAACTTCCACAGGAGGTAGAAAAGAAGAGATGCACATCAAGCAAATGCAAAAACAGGTCAGGTACAGAGTTTCATGAAACAGGAAAATACAGTACCTGAAGGTACTGCTGAGTGCTTGCTGGGGAGGGGACACACAACCGAGGACATGGCAGAATTACCTATGGAAGTGATGATAAGCTTGTGAGGCACTCAACATCCCTCCAGCCCCTGGTCAGCTTCCTACTCTCCTCTCCACTCATGGCAAGAGAGCTTGGGCCTCTGAGGACCAGAACGTGTACCCAGTTTTCTTCACTGTCTGACAGCAGAGTAAGGGCTAGACTTAAAAGTTAGGACCTCTTTATTTCCTTCCCAGCAACCCTACCACTCAAGCTGATCTGGACCCTTCTTGAATGAAATTTAAATTTCAGTTTAAGCAGCCCCCACTGAGGGCTGTGAAATCTTTCTATAGTTTTTTAAATATCCTGTTATCTTAGATACCAGTAGGTTCCTGTGGGGATGTAAACGTAACAACACAGTGATGTGGCTGAACGAAAAAGAAAATAGTGTATGTCCAATCTAGTGTATCTCACCCTTCCTTTCTCACAGCAAATGAGCACAAGGAATTCTTATCTTCACTGTTTCAATGAGAAAAGTGAGGTTCTGGTTCCATTCCTTGTGTCCTTTCAAGAGGGTTATGATCTTCATCGAGGCTACCTACACAACAAGAGAAACTGTGTTCCTCATAATCAGAGAAGAGTCTCCAAAGACGACATTCAGGACTGGTGCTTCATCAACTTCAGTGTGATCTCTACTGGTGCAATCTAAATTATGACTTGAAACATATTCTTATATGTGGCCTTAGCATATTAAGATTCAAGGGCAATGGCGAGGTGCTAAGCAACTCAGTGAGACCCTGTCTCTACATAAAACACAAAATAGGGCTAGGGATGTGGCTCAGTGGTCGAGTACTCCTGAGTTCAATCCCCGGTACCAAAAAAAAAGATTCAAGGTTCTGTCAAAAATTGTCAAGGTTAGAAAATCTGAAGAATCTACAATGAATTCAAATTCTACACTAAAATGGGGCATGGGGGAACTGTAGGTAATTCTTAGTGTTTTAGTTTAAAATCAGCAACAAAAAAAAAAAGGAAAGAAAGAATATTAAGCACAGATTTTTAGAACTGCCACATTAGAATCAACGTAGTCAAAATGCTTTTCCTGCTCCTAAGGAAGAAAACTACACTACCAAGCCTAAAAAAAAAAAAAAAAAGTTTTTTAATTCTTTTCATTGTCTGCAAACCCTAGTAGATCAATTGAGAAAGTGGGCAATAAAATATATTTTTCTTGAAGGCAAATCCTAAAACTGAGAGCAAAATCATCTCCTTTGCCAAAGGCACACACTAATTGAAGCAGAAATAAAACATGGAATAGAAAAGAGATAAAAATACAAAGTTATGCCTTGGTCCAATTAGTAGGTAGAGAGTTAAACAAATTATCAGTTCAAGGCATTCACCATTAAAAATCGGAAGTAAAATGGCTGCAAAGCAACTTGCACCTGGTCTTGATAGTAGAATCCATAGCAATTTCAAGAAAGTAATATTGTACATCTGGAAGCGGTCCAATAACAAATGAGAACAAACCAATAAATCCATAAAAGGATCTTAGTAAAGCTTTTATTTTAAAAAAATGTGTTTCCACTTTCTCAATCTAAGCTATATTTTACATAAAACTGTACTTCATACTTTTAGCAGACTAATCTGGCCCCAATATAAAATAATTAAAGTTGCATTATTTCTCACTATGCAGTTTCAAACAGTCCCTAGACTTCAAAGTTATAGAGCCCTCATTAGCAAATAAATAGAAATAACATCCACAGTAATATTTTGTGAAGTTTTTCATACCATGATCTTAAAGGACCTCAGAGAACATCGAAACTATTAATAAGTCAATTTTTCCCTACTGTGAATGACGGCTGGGGGCGGGGGGGGTACTACTCTTGAAAGTTCTAGAAACTCAATTCTCTACTATTCAAATACATGTTCATATTTTAAAAAAGTAGGAGGGGGGGCAGTGAGCTCTTAAAATCTCTTTCAGCTTTTCGCCAACAAAACCATAGCTCCATAGGAACAAATCTATAAAAGACCAGAATTATAGTTAGTATAATTACAGTAACCTAGTGCCATCATAAACGCAGAGAATTTCAAAACCTGGTGACATTGTAAAGCATAACTGTAACCAACTCAAAAAATGATTCAGAAATAAGTATCAGAAAATACAAAATGTATGGTCATTAGAAGGTTTCCACAGCATGTAAGACTTTAGGACAATGTTATACTCAAACCATGTTATCAGAGCTACCACAGGGCAGATTTCTTAAGACTGAGGATATAAACAATAAATAAATATTTCAATATTTTTGTGGAGCCTCCCTTATGAATTTTGTTATTCTCCCTTACGATTTCCTTGCGCGCCCCAACACACTTTAAAAGTGCTTCCAATTTTTGCCTGGAACGCCTTTAAGAAAATGCAGGCTATTATGGTACCAATATATGCGAAACTTGAAAATAAGCGTTCTGGCCTTCTGGCCACAACACCTTCCTTTCTCAACAGTTTCCTTCCCCTTTCTCCCAGCCTTCTGACTTACGTGCTGATGATAATTGTAGGTTCTCGTTCCCATATAATGTTTTGCATACATACGCATGTTGAAGGGTGGCACTTTGTGTTAGCTGCAGTGGTCAAGGATGTTAAGAATGAAAAGATGTTTTCATAATTCAGAAGCTGTGGCACAGCTAGTGAGCATTTTGTGACTCACAGTCCAGTTCACTGAGGTCTAGGCCCCTGCAATAGAAGGAGCCCCACGTCCCTTCCCAAGCTGCTATGAGACATCTGCAGCCAAGCATGAACAACATATTCTTTCCCCCATGCTAGGGCCTGAACCCAGGGATTTGTGCATGCTAGATAGGCACTCTACCACTGAGCTACATCCCCAGCTAGAACAAAAAATTTTTAATACACAAGCATCTACTTCTATAGTATCTGGTGAGTTACCCAGGTAAGAAGGTTCTTCTGGGTAGTTGTTCCTCATTTGCAAGTCTGGACTTAGAATACAGACATATGTCTTTAGTTCAATTCAGGAGAAAAAAAGGACAAAGGTGTTAGAAGTGATTTTGTTGCCACTAGCTCATTCGATTTGCATTACTGGTAAAGGAGTAAGCGATCATTTGCCTCTCCTTTGCCTCACAGATGTCTACAATAAAATCAATGTCAAATGCATTCTTGAGGGTTTTGCAGCTCTGCCACAGCAATACTGAATGTAGTTCTAAATGTATAATCCACTATCCCCCATAAAAGATAAGTAAGTCTTGATCATGCTCCTAGACTTCCTCAGTTGTTAGGAATATTTCTCCTATTCAGTACGACTATATTTCAAGGCTCTCTTTTTAGATAGACTAATATTTATCTTTACTATTTGAATATGTTTAAAACGTGTTCCAACAAAGAAGTTGAATATAACACCATAGCTGGGTTCTGAGCCAGGAGGCTGTATGGTAGGAAAGTTTTTGAAGGACTTCTCAGTCTCTGGAAGGGACTCAAGTTTAGGGTGACAAACTATCCAGATCTGCCCAGTTCTGAGAGGTTTCCAAGCATGCAGGACTGTCAGTGTTGGCCATCCTAATAGACCAATGCTCTACCCCAAATACCAAATTCAAGGGGAAGCAATTAACAATTACAACAAAGACAGGCATATCTTCAGCTCACAGTGATCTATCAGCAAACACAGCCACAAAGACAGATCACAAATCAGCTCTCCAGACCTTCTCTAGGTGGTTACATTTCTTTCTAAAGAGATTGTATTATACAACGAGTTTATAGAAATGGAATGAAAGAATGAAGGTTCAGTATTTCTGACAAAAACCCTCCAGTATCAGGAGCCACTTCATATTACACTCAGAAAAAGAAAGCAAATATCCACATAATCATTGAACTTAGATATGAGAAAATATTTCTAGTTTCAATAATATGGTGGTCCGAAATGATATACTCCTCCAAACACACACACACACACACACATTCTAAAAAAGTACACTAAGAGAAAAGTTATATACATTTCCAAAATCAAAAAATATTAAATTCAAGCCCAAGATAATATACTGCTCCAAATACACACACACACACACACACACACACATACACATACACATCCATCCATATATACACAAATATCCTGGATAAAGTATAATAATGAGGAAAAAGTTAAACACATTTCCAAACGCAAAAGAAATTAAATTCTCAGAGGGAATTCACAGTCAGAAAAGAAAACACAAAGTGGAATTATTGGCAGATCTATAGGCTATAGGGGATAGTTTCAATGCCCACCAAGGGATAGGTCCTAAGAGACCTAAACAAAGTCAGAAGTGTGGAAAGCCTACTGATTCCACATCACTGACTCAGGGAAAAGGGCAGGACACACATTCTTGTGAGGGCTTTGGTGGGCAAAGGAAAAATTGCCTATGAGTAATCAAACCTCTGAACCTTTTCCATATGCACTTGCAGAATCTAAATTTATACTATTCACATAGTTTAGAAAGCCTAAGCCATAAAATTAATGTAAAAACTAATGCCAGACCAATAAAATTCCCAGGAAACTGGCAGAAACTAACACAAAACCACCACTTTGTAGAACTGTCCCATAACCCAGAGCACGTGGGACTTCCACAGAAAACAAACATCCCAGATGAAGATGAGCACACAATCAAAAATTAGAAACACACACCAAGAGATCCACCACAGACTGACTAGTCAGCAGAAACACAAAGGAGAATTAGCACCCCAAGATCTTGACAAATAGAATAATCTGAAAGAGACTAAAAAGATGACTGTATTTAAAATGTCAGCAGAGACAAAAGAACGGAAATCGTAATGAACAGACATGTTTAAAATAGAACCTACAACATTGATAGATTAAAAATATAGCTATTAAAATCAGAAGCATAAGAGTTTAGGTTAAACAACAGATTCAACACAATGAAAGCTGATTTAAGTGAAAAATAGATCTGAAGAAATTATGCAGAAATTACTCATTTGGCAAGTACCCATCATGCATCTGTTCTGAGTCACTTATCAACACTTAGCATATATTACTGAACAAAAGAGAAAAATGACTGGTCCTCATAGAGCTTATATTCTAGTAAATAAAACAGAGAAGTAAAAAGGAAAACAACAGATATGAAGAAACAATACAGAATGAAAAGCTTCAAAAACCTTCTAACCAGAGTTTCAAAAGGAAAATATAGAGAGAATAAGGAAGAGGGAACATAGAATTCTTTGAAAAATTCAAAGTCAGCACACTGAAAAAAAAAAAGAGGGTAAGTTTCAAAACTGGCATAGACTTATCACAGCAAACCCCTCAAACAAAAAGAACACAGGAAAAACAAGGCAGAAAATGTTTTCATTAATAACATTTTGTTAACATCTACTTTGTACACAAACATCTTTCTTTATGTGCAGATCTTCATTATTGAAAAATGTAACTCAATTTTTCTTGACATTTTATATAATCTAATACCATGGCCTTAGTTTGAATAATTAAGAATTAAACATAATTTCTAAGGACTTATAAAAATTATTATCAATCATTATATATTTGTAGCAAGTTAATTTCCTACATGTTATTCTTCATATAGGCAAGTAGCTCTATCTAGCCAACAAATGTCTCCATTCTACAAACAGTACCACTGCTACGTGTAAAAAAAATTCTCACAATGAAACACCAAAGGGAAAGGTAAAACTTCTCTTTGACAAATGTCTATTTTATCAAGAAATGAGTGATTTTGATCTTTCAAGATTTCTTATCCACAAGACTTCATTCATCCTTTCCATTTTAAAATGCCAACATAGACTCTATTCTTTTGAAAGACTCAATGTGTCCTACATTGATTCTGTTTGTATTGTTTCATTTAACAGAAAAATATCATACAGCAAAATTAAGAATATATTTTAAGAAAAAGAACCTCCACCACTGCTACCACAATTGGGAATCTGTGCACAGGGGCTTAAGAAATGTCTCTTTCGTGTAGTGAATTCCTTGACACTATTTGAAGACCACCGAATTAGGAAATAGTACCATGTGAATAATAATAAAATGCCCAAATCCCCCTCTTGCCTTCCACACCCATGAAAAGAGAAATTCCTATTAAATGATCTTTTCTCAACTTCATTATACACATTATTATCTTTAACATCGCTTAACCTTTATATGGCATTTCACATTGCAAATTGCATTTTTAATACAGTAATCACCATTTTAGAAGGATTCTGCTTTTACACTATTCATATGTTATCCTAGTTCAGCTATTTTGATCAAAATCATTATAAAATAGGAAATCACCATTTTGTTGTAGCAGTCACAAAATATTTAAAAGTACAGATATAAAGTAGACATTATAGAAGAATATCTTAGTCTGTATCCTAACTGAGAAAACGAATAAAAATCATTATAAAAATATAGAGCTACCTGCCTATGTGAAGAATAATATATGTAGGAAATTAAATTGCTGCAAATATATAATAATTGAAGCCACATTAGATTTGGGTCCATTATTAAATCTGTACTTGAAATTGTTATCACACACATTCTAAGCATATTGCTCAGACACAAACCAACTACAAAAGCACATTTTTAAAGGTAAGTATTTGTATAATTTATAACAAAATTTAATTGTAGAAGATTTAAAACAACTACTTTTTCTACTAGCACCTTGGCTACAAAACTAATGGTATTCTCATTCACAAAACAAAGAAATTGTGAATCTTCATCTGCTTATGAGATCAAAACATGCTCATCTCTGATTATGGAGCTCCACTCAGCCCTTCTGTACTTATCTCTTCAATATGCTGATTCAATATGCCAGAGGAAGAGAAAATATGACATTATTTAATACAGTTAGAAAAACCATTAGCAAGGATGCTTAGACTGTTCCACCTGGGCTTAACTAAGGAAGACCAACACCACTGGTTAATCTAGATTTATATTGACTACCACAGCATCAACTTTGAAAAAACTCAATATAGCTGAAGGAATATGCTGATAATTAATACAAGATTCTGTAAGATTTTGTGTTTGAACATGAGGGAAGGGTTAGTAAGTACAGGAACTGTGCACACATCTGTACATGTGAATTTGTGGCAATCCAGCTTAGCAATGAACACAGGAATACATTCTAAGTATTCCTTACTTCAACAGAGACTCAGGAAAGAAGCACTCCAGTCTGTGGATCTGACAGCAAAGAGTTTCTTTGTTCCTATGGGTTTTCCATGAGTATAGTTTCCATAAATACCATCATCTGAATGCTGAATATAAATAGCACCATATATCCTCATGGAATCTTAAAAGTTAATTTGACTCTTATTAAAAACAAATCTTCACAGTGATGGAGGAATACAGAATTTCTCTCCTTTGTATACATAGAATCAACTTTTCTTATACTTTGCAGATTTAAGGAAAACAATCTATAAACTAGCATCTAAAATATGCTTTAAAAGAGATATAAACAAGTATGACAGTCAACCAACAAGATATGTATATGGATTAAAAAAATATGCAAAATTTAGCCGGGCGTGGTAGCTCACGCTTGTAATCCCAGCACTTAGGGAGGCTGAGACAGGAGAATCGCGAGTTCAAAGCCAGCCTCAGCAATGGCGAGGCACTAAGCAACTCAGTGAGACCCTGTCTCTACATAAAACACAAAATAGGGCTGGGGATGTGGCTCAGTGGTCGAGTGCCCCTGAATTCAATCCCCAGTACTAAAAAAAAAAAAAAAAAATGCAAAATTTTAGCCAGTAATAACATTCTTCTATATGGACAACATAATAAAAAATACATATATTTTTGCTGGGTGTGATGGTGCAAGCCTGTAATCCCAGTGGCTCAGGAAGCTGAGGCAGGAATATGGCAAATTCAAAGTCAGCTTCGGTCACTTAGCAAGGCCCTGTTTCAAAATGAAAAATAAAAAAATGGACTGGGGATATGGCTCAGTGGTTAAGCGCCCCTGGGTTCAATGGTTCAATCCCTGGTACAAAAATATATACATATATAAATATATTTTTTTCTCTGACTTAATTTTCCTACCATTTCCATTATATCCTCTTCAGATATAGCAACAACCAACACACACACACACACACACACACGTGCATATGCACACACAATCTGCCACAAGAACACTGCCACACAACTTACGTACATGTCTGTACATTTATGAAGCAAATTCAACAGAAAACACACAAAAAATTTTAGCAGCTCTATCACCATTAATGCAACTCATGATACTCTGAGCAACTCTATTACCATTTTAATTCATAAAATACAGTTAGAGAAGCTCAACAGACATCATTTTGAACTTACAGGCACTATTAAAAACTTCATTATTGTTAAACATAACCTGAAACTGTTGTTATGGTCAGTGGGGAATAGATCTTTTGTCCAGTAGTAAAACGTGTTTTTTTAAAAAAAAAGTCTCCCTGAGCACTTCATCTGCTATGTGCCAAACACTGAGCGGAGAGTTTTACAGGTTTTCTTATTTTATGCTTATGTAAAAGGAGAACCTTTCAGGTTCTGTGTTTAAGTGGGAGTCTGACTGTTCCCATTTTACAGAGGCTCAACGGATTTGGCACACCCATTCTAAATTAAAGGGATGAAGTCGCATCTCTGTGACCATGGAGACAGTTACACTTCTGTTACAATGAAGGGAAAGGGTGAATTCGATTTGCACTCTAGATTCTACTGAACTGCCAAATACCTTGAAGTGAGTTATTTGAATTCTCTGGGCCTCAATTTTCTGGGATGTAAAATGGGAATAATGTTATCTACAGGGCTGGGAAGAATTAAATGAGATAATGCACTGCCTTGGTTAAGGTCTAGTACATGGCAAATGCTCAGCAAAGATACAGTTTCTCCTAACAAAAATCTCCTTTGACAATATACCACGAAAGGAAAATGCTCTCCTTTTCCATTAGAAAGCAGCAGAAATCAGCCACGGTCTGCATTCATCAAACTTGTCAAGCTGTTCAACGTCCATTATTCTTTTTTATTATATTTAAGGCACTTAAAATAATCTCCCAGTGATTTATTCTCCTTTTAACTAGATGCAGTAATTAGAATATCTTTTATGATACGGCAGAGTTTTCATTTCAGTCAAGGTGTGACTGTTTTAGAAAGCCACCGTTCACTTAAGATTTTACAAACCAGAAACTATCTGCTTTTATTCTCATCTTGAATAGAAGCACAAACACAGAATGAAGAGGATACATGGCGTATTTCTATAGCTGAAAGACGAAAACGCTCAAGCATGCACGAGCCAATAATTCCCAAAATACCTTTCATGAACTGAAAAACAGATATGTATGTTGCCATGGCATTCGGCAAAATTAATACATTTGAAATTTGGATTATGTACGGAAGAAATGTCTGGTACATTTTTTCCCTTCCTATAATGCTGGCATATAACCATTTTCTTAAAAACCACTCAATATATATTCCCCAGAAGAAAAAATAAAAGATAGCAAAAAGTTCAGCACATATTCAGGATCCCAAGTAAATGCAGAGATGATGTATTCCTGTCACTTGTCGAGCAGAGGCTTGCCTTGCAACAATTCTGTTGGAGCTGCTCAGTGCTGACGACACGTGTGTCAAGATTCCAGCCCTAGCTCTGTCGTTAGCTAGCTGGGTAACCTTGAGTAAGTAATTTAATTTCTCTGAGATTCAATTTCCTCAATTGTGAAATGATAACTTCAACGAGAATATTTGTTATGTACTTCCTGTATGGGGGAACTGTTTTAAGTACTCTGTGCACATTTACTCTCTCATTTAATCCTCAGAACATACTAGGGAGCTGAGTATTACAATCACCATCCCATTTTCAAAGAAAGTCAAAGAAGTCACAGAGAAGTGAAAGAACCCACTGTGGAGCTGGGCTCCCCTGACCCTAAGAGTTCCGCCAACCTGCCCCTCTTCTGGATGCATCGATGAAATCATTTCTAAACTCCTTTCCAAGGAGTAGCAGTCCAAGATTCCAATCTTCCTCTTTAGGGAATCTTTTTTCATTCTTACTTCTATAAATTATCTGTTTACCTTGCAGGCCTCACTAAATTTCTGATGGTCAGACACTAATTATTATATTTTTATGCACACCTGTTACAAATGAGGATGAATCTCTGTATGAGTTTTTTAAGCCAACTTGATGGTTTGTAAGTAAACTCCTAAAGGTAGCAGCTGAGTTCTTAGGAGCCAGAAGTCAATTATCTTTGCCCTAGTGTTCATGACATAACACTCTAGAGAAATCAATACAACACTCCCATCAGTCAACTCAAACCTAGGCATAAATCAAGCAAGAAAACAACCAGATCTTCTGCACTCAGAAAAGGAATACAGTTTCTTTGATAAGATTTGAACTTGAGTATTTCTAGAGTACTTTCACAAGTAAAAAAATAAAACAAAACAACAAAACAAAAAAAAACCCTTCCTGCAGGCGCACATGGGCAGAGCCTGGGGCTACATAAAGGTGAGAGCGTGATGCTTTGTCAGAGGTAGCATTGTCGTGACTGCAAGCAGAGGTGATCCGCCCATGTTAAATCCTGGTTCCATCAAATAGAAGACTTTGGAAAAGTGACTTAGCCTGTGTGCCTCAGTTTTTTCATCTGTAAAACAGGCATCTGCTACCTCACAAAACAGTTGTGAAGACTCAGAGTCACTATCTGGAAGATGCTTGCAACTGAACTTGACACTAAAGTGCCAACTAGTATTAACTATTACTAATACTATGTGTGTGTGCATACAATTCTCCATGCCCGGGCACACATACATTTGTGATCATTTATGACAAAGAAGTTTTGTCTTCTGGTAAAGCAACAGTGCCAAGGAAATGAACCTCTGATCTTATATTCAGCTCCAAGTTGTCCCATTCATTTTTTTATTCACCTATTCAGTGAATAATAATAACTTCACTGTGCCAGACAAGATGCCAGGAAGCAGGGATATACCAGTGAACAAGAGAGGTATAGTCCCTGTCCCCGAGGAACCTATGACATAGCAAGCAAGACAGATTCTTTTAAAAAATTCACTCACAAGTTTTTTTATTTTGTTTGTTTTTTTTTAGAACTTAAAGAGTTTCATTCAAGGAACATTGCTTACTATAGATTTCTGTTGCCTCTTAAAATATAATGTGACCTCTCATATACAAAGCATTGAACATTTGAAAATACAGATGTAGAAACAAAAATAACTACAAATTAAATTTTTTAAAAGCGAAAAAAATGAGGAATTATAGTGAGCAGTTCCAGACAATATTTTTTTACTGTATCTACAAAATCAATTATAAATCACTGTTTCCAAAAATATCTTCACCGTAAGCACTAATCACAACAGGAGGCAACTAAAGAACAAGGAACAGCCAGGTTAGTGGTGGTGGCTTGTGTTTCTTGTTTTCCAGGGGACTGGAGAAGGCATACAGAAGGATAAAGTTTAACTTTTGAGAATCTACAAATAATTCTCCCAAAATTAGCCAGATGCACAGTATGTTCCTACGATCAAGTATCAGCAACCAAAAGTAGGTGAGAAAAATAATAAATTTTCAGTTTTGAAGGCTGTAATAATATCACCATTATAATTCATCCCAATATATCAACACAGGCTTTACATTAACAGCCTCACTTTCAAAAATAGACATAACGCCACCATAACATTTCATACTTTCAGTGTTTGGAAAGAATGTCAGGGAAAGCTCCCAGCACGTGCTTCCATCAATCAGAGTAAGTGAAGGGAGGGAAAATGGAGCAAATCAAACAGGAAAAGAAAAACGGGATCCTGCCTTGCAGGGCTGAGGGAGGGCTGCATCCCAGCTCTTGAGGAGAAACAACCTCCAAAGTTTCCTGCGGATTCCAGGCAGATTCCAACAGCTGCAAAGCCACCAGTGTTTAAAACAGGCAGGGCTCTACCACAAATCCACTTTTACCACTTTTAAACTGCAAACACTTGATTTACTGAAGCAAAGCAGGCTTCCCCTCCCCTCTAAAAATGCTCTTCAATTTAATTGCACTATCCCTATTCAATATTATCACTATGTCTCTTTAAAATATGACGGCATAAAATAATATTCTATGACAGGATTCCTAAAAGACTGTGGCTGGATGCATTTTGATATCATATTATAAATTATTCTGTGAATACAATTTCTGTCAAACCGACATCCATGCTTATATTTACAATAAAACATTCTGATGGGCTAGACTGAGCTGGTCACTTGCTTGACAAAATGTATTAAAACTGACATCCTGTAGATCGCGCCAATACACAGCAACACAAGTAGCCATCTGCAACTCCCGTTCCTACCTACTTACAGCCCACAGTGGGAAGAACTGGAAGAGCAGAAAAACTCCCTTAGAAGGTATAAATAAACAAATAGGTGAAGGTATAAATAAATAAATCAACAAAGCGTTGTCTACAACTTGAATTTCCTAAGTCATCTTTTTGATGCAATATGTGAAAGAGCTGTGAGAAAACTTTGGCCCAGGGGAAGTCTGACAAACAATGCTATAAAATCCTCGCTCTGGGACCTGCCATCAGGTCCCAGACCTCTTTAGAAACCAAACTGCCATTTGTACAGTGGTTCAATGATACATAAAAACAAAGGTGAAGAGATAAAATAACAACTCTGTTTCAACAGGCCAGATTGTACATTCCCATCAAATGTCCCTGCATCTTTGCCATGCACCCAGGGAGCTAAAAGGGGTTTGTGACCTCATCTGCTCTACTCTCCCTGTTGAAGAACCCAGCTTCTCCATGTTCTGAGAACATCCTACTCCACTCAGCAATCAGAGAAGTCTGAGTGACATCTAAAAATGTGACTATGTAAAATTTAGGTTAAGATCTGAGTCCCAATTTCTTGAAATAGAAAATGTGTGAAATTTGCTGGGCACACTGCTCTTAGCTAATTTTAATGATTAACATGGGGACTGACTGTTTTGTTTTCTTACAATTCTGAAAGGGAGTCCCATGGAGGAATCACACTCCATCTAGGTGGGAATCTTCAATGAGGTGGTAATCTGGTAGCTGTGGCCAGCAAAGTAAATGATTTGCAAAATAATTCGATTCTGTAGCCGTATAAATGTTGCCAATAATGGAGTCAAAATAATTGTCCTTTTTGGTTCCTGGTGGCATGGTGGCATATGCCAAATAAATTTTGACCCCAAATGCTTACTTTGTCCTCTGATTCAGGATTCCTCTCTCCTATCTCAAGGATATCTTTTTGACTCAATCAAAAGCACACTAAAAGACAATTATGAAAGTACCTTCTGCCTCTTGCAATAAATTATTAGCTTACTCCTGGCCCAGATGACTCTCAAAAACCAAAAGCTATAATCAGACAATGATCAAGTCCAAGAAGTCATGCACTTTTCTCATATGGCCAATACGATAAGTGTGGCTACATCCCCAGACTGCCATAAGTAATGAGTATTCATTGAAGGGCCACCAATGTCAGAATTTTAACTCGCAGCACTTGTGGGAATACACACATTCGTCATGTTAGGAATCTAGAGTTTTCTAGAAATCTTTATCTTCTTTCAGACACACATCAGGAGATTCACTCTTTGCCAATTTGTATTTCTAGAAGTACACAAAATAAAATAGGTGCTCCAGGAGAAAAACTACTCTTAATCATCATTCCAATGATGTTTCAACACGGTAGCACCCAAATTTGTTGCTATTTCATTTAAAGTCACTATTGACAACCATCCTCTTCCAGGCACCTCAAAGACACTGACTATCTCTGGTGTAGCGTGGGCTCCCATGCCAGCCAGGACCATTTTCCTAGCTCTTGACCTCTTATCTCACGTCTACCAATATTTTCCTCCATTGTTTCCTTGTCATTCAGGGCCAGATGACCCACTAGTGGTACATGACCAAGTGCAGTTAATTTAGTAGTACAAATATTTCAGTTACAGTCTCTTCTTTGGTAGAATTACACAGGCCAGAAATTTGGTCTTTTGTGTGTGTCTATGAGTGTGTGTGTGTGTGTGTGTGTGTGTGCATGCGCGTGTGTGTGGTAAAGCACCACGTATACTGACTGTTATATAAATAATGAAAATTAAATTACAGGATTTTAGGGACACATTCCAAACAATCCATTTTACTGCCAACTACACTGGGCGCATGACCAGCTGTGGAGAAAAGAATGTCCCCCTCCTCTTAAATCTTTATGTATCCCTTTTCATTGATTCTGATTTTTTAAAAAATGGATTGAATCGGGTATCTGTTATGTCCAATGTTCTAAAATATTTGCATCTAAATCATAATACTTAGCCCCAAAACAACCTCTTTGTTTAATGCTTAGTGTTGCGTAGTTCTCAATGCAATGTCCATTCTCTCGTGACTTTATTGCCATATACCCTGGACGTGTATACTACCCTTTCAGACACCTTGCAAGTCACTGTCCCACTACACCATGGCTTATGCAATCAGCCACAGCTAACAATGGTAGTGCTCTCCGTGTGCAATAGCAAGGCCTGCACCTCGTACACACTCGCTCATCCACTCTTCACAAATCCAAGGGGACACTTAAACTCATTTTAGTGCAAACTGAGGTAGAGGGTAAGAGCAACTCTTCCAAGGCCAGGTCCCCAGTGCACAGCAGAGCAAAGCCTCAAGCTCTACAGTCCAACCCTACAACGCTCCTCAACCCGCGTCTCCACCAACCTATCCTGAAACAGTGCTCCTATTTCCTTCTCCACAAGAAACTCCCAGTGCTCCTCCCAACTCCTTGTCGCACTACACCTCTGAGGTATCTTTCACTGTCTCTCTCGCATAAGGGCTAGCTGTACCTCACACTTGCCAAGAAACTTTGAATTTATTTCAAATGTACCTCTGAATATGTCATCGTTCTCAAAAGCCTAAGGAATAACATAAGGAAAATCAGATCTGAAACAAAGAGCACAATGGAAAACAAAACAAAACAAAAACTCCTGATTTCTTCTTTTTTCTGGTAAAATAGAATAAAACTGTATTTGCTATGCTGAATTAAGTCTAGAGCATGAGATCTACACTACATGGCAATCTCCACTTTCAGTCAGCTCTCAGGACGTCCCCTGGTGCCATACAAGTAACTGAAATGCAAAGGTTATTATTTTACTTCGACACACATTTACTGGGGGTTCTCTTAATGCAAAGCAACCCTCTACTTAGCTTTTTCAAATAACTGACCTGGTTCAGTCTAGAGTCTCCTTGTTTTCACTCATGTCCAGCCACCCTGCAAGCTTCAAGAGTCATAGACCTATTTTGTGCCTGTCTTTCTATCCTTACAGAAACTACTAGAGTGCTGTACTCGAAAGTTCATGCTCAGAAATGATGTTTAAAACTGAACTAAATCTAGTTGGTTATATTTCACATAGCTTATGAATAAAATTAAGATCACAAATATATTGTAAATAATTTAAGTTTAATCCTAACATTTATGACAGGGAAAAGACTTTACACCTATGTTGGAAAATTAACTACTAGACCTTTTTTTCAGTCCCAAGAGTAACTTCCTTAAAAGTAAATTACTGGCTTGTGACTAGTTTTTCAAATTCAAAAGAAGAATTTCCCGAGCAATTTCACTCATGGTCACAACACCACATACACCACTGAATTTTTGTTTCTTTCTTTTCTTCTTCTTCTTTTTTTTTTTTTTTAATCTCCAAGAAGAGAAAAGGCCAGGCCACAAAACTTGCGAGTGACAAACCTGAAAATGACACAGAAATAAACACACTGTACCAGTGATCCTGTTTTTGTACATCCCTCAATGGGCGAAATGCCCTTGAATGGATGGCTGCGGTTCAACTGGCGTGTTCCACCACTGTCACAAACAGCTGCAGAACCCCCAAGACTCAACTGCAGCCTCCCCATTAAGGCTCGTTTCATCCATTGTTACTCATAATGTGATCTAAAGGATCATTTACAGGATCTCATAGAAAGTTTAAATGTTGTTTGATGAGAGTCATTAGATATTTAAATCAGAAATGAATGGCACAGCAAGAGAAGCAATCCCAGTCCACCTACAGCAGAGCTCCAACTTCCAGGGCAGTCACCACGCACTGGCTGCTACTATCTGCACTCGTGTGCATTGCAGGAAGAACACAAACCAGAGGGAGACAGGAAATCAAAGGTGTCAAATCCTGTTCCAGGAACACATTTCCACCATCTAGTAGTTCAACAGAAGCTTGTCCTAGGAAAAGGCCTGGCTCAATCCCACAAGAGTGATTCGCAGACGAGAGCAAACTTCTGCACTTGCCATCAACCAAAGCAATGAGAGAATTCCAAAGGAAAAAATATCACATATGTTGTCTCCTAATGTCCTTTGCTAGTGGCTTTGTTTGCTAGATTTCATTCAGGTAACAACATTTGCTTCAAATAAGCCTTGAGTTCAAGCCTCTTAGGGCATTTAACAGAAAGAATGATAAGGCCACATGAAATGAGTGACAACTGTGACTTCTGCACATACACCCATCAATACTCTCTAAGAGCATCAATTACCAACTGTGCTTTCCCTCTAGGTACATGCAAGAGGTACCCAGGCATGCACAATGATACAAGAAACACATCAAACATCATATGTCTTCCTTAGCTTTAACCTGATGGGTATTTTTTGTACCCACATGCAAAGAAATTTTAAGCTTTGGGTGACAACTTGCAGCCAAATCCCCAAGCTCCTGTGTTTATGTATTTACTTTCTGTCTGGTTTGGGTGGAAAGCTTTACAAAGCTCTACAGTGTGTTGTGTACATGGTGGATTTGCAAATATCAAAAATGAGTAGGATGATATATCATGATATTCATGGTGCAGTGAAGCTGGTGGCTACTCTCAGCACATTTGGGCTACCAAAGACTTCATTACTGTATTAAGTATAAGTCCCAAAGTAAGCCTCACAGAACTTCAGGATGTTAGAACCCTGGACAATATCAAGTCTGATCCAGTGGAATCCAATATTTCCATTACAATAAGAGAAAGGGAGAGAGAGAGAGAGAATACGGACAGGCTGGAGATAAATGAATAATTTATCTATTCTGGTCCCCAAGCAGATTAAAGTCATATCTATCATAAAACAAACTTTTGAAAACACATTAAAAATTAGTGGTTGGAAATAGTTATAAAATTATTTAAATACAAAAAAATATATATAAGGTAGCTAGGAAAATTTTTCTAAAGATTTATATAACAAAGTCAGACACAGCAGAACACAGCTGGAATCCCAGCAACTAAAGCCTGAGGCAGGAGAAACACAAGTTTGAGGTCAGCCTCAGCAACTTAGCAAGGCCCTGTCTCAAAAAGAAAAAAAAAAACAAAAAAGGTCTGGGGATGTAGCTCAGTGGTAGTGCTTGGGGTTCAACTTCAGTACAGTATAATCAACAACAAGAATTTACAGAACAGCTTTACGTGAAAGGAAAACCAAAGTCAGCATCGTATATTCAAAAGCAGAACCCTGAATTCCACTTTAAAGGATCATAAATGTTACACACACACACACACACACACACACACACACATAAATGGCTTATGGGTAATACCACTCCATTCTATACTTAACTGTCTCAGTGAAGTTTAAAAATGTATTTCCTATTTTAATTTTAGCATAGAATAAGGTTGAGGGGAAAGGCAAAGCGTCTATTTAGGGGAGCAAGAAAAATTTCCAGAGGCATAACACCAGTTTTATTTGTAGAAGGTACAAGATGAATTCTAACAAATTTTCCCTGGGTAAAGTCAATGGAAGTATTTTCTTTCTCTGTAATCCTATAGCACTTGAAATTCTTCTCATATTTTTACTATTCTGCCTTATATTCATGTGTATGTACTCTGCCTTAAATTAGGCAAGTCACTCATGAGACCTCTCTGAACATGATTTCTTGTGTGTAAAATTCAAATAACGAAACTACTTTTAAGGACTTCGAGTATTAGAAATGTATTTGAGAAAAAACCCTGAAAGTTCATGAGAAGTATGGATATTATCCTGTCATTCTTTAAAGAAGGAGAAGAGCACAGCCCTGTGCAACACACAAGCACAACTCAGGGGGGGTCACGCCTTAGCCTTGGCACTATCTGGAATCCAACTTCTTTCCCAGGCCCCAGAATAGACCTTCACGAATACTTATTTCTCCAAGGATTTATGAACCTAAGGTGAATTCTCTGTTATCATAGTTAAAAAAAAAAACAAACTAAGCCAAATTTTTAATACAAAACTGTTCAACCAACAAATAGCTGAGGCCACCTATTAATTCAAAAATCTGATGAGTGACAGGGATCAACAGCAAGGTATTCCCTTCCCTGTCTTCATTCAACTCAAAAAAATCTCTGCCTTGATATCTTAACTGCAAGTAATTTTTTTCCTGATACATACTCATACATTGGTTGTGCTTAAATAATCCACAAGGAAAAGCTATTTGAAGAGCCTATCTCTCCTTCATATTTCCTTTCCAAAAATTTGTTATCCTTTCACTGAACTTTAGAGGCAAGTGATTGACTAAATCAATCAACATCTGTTCTTAGGTTAACAATAATTTGTGAAACTTACAAACTCAACTTACAAAACACAACCTGTAAAAACATGAAAGTCTCATCTACAAATTCAAACAATATGCATACTGAAAAGAAATCTGCCTATCCAGCCAGGGAAAGCCATCAGTCTGCCTGCCTGAGCTAGATGTAACTCTCCAACAGACTGAGAAGTTTTCAAATTAATTTGGTCACTAGTGTATCCATATATCCAGGGCACAAAACACAGGCATTCAGCCTAGGTGGGTACAAATTATAGGCTGCTAACATTTTTAGAAATTTGACTTTTATTTAATAGAAAAATATTTGGAGTGGATTTGATAGTACTGGTGCTACCGGATTTGCAAAAACTATGAACATAAATACACTGTACATTATAATGCATTCCCTCAACACCCTGCCCGCTGAATATTTTATGTATATTGCATGCATTCTCATAAAAATTGTTGTTATCCAATTCCTCCAACTGCCAGAATTAAAGCTATAAAACTCTCAGTTAAAACTGAGGTAGAGAAAAATCCCTAATCCTTCCTTCTCAATATGTTATATCAAATGTCTTTTAGTAACTGCATTAGAAAGCAATTACAGCTTAATAGCTGTCTAAATCCATTATCAGTGTACATTTAACCTTTCAATATTTAAAGATAATATTTAATTTGAGCAAATTAATGGACTGCCTGTGAGACCAAATACATCTATTTAGTCTTTCTGGTTTTCCATCAACCATATTTCTCTTTAGAGACTGGGTCTTGTGACAAGAAGTCTGGTAAAAATGGAGTTCTTTCTATTTGTAGTTTGAACAGATATTAATAAATGAGAGGCCAACCTAACCCCAAATGAGAAGTAATGTCCTTATTAACTGCAAGTGTCTTTTGCCATTAACAAAGCTGCTTTTAATTCTTTGCAGATTAATTTGTATCATTAATAGTTAAGCAAGCCTATATACCCTTATCTTTCAGTGTGTGTTTTTTTTTTTAATTCCAAATTGTTTAATCTCTTTGGCTTAAAAGGATTGAGTGGTTTTCCAGAATTCTCCTCCACAATGCTGTTTTTCACGTCCTCTATTCAGAAGTAATAATGTGAAGAACTCAATAATGGCTTTCACATAACAGTTACATTTTAAGACCAGATCAATATGCAAAAAGCTACTGTTAAAAGAATATAACATAATTTTCCAATAGTATTATATTAATGAATGCAAATAAGATATTCAATGAATAATATTCACCTGTCGATAAAAAAATACAAGTTCTCCAACTGTATAAATTCATGATTCAGAGCCTATAGCACTGAGAAGTTCAAAGGGAATTTTTCCCATAGTATGTATACATCTATTAATATCTAATAAATATATCTATTAGCATCTAATAAAATATAAATCTATTACCTTCCTTAAATAAAGGTTTAAATTAATCATATTGCTTATTAAAATGAAATTACCAAATCATCTTATTTCATTCCTGTTCTTCAATTCAATGCAAGTGCATTAGTGTCTACCAATCTGGAAAACTTCACAGAATTTTGTTGACATCTTAGTCACACTGAGAGGTTAATATAATTCTAGTGTGAGTAAAGTACTTGAGCACTAAATTAAAATTTGGCTTCTCCCTGTCACTTACTTCTCCCATTTCCAATTTTATTTAAGTGTCTAGGTCCCAGAACTCAGGGACAACTTCCTACCCACTGCTCATCATCCAAAAGCACCTCTGCCTTTGTCATGACCCCACAGCCAATCATATACCTTCCACCCCCAAGGAAGGCACGATCAACCAAGTCAGACTGGATGAACAGGAGGCTAAATTCCTGTTTAGTCCAATAATTTTCTTCCCTAGAATTCGTCATCAATCTGATTTTAATATTACTTCCTTATTCAAATCTATGCTTAAGAGCATCCCATATGTTTTAGTTGCCCCAAAAGTAATACAAAAAATGACCATTTTAATAGGAATGTAATGAGGACTGCACTCTTAATTGCATTTATTATTTTATGATTAAAATTCTGAACAAAACAATGCAAAATACATCAAAAAATGTTTGTAACTGCCACCAAGCTTTTTGGTTTTTTTTCCTAAAAACTCTAACTATAGTAAGAGAAAATACATGCACATGGTTCAAGAATCGAAATAATTCATAAAGTTACATATTTAGAAGTGTCATCCCCTCCACACTATTTTTTATTCCCTCTCCACCCTTAATCCTGGTAACCACTTTTGTTTCTTGTGCTTTTTAAAAATGCAGATACAAACTATACATATTTATTTCTATGTTCCTCTTTTAAATAAAGCTAAAGTGCTCAGTCTGGCATGTGCACTTTAAGTATGAATATTTAAAAAATGGTATGAGCTGATGAAAACTTGTAGTTCTGACCACAATGCAGAAATTCCATATCAACCACAGTTTATATGACTGCCCAATATCTTTCCAAATCTGAAAACATAGGAAAATCTTCATTAATCCAGCAAAAAGTAAGCCAACATACGAAGAAATCCAAACAGGAATATTATAATTGTAGTTTTTCCCATTTAAACATTTTTAATTTTAACCTGAGATTATGAAACTGGATGGTCTATAATAGAATTCCCTAGTAATCAATGAAATAATCTAAAATTACTCATATCTTTATAATTTCTCAGTATTTCCCAAAGAGAAAATAACATCTTGAAGGTATATAGAAAACTATATGGATATGTTTGAAGGATATCCTTTTTTCCTAATAAAATATTTTAGGTCAACCCCAAAAGAATTAAATACTATTAACTCATTAAAAGCCAGATTCTATTTACATTGTTACAGTTTGTGGTAGGTCTTCCATGGAGCATCTCTTTGAAAAGGTGTGAAATACATATGTAGGTCACTCCTAAGTGGCACGATAAGGCTTTATTCTAATATGAAAGTCCCAAAAATACTGACACATTCTAGTATTCAAATTGGGAGGAAGAGAGAACGCCAAAGAAAACGTGTGTGTGTGTATATATATATATATATATATTTTTTAAGTAGATAGTAGTAAATTCATTCACTAGGGATATCTGGATAAATAAAACATGCATTATATGTGCTTCCCCCTCTAAAAAAATTAGCATGATCAAAGCAATCACCAAGCCATGCCAACCACTAGGCATTCAACTGAGACTGTCAACATCAAAGCCAAGTAGAATGAGTGCCCCAAAGCAAAAGAAAAAAGTAATTGTTAGTTAGACTTCCGCTTGTGACCATCAGAAATGTTACCTTAATTTGGCCTTAATGACCTATAATCACTCTTAGCATATGCTTTTAAGGCTACCATTATTCAGCTTGATCTATGGATATAATGGAGCAGAATAGAATTGTGGGTATCATTAAAATAAGTTCCTGCAAAAGTGGAATATGTAGTACGTTGCTAATGTGCAAATGACTAAATAACTTAATTAGGTGAAATGAAGTGCACTTACAAACACAGATACTTACACTGAATCATGATAGTGATGTGTACACGAATGTATTCTTTAAAACATGTTTACTAATCATACAGTAGGACAAAGAAATACAAAAGACAGGGATCTATAATATTAACACCAGTTAACATTGGCTTTTGAATATGAACTCAAAAATCACAAACCTAAACTATTTCTTGCTGTCAAAAATATCATAAACTGTCACTGCATTTTTTTATATTTTGTTTAAAAAAAGCTTGTTTTTGGTAAGAATTAAAAATATGGAGGACTTAGTGCCAAAGTTCTATTTTTTATATTTGTACTTTTATGTTATTTTGTATTTGTACTGGAAGGATTTGGAGGAAGAAGGATGAAGGCTAAAATCTCAGTATATAACCTAAAGTAAAATTATACTAAAGTGTGGTTGCTTAAAAAAAAATAAATCCAAATAAATAAATGAATAATTTACGTCTGAGTTTTGGCATTGCACGCATGTAAATACACACAGCACACGATTCCAGTGAAACACCTTTTTGGTGGTAGCAGTATAAACATGGATATTAACATTCACCCCAAAAGGCTGCTCCCTGAAGCAAGATGAAGACGCAGACCAGCACAGCAGGGAGAAGACTGAATGCACATGTGGGGCCCTGATTCAAAACACAGCTGCTGGGCCTAATTTTAGGCCAACTGGCCTTGTCAGTGTCTCTTAACAAGAAAAATTTCCCCACTGAATATTAGAAGCTGTTATAAAGAGGGGGAAAAAAGCATATAATGACATTCATTAGTAAACTTATCTACACTATTGCTGTTTTATACAGAAAATATGTAACAGCCCATCATGGAGAAGAGCTTAGTGAGCACTGGGAAGGGTATTTTAGTTAAGGAAGTTTTATTCCCAAGAAATGACCCATAAAGATCCAGAAACTGCTGGGCCCACCGAGACATGTATGCATCCAATATGCCTGCAAGACTACTCGATGTTGGATACTGCCCTCCAAGCATCGGGAAGCACTCTACATGTGAAAGTCCATGGATGAAATTATGGATTTTGTTTCCACAACTCCAGTAATAGTATTGACTACTAACATTATCCAGCTCTTACTGGGTGCTGAAGTCTAATGAGAAGGTAATCCTTACACCTCTAGGAAGTGGGTCTGCAAGGACCACCACCCCACAAATGAGACTTCTACCATCTCCAGTACTTAGGTGACTGAGGTATACAGAATGTACCAAAAAGAAGGCTTCTTGGGCCTTGCCTAGCCTTTTCTGCAGGAAATTCATAAACATAAGTTTGCCCACAATCTCACATATTCCCAGGTCCTTAAGTAAATGAAGTAATAAAGTTTAAGTTTACCACGGGCATTTGTTGCCTCTACCAAGTAGGGCAATGAAGCATTTGTCCACACAGGTACTATTAACTCCTTCCGCAGCCCAGAAAGGGAGCACGTAGGAAGTCTGTAATGTTAGTGATTGCTAGATTATTATTTCTAAAATTATATGCAAAATCGTCTTCATGCTATGGAATTTTCCTATGGAAATGTGTCACATCTTTCACCAGAGTCCCAAAGCATTCTGTGATTCAAAAATGCTCAAATTTCCTGACCTTCACTTCCTAGTCCTGGCCAAATTCTTTGAGTTTTGCATCCCCTGCTTGCTCTCATTATTTCCTGTCCCCTTGTAGGCAACCAACTATGATTTCCAAAGCTCACAACTGCAAGCACTCTTCCCTCAGCTCGACCATCCTTCAAAAAATTCTCCTCTGGCTAGAGATTGCCCACACATCCTTCAAGGGCCCATTGCCCAATCTCAGGGCAGGTCCCTAGGCCCCTAATGACTTGAATTTCCTAGTGGTGCCCTACACATGCATTCTTCTGAGAACTTACCAGATAGTAGAGTCATAGTTAGGTAGCTGCTCATCTCCCTTAATGGAAGGTCCTTGAGATCAAGCACTCTCTCTTTTATCATTGTTCTTTTTTTAATCTCAAGTATTCAACAAAGTCCTTCACATAAACTGAAGGCTCAATAAATTTGCTAAATTAATTGATAAACAAATGCTATGAAAGCAGTTAGTTAATAACACTCTTAGGTATTTCTATGACACACAATTTCTAAGTAAGAAACAATCTTTGCCTATAATGATCTTCATACCCAACACTTATTTCATTACTTACATATATCCATCCTGGTTCTGCAAGAATAGGACCTGCTCCTTATACAATTCTTGCACATACACGACATTGTTCTCTATTTCTTTTATTTTTAGCTTACGTTTTTATTTTCAATTGGTATGTTCTGTTTACAAAATAACACATGCTCACAAGAATATTAAATACTTCAAAAGTATAAAATAGAAATTGCCCGAACAAGAGCTTGTACCACTTTACAAATGAAGAGATTTGCTCCCTGAGATTTAAAGAGAGTTGTCCTAGATTACATGGCCAATAACAGAGAATGTAAGGAGGACAGACCCACGTCTTATTACTCCCATGTCTAAGATACATTTCCATAACCTGGGGATCTGTAAACTACAGCGCCTTGGGCAAAACCCAGGTGCTACCTGTTTCTGTAAATAAAGTTTTATTGGAACACAGTAATGCTCATTGGTTTATTTGTTGTCTACATCTGTTTTCATACTACACCAGAAGTTAAGTCATTGTAACAAAATGTCTGGTCTACAGAGCCCAAAATCTGGTGATTTTCAGACAACGTTTGTTGACCTCCGCTCCAGTTTCAAACTATCGTAGTTTCAGAAATGTGCTTATACTTTAATTCTTTAGTGAGACAGAATGATTTTCTTTTAAGAAATATGTCCTTTATAGATGCCTATGCAAGTAAGAGATAAAATAAGTTAAATGCATAACCTAAGGGATTGGTTATACATTTAGAAGTCCATAACATGAGCTTTGTTAAAAAAAAAAAAAAATGGGGACTTTCTGAAATCAAAACATCAAAAAGTATATTTATTTGAACCAGTATGTTCTTTCTTCAGTTAAGAGCCATGGACAGCCCTGGGGATGCTCGGGATGAGGAAACTAGTTCCCCAGCAGTTTGCAGCCCTTCTCCCAAGTCCCTAGAGTGTGCCCTCCTGCCTGAATTTTTCTGGCCAAGGATCTGGCCAAGGCCACCCTCCCTGGTACACCGACACCAACTCACCAATCACACTTTCCACATTTGTTTCACCCTCTTGATTTCTGTAGTAACTGTGTACTAATGGACTTGTATCTAGTCAATATTCTTCTTCATTAAAAAAAATAAACTTTCAAAACAACAACCTAGGCTTCTCCTAAGAATATCTACAAAATTCAGGTCATTACGCTGGTTAATTTTTTTTTCTAAAACATATTCAATCACAGATAAGATTGATTAATTAACAGAAGATAGATGAAATTACTAAAATTAACAACAATTTCTATATTTTCTCCTCTAACTAATGAAAATTACTCATCAACAATTCAATATTCCAGCCAGGCATGGTGGCACACTCCTGTAATCACAGCAACATGGGACACTAAGGCAAGAGGATCACAAGTTCAAGGCCAGCCTCCTCAACAGGGAGACTCTGTCTCAAAATAAAACAAAAAGGGCTGAGGGTGTGGCCTAGTGTTTGGGAACCTCTGGGCTCAGTCCTCATAACCAAAAAAAAAAAATTTTAATACTCTATTGTGTCACTTTATAGAGAGCTCATTTAATCACTCACTGTTCACTTTTTCTCATCTGTTAACTCAAGGAGACCTCAGAAAGATGCTCAGAGTAATAAAATGTTAGTGAACCAAGAGCCAGATCCATACTAAAATGTCAAAAATGACCTGTCCTCTAGAACTTGATGTGTGTATCACATGAAATACAATACAAGAAAAAAACTTGGTGAATTGCAGTCACTATTATGATACGCCCAGAGCAAAAAACAACAGTATAAGATATGGAAAGAACTTTCTCTTTAGAATTAGACTTGGGCTCTGCCCTCATCAGTTGTGTGGCCTTGGGCCAGTCAGGGGATGCTCTCAGTTCTGCTTTCTCTCTGGTGACTTGGGGATAATAAGATTACAGGTCTTAACATAAGAAAAAAATACTCAGGGAACATCACTTCTCCAACTCCTGATTTGGGCTGACATTTTATATGGTAATATACAGAATGTAAGTGCAAAGACAACAATCATAATATGATCAAGAGAAAATTTTTGACCTCGAAAATCCACTAAAGAAACACAAAAGAAGCTTAGTGGTTTCCAACAACACTGATTCTAAACTTAAAATGAGCATGGTCTCAAAGAACTATCATTCCCATTAATCAGTAAATTTCATTTCAAATACATATCTATGTTTATTAAATCATTTATTAAATAAAGTAAACATTTATTAAATCAAAAGAGACATTAGGTGATCAAACAAAGTCTAAGAAAATGTCATTTCAGTTGATATCTGAATGGAGTGAGGTAGGTGAAGAATAAGAGGGAGGTACTCTACAACATGTGCAAAGGCCCAGAATCAAGAAAAATCCACGTCCAAGGCGTAAAAGAAGTCCGTGTAGCTAGGCTGAAGGGAAAAGGGAACCAAATGAGGTAGAAGAGGTACCTCAAGGGCCAGTTATTCTAAGCACCATGAGAAAAACACTCAAGTTGGGAGTGACATGCTCTGTGTAACTTTGTTTTTAATCATTCTGGTTACTCTAGAATATGGACTCGACAAGGAAAGGGTAGAAGTACAGAAAGTAGTCAGGAGGCTACTAGAGTTGACCAGGCAAGAAGCAATGGTGCTCTGGCATCAACTGGGAAAAGTAGAGCCATAGAAAAGAACCCCATGATTATTAGATGGAAGGAGTGAAGGTGTCTAGATCCTGATTTAATCGTGTAAGTGCACCATTCCTTGTAGGCAAAACTGTATACTAAGGGTAAAGGAAGAAATTCAACAAAATTGACAGCTGGACTCTTCAGACTAACACACTGAGAGGCATGGATGGTCCATATATATTTGAGCAGTCATCTTGAAAACGGAGGAGATAATTTAGGAAGAAAATGTACATGAGAATAAAAGCAGATACAGATTAAGTGTCTACTATGTGTCAGATGTGGGCTACGTGCACAGTCTATCTTACTGAATTCTTCCAATAACCCTGCTTCTATACTTCACAATGAGGAACCTGATCTCAGACTGAGGCACTACACCACAATGCCTCTCACCAGAGGAGAAGGAGATCCAGGTAAGAGCCCTTAAATATTTACAGTTCCGGCAAAGAAACTGGCAACAAAGAAGAGGTAGAAAGAACACCAGAAGCATGTAGGTAGAGAAGTCACAGACATGAAAAGAATATCTAAAAAGTTGCTAATGGGGATACAAATTTTGTTGATAATCTTTTTTTTTTTTTGGTACCAGAGATTGAACTCAGGGGTACTTGACCACTGAGCCACACCCCCAGTCCTATTTTGTGTTTTATGTAGAGACAGGGTCTCACTGAGTTGCTTAGTGCCTTGCTGTTGCAGAGGCTGGCTTTGAACTCACAATTCTCCTGTTTCAGCTTTGCAAAGAGCTGGGATTACAGGCATGCGCCACTGCGCCCGGCTCTGTTGGTAATCTTAACAAAAGCAGTTACAGTAGAATAACTGGGGACAGAGCCAGATTTTAAGGGGCTAAAGAATAAATCAAAATTCTGCTTCCAAAAAATACGGCAAACTACATACCCTGAAAGCCTTTTCATACTGCATAGAACCAAAAAATAAACAAAAACGTCTGCAAAAGTACGAATTCAAAGAATGAGGACATATTGAAGGTATCAAAAATAATGCAAAATAAAACTTTCATTTCCAGTAGAGAAAGGCACAAAAGGCAAGAATGCTCTGAATGCCAATGTCAGCACTGTGGAAAGACTAGAACATGCGGGAAAGTCAAACAAAAGACTCAAGAATTAGGAAAAAGACCCTGAAGCAAAATCAAACCTCTGGAGGAAAGCATTCTCACTTTAGAGTCACATATTTTCACATACCTAATGCCCATCAAATATGGATTCATAAGCATCACACACAAGGAAAACAAACATAACTGAAGGTCAGAGAAAGAATTAGACTCCCTACATCAATGGCACTAGTTATTCAAATTATTAGAAAACAGTTATAAAGTTGTGTATTATATTAAAATTTTTATAGACATAATCATAAAAATGAACAAGAAATTTGAAAGCACCAAAAAATTAGCAGGCATAATTTCAAAGAACAGAATAGAACTTTTACAAATGAAAAATAAGCATTGGAATTTTAAAGAGTAATGCACTGATAACACATTAGGCAAAGCTGAAGAGAGAATTAGTGAACTGGAAGATAAATCTAAAGAAATCACTGAGAATGAAGCAGATACAAGAAGACAGAAAATATGAAATAGAAGCTAAAAGAAATGGAAGACAAAAGAGAAAGCTTAATATATTTAATCAAAATACCCAAGGAAGACAGCACAATAAATGAAGGAGTCAGAATATCTGAAGAGATAAAAGCTAGTAGTTTTTTTCTGAATTGGAAGAAGACATAAGCCACAGATGCACACAGAGCAAAATATACTAAGAAAATCACACATAGACACATCATAGTAAAATTGCTGAACATCAAAAATAAGTCAGGGGGAAAGGCAGATCTCCCAGAAAGGATGGCAATCAGATGGGCGTCAGATTTCTCAGGTGGCAATGGAATTCACAGCAGCAGAATATAATCATCAGAGAAATGTCAATCTGGAATGGTGTGTCCTTCAAAATTATATTTCAAGTCCACAAATAAGAACATTTTAGGTGAACAAAAATACAAGACCTCCAACTTTCCTATACCAAAAAAATTCCTAAAGAAGTTATTTCACCAAACACAATGATGGTTCCATAAAGGAGGTCTGAGATGTAAGAAAAAGTGAACATAGTAAATAGTAAACTGGTAAATGTATACAATGTCTCTAAAATACCAATGTCTAATTTACTGAACTAGTTTTAAGAATCAAAACAAAACTACTTCTAAGTAGCAGGGGCAGTAACTGGAAGAATGGTATTCTATGATCCTTAAATTGAAAGGAGAATTAAGATTATAAAATTCAACTTTGTCAGATAACTCCGCATAGTAAAAGCTCAAAGCTAATAAAAGACAGGAAATAAATTTCAAACAATGGAAAAGGCAAATGAAATAAGAAACAAAACTTTAACCAAATTCATTTAAAGAGAAGAGGGAAAGTAACAGCATAGAAGCAATACAAATGGAAAGTGGGAGTTTAGATGACAGTGATCAGAGATACCCTGCTGCTCAGCTCCACGGAGCACCTTGTGCCTGTGGTCTATGTAAGTGGCCCAAACTGAAGTACAGAATATGTAAATATAAATAATTTGACATTATCTGATTCCATTAAAAAGTAAGATCAGCCAGGCACGGTGGCACAAGCCTGTAATCCCAGCACTTAGAGAGGCTGAGACAGGAGAATCGCGAGTTCAAAGCCAGCCTCAGCAATGGCAAGGCACTAAGCAACTCAGTGAGACCCTGTCTCTACATAAAACACAAAATAGGGCTGGGGATGTGGCTCAGTGGTCGAGTGCCCCTGAGCTGAATCTCCAGTACCAAAAAAAAAAAAAAAAATTAAGATCCAGATAGAGTTGACACATCTAAAACATAACAAGGAATGGTTGAGGGCAAAAAGTTCAAAAAACTAAGATGCCTCAGACAAATACTGGCCAAATAAAAAGAAGGGGGATAATTATACTAATATGAGACAAAATGAACTTTAAGACAAAGGAGCAGAAAGGAAGTGACAACATATAAATTGGAAAAAGGTTTAATTAACCAGAAAGATATAGTAATTCTACACAAAAATGCATGTAATAAGTTCAATGTGTGTAAAGCCAAAAGAGAAACAGAAATAAATTTACAAACTCACTATCATTGATTATTTCAATCCACTTCTTTCAAGGACATATGTGTTGGGCAGACTCTTTTTTTAATTAGCCAAAGTATAGATGATATTAAGGCACAATGAACAAACTTGAATTTCTGAACACATAAACATCCCTCAACTCAGTAATGAAAATACATATTCTTCTCAAGCACACAATGAAACACTTATGAAAACTGATTAACAAAACTAACAATAAAGCAAATCTCAACAAGTATCAAAATATTGCTACCACACAGAAGAGTTCCCTGACAATTAAATTACAACCAAACTCAACAATAAAAAGAAAAACAAGACATTCATTTGTGAAATTTCTAAGGCATCAAGAAATATTGCAAGGGTCAAAGAAAAAAATCACACAGGAAATTTCACAAGTTATAAATCTAAGATGATGAAAATGTTACAAATTAAAGTCAATGGAGTATAGTGACTACAACTTAGAGGGTCTTTGATAGCTTTATGCTCTTAAATTATAAAAGCAAATGATGGTAATTTAGTGGGTCAAGTGGGCCAGTAGGAAATAAAAGATCTGAATAGCCAAAGTAGACAAAAAGCAGGAAATAATAAAGATAAGAAATTTTAAAAGTAAAAAAGAAACACACAATAAAAAATAACCCACAATGCCCAAAGTTGATTATTTGAAAAGACAAACATGAGAAAAACTTCTAGTTTGTTTGATCAAGGACAAAGAAGACACAAAATCAGAAATGAAAATCAAAAAATTAAGCTGGGCGCAGCAGCACACACCTGTAACCCCAAGGAGCTTGGGAGACTGAGGCAGGAGGATCACAAAGTCAAAGCCAGCCTCCATAACTTAGCAAGGCCCTAAGCAGCTCAGCAAGACTTTGTTTCTAAAAAAAAAAAAAAAATTACAAAGGTTTGGGATGTGTCTCAATGGGTAAACGCCCCTGGGTTTAATCACTGGTACCAAAAAAAAAAAAAAAATCAAAAAATTACAGAAGCAGCAGAAATAAAAATGCTAAAATAAGAACACTTTTGAGCAACCTTATGAAAAATGTTATTATAAAATTTAGGCAGAATGGGCAGAAACTTACAAACATTTGCATACATATATACATATATCATACAAACACATTTATTTACATATGCATATAAATTTAATTCCATCTGCAAAAATAAATGAATCCTGATTCTCAACATTATATTAAAAAATTATATCAGTACCTTAAAACCTTCGTACCAAAGGACTGGGAAGTTTTATAGATAAATCTTCCCTAATTTTAAGGAACAGATTGTTCCAGCCTTACACAGACTTCCAGAGAAGACAGTAGAAATACTCCCCTACTCCTTCTACAGGTCAGTACACCCTTGTAGCCAAAACCAGACCAGAACAATAAGAGAAAAAATATTACATGCCAATCTTAGTTGCAAACATATAAGTAAAAAATACTAAAGAAAACATTAGAGAACTGAGTCCAGGATATTATTTTTCAAATAGTGATAAAAAAAAATCATTACTTTTATCCAAAAATAGCAAAGGAGTTTACCATACAGAAACACATCAATAAATGTCATTCACAACATTAAGAGATTAGAGATAAAAAAAAATCATGATTTAAAAAATATAGAAAAATTTTTTGATAAATCTAATACTTGTTCATGATTAAAAAACTCTTAGCAAAATATGTATAGAAGGAAGTTCTTTAATCCATGATCTACAAACATCACTATTAACAGGCACAACTGGGAATAAAATAAGAATACCAACAGTTGACATTTCTATTAAACAGTGCGCTTGAGGCTTGAGGTCCTAGATAGTATGGTAAGATAGGAGAAAAACAAACCAACAAAAACCAGGTATCCTAGATTAAAAAGAGAAAACAACAGAATTATCGTTATCTTTTAATTATATTTCATAACAACCTACAGGGAAATAACTAAAGAAAAAAAAAAAAACATGTTTAAATTCATAAGAGAACTTAGCAACACAGCTGAATATAAAAATTGACACATAAAATTTGGGTATTTAGAGGAAAATACCAGTAACAAAAGAAACAGAAAAATAAAGTACATGAATTATCAAAATAAATACACAACCTCATGGCAAATATAGAACTATAACTGTAAAAGTATAATTTAAAATAATCTAAAATAATCTTCTGACATGTGCACGGCCTGGGGTTTGATGCACAGAACTTTGGGGGAAAAAATAAAAGATAAGGAATTATTCTAGAGGTCAAAGGCCAAAAAAAAAAATGAAGACATATATGAAGAAAGATAATCATTATTAAAAATATAATTCTCTGCAAACTGATCTCAAGTTTCCATGTATCTTCAATAAAAATGCCAAACAAACTTACCAAATTCCTCAATAAGCCAAATTTTAAATTTAAATGGATAAACACAGACCCCAAAATAGCCAAAAGCAAAATGTGTACATATGGGACAGGAAAAAGGGGAGGAAGGACTTTACCTGCCAGACATCAAAACACAGCAAACTTACACTGAGAGAAGGGTAGAACAACCGTCTAACAGACTAAAGGACCCAGAATGAAAGACCCTCTCAAACATAGAGAAGCAGCACTGTGGGTGACTGGGGAAAGCACAGACTTTGCTAGAAAAGTGAAATGGGAGCCCTACTTCCCACTGGATACAAGAAATCAGTCCTACAGTATTGAACACTTAAATCTGAAAGGAAAAACTGTGAGATTCCTTCCAGACAGAATGTATCAGACACTCTCTGTATGACCTTGGAGTAGAGAATGAGTTTCCAACTATGACACAAAGAAAAAAAAGATCAAGGGAAAAAAACAAGACTACATTAACTTACAGATGTCTGCTCATCAAAGGGAATTAATAAAAAAAAGGCTGAAGACAAAATATTTGTAGCATGTATGAATGAGAATATTAAGCAAAAATATATCAACACCTACATATCAGAAAGGAAAAGACAATGTAATAGAAAATGGGGAGGGGGCTGGATCAACAGAGGGAAAAACATGGATGATAATAAATAAATACATGCAAAAATGTTTAACTTCTTTATTAAGGAACTGTAAATTAAGACCAAAATGAGACACCTTTTACATTTTATACTTAGTAGTCTGACACAAATTAAGAAATTTATCTAACACCAAAGGTAGACAAAGATGCATCAATAGGAGATCTTTTACACTGCAGATGGTAGATTAGCTTTAAAAAAAAAAAAGAAAAAGAAAACTTTGGAAAATAATCTTCTCATGTTGGATTTTCACATAATTCTACAATCCAACACTTGTCATAAATACCTACTCATAGGTACCTGCCCTACAGAGACAGGCTCACACATGTGCATCAACAGAAAACAAAGTGTGTAGTTCCAAAGAGAGGGTACCAATTCAGAGGTCCATCATCTGGAACACGTGCAAATAAACTGTGACATACTCACCAGCAGTGAGAGTGAACTAAGCCACCTGCACCAACAGGACAAATCTTAAATATGCCCTAAGTGACACAGCATGCAGCAAAAGACACTATGATCACATTTTTATAATCCTTGAAAACAAGCAAGGTCCAACAACATTGTGTTTGGGGATGCATAGTCATGTCATAAAACTGCTTCAAAAAAAGAAAAACTAAGAGAACATTTACCTCTGAAGAAAAGACAGATAATATGGAGAGGGGAGGAACGCACAAGGAATGCCAATAACTGCTCTAAATCTGCTCCAGTTTCCAGGTTGAGTGGTGGGTTCAGGATTGCTCATTCCTTTATGAAGCTTCATAACTTATATATGCTACATTTATTATTCAGTAGCTATGAAATATTACATCACAAAATACATTTTATAATACAAGTTGACTGTCCATTATTCAAAATGCTAGGGTCCAGAGACATTTCGATTTGCAAATGTTTTTGGATTCTGGAATATTTGTATGTATATAATAATATACCTGGGGGACCGGACCCAGATCTGAATACAAAATTCATTTATGTTTCATACACACCTTACACATCCAGCCTGAGGTGATCTTATACAATTTGTTGGTGCGGCATCTTATTTCACCTCTGTCCTGTTACATGAAATCAGATGTGGAATTTTCTGCTTCTTGTGGTGTCAGGGTCAGTGCTCAAACGGCTTCATCTTCTCGAGTATTTCTGATTTCAGATTTTCAGATTGAGGATGCTCAATTGTATTTGATTGGGGTTAAATTGAAAATAAAAAGTACCTGCTAGGAAGGCATACAAAAGTAGCCTTTATAGCAAATACAACAAGTCTTGCTATGAAAGAGGGCAAGAGAGAAGGGTATGGCCAGAGGAATGTGAATCAGAGGAGAGTTTGAGTTTTTGTTTTTAATTGTGAAATATTTCAAGCATTAAAAAAAAAGAAGAAAACAAGTATTATAACAAACAGCTATCAACCCATCCCCACCATCCCCATCTTCATCAACCTGAGCATTCTACCATATTTTTCATAAAGTATTGACATTATGTTCACCACAAAAGTAAAGTAATTACATCTCATCTGGTTTTTAACTAAGGCATACTGGATGCTGACAGGAAGTCTCTAGGAGGCTGGGACGCTGCCCATTTATATGGTACTGTGTCATTAGCTCATGAGCAGTGGAAACGTATAGGTCAAGGGGTTTTTCACTTGGTGCCACTGGTCCTGTGCCTCTCTCCTTTCAGCATCTTGTGATGAAGAACACAATGAGCTCTAGGCTCATGGAGGCAAGTATCACTAACTGGCACAGAGAGCACAAAAGCAAGCCATCACCAAGTGCTGGAACCACCTGGCCTAACCAAAGATGGAAAGCGAGAAAAAAGGCAGTATTTTCCCTCTACCTTGAATGGTACAAATACTGGAAAAAACAGCATATTTCTTCCTCATGAAAACAGACTAACCAACATGCTGGGTTGAGAAATGACTGCCAAGAGTAAACAAGATAAATGAGAAAATGGAGAGGGAAGAGGGGGTGAGGGCCACAGGAAAAGGAGGTGGTCTTTAGAAAAAAGGGAGGCAGGAATTATCCAGGATTATAAAAAAGAGGAAACTTCATTTAGTTCCCAGTCAAGAGTTAACAGATAACTTTCCCCCAAGTACCGCCTCAGAAGTATATATATATATATATTTTTTTTTTTTTCAAGTAACAGTGTTGCCAGCCCAGATAGAATGTCGCATACATCAAACCACCCTCCTCAAGTTCACCAACAAACGTGCTCAGTAAGGTCTTGTGGCTGTGCTACCTGATTGGGGGCCTCGGAGAGAGAATTCAACTCAACAGGTCTAAAGCAACATCATGTTTACTGGTAATAAAAGCATAAGCTGAGAAGCCTAAGTGGTGAACAATTACTGAAGACCATTAAATAAGACCCACTTGTACCTTTGCATACTCACACAACAGAACTGCAAAATCAACCTAACAACTTTCTTGAAAAAACAAAATGCACATCTATAGCCCTTGGTAGCTAAAAAGGCAAAGGAGCACCTACGGCAGCTGTAGAGTACATTTTGAAGTTTTATAGAGCTTTACGAAGTTTCGACAACGATACCAACAAAGAAGAAAAGGTTCGTTACAAATCCTCCCCAGCAAGTTGAAGGCATGGATTTCAAACAAGGGATTCATCAATTCTCCAACTTCATTCGCCAGCCACGGTGTAGAACCAGCAAGCTGCTGTGGAGTGTTCCCAGGCACAAACTGGCTCAGCAGCACTCTGCAAAGGTGCTTATGGCTTAGCCTTGCACATGAGGCCCTCCCCACTCCCCAGCCTCAGCTCCAGCCACGCTCTCCCCTACTAGGGCACCCTGCTCTCACTCTATGGAACCCTTCACCCCAGTCCACTGCTCCTACTTAATTCTCCCTCATCCATTAGACTTTGTTTCAGGTATGCCCACCACCAAACACCTTTGCTGACTGCTCAGCTTGCTCAGATTTCCTTATTACAAACTCTTCTCTTGCCACACACCTCTCACATGCGTAGAACTTGCTATTTTTTTAGGTTGATTATTCCATTAATGTCTGCCTCTCACATTTAGGCAACTCAGGGACATATCTGTCTTGCTCAACATGTCACTTCCAGCACTTGGCAGATAACCCCGACACATGTTATATTCTCAATAAATATTTAATTTTAAAAGTAAAAGAACAACTTTACTGTGTGTAAATTTTTAAATAAATATTAAAAATTCAAGTGTAGGAATAAAATAACATAAGTAAATTTATCTAATGCTCCAGCAGTAAACTGACATAAATCCACATCTGTAATGTCTACTCAAAAAGGACAAATGGACAGTAATTGTCATTGCCTCCCATAATGGCTGGTCCTATATTTGAGAGTGCATTCACAACAATATCCTTCAAGGTCCAGTTTCCATAACCATTTAGTCTAGCCTCGTTCCTTTAGACTCACATAGACATACACATGTATACACATTCTAGGATTCTGGTTTTAGTTGCAAATGTGCAGCCTGCACAGTTTTTTAAAAAGTGTCTTTTGAAGAAGTCTACTTGTGCATTTCCATAACACTTATTTGAAAAGCACTTTCTTACTGAATCATGGTAGAACTCTCATCCAACACAGTACCACATGCGCCAATCACAAGGCAGAGGATGACATTTGTTCTTTATATCACTACAGCATCTAGCATGGTATATAGCATGGCAGCTGGTACTGGGCTCTTAAAAACCCTTAGATGATGAATAAGCAAATGTGCAAAATCAGTAAATGAGTAGGAGTTAACCATTCCATAAGGGAAGCAGTTTGTTTTATTGATTGATTAATTGATTGATTGATGATTGATTGATTTTTGGTAGTTCTAGGGGTTAAACCCAGGAGCATTCTACCTCTAAACCACATCCCCAGCCCTTTCTATTTTATTTTGAAACAGTCTTGTTAAGCTACCCAGGCTGGCCTCAAACTTGCAGTCCTCCTGCCTCAGACTCCCGAGTAGCTGGCATTACAGGTATGCACCACCACATCCAGCTGAGAGTTAATCATTCATAATAAAGCTGTCATTATGCCAGTGAAATACATTCACACTGAAAAACAAATAACTTGACATGTATTTGTCTCCTTCATTTTTCTGAACCTTTCAACATTCTTTAAACAATCAAGGCTTAAGCCATTACAGACTACTACCTCTTATCCACTGTACTAAAATTTTTAGGATTAAAGTGTAGAATTCCTTTGCCAGTGGAACATTGCAAATGTACACCCCATATAAAAAAGAAATAGTTCTTTGTGGGTCAAAAAGATAAATTAAAGAATAATAAAAAGTTAATAAAATCAGGGAAAAATTAGATGTCAGAAGAAAATTAATCTTGCAGTTAAAAATAAGTAAATAATCACATCACAGTGCCCACATGAGAACAGAAAGAAAAAAAAAAGCCTCAACAGTATGCAACATCAGTTAGTGAACAATAGTGTTCAAGAAGAAACACAACAAAGAACAATTATCCAACCAAGGATTAAAACTGATAGTGTTTGGTCTTTCTTTTCAAAAATATAAGACTGCATTATGCACGAAAGTGTAAATTAAGTCTTAAAACATTAAGTGACCAAAAATTTTTTGTTCTGTGTTTAAAATTATAAGGTTGAAGAATAAATACATAGAATCTCAAGAGATATGTTTAATGTGTCTAGAATATTCTCTTTGTAACAAAATTTTTCTCTTAACTCTGTAGCACTCAGGATTATTCATTAATAAATTCCACCTAAGCCAATATCAACCATCACATGAATTTGTGGCCTCACTATAATACCTGAAATACATGGTACTATGAAATACATACAGATCATAGAGACGCTTTCATCTCAACCCATCAGTACTTGGGGAAAGGGTAGTCTATAAACACACATGTTTTTTATCTGTGACATAATTATGATTGATTTTATTCAAAGGTGTATCTGGCTATTCCACAATATTTTTACAGACATTGTACAAGTCTTGGCTAAGATCACATTACCTTTGAGACAGTTTTCAAAATGCATTTCTGAATTAATATATGGCAATATTAGCTATCACATTCCCCTGCTAGCTTTTGAACAACAAAAAAAAAGGAGGTGGCACTAGTAATGGTGACGGCAGTGACAATAAAAATTGTAATGCTAATTTTCACATCTTAAAATGTTTTAAATATAGTAGTGCTTCTTTCTGAAAAAGTAAAAACCCATCTTGAATTGCACTAGTGAGTTTCAAATTATTTTTTCAGTTTTAAGATGCAGGCTTTAAGGTTCTAGCACTTAATCAATATGAATAAGCTTCTTAACTGTATGCAGAATAACCCAGATTTCAGAATTTGGTTAAATAAATAATTTCCTCCAAAGTAACTATCATTTCAGATGGAGAAAATTTCCACTGCCAAATGACATCCCAGGAAAAATTTGAAACAGGGAACACAAAAACCTCAATTTCTGCCCCCAACATTACCATTTAAAACATATAATTCTGGAAGAAACTGGATTATAATCTCTAACAACCCCAAGAAAATCCAATATCAGTAAAGAAACCAAAAATCCACATCCAAGGCAGGGATGTGTGCCTGGAGAGGAGCACACTATGTTTCTGGTCTAGAGCTAAATCCACTGAAGAGTAAGGACTGGTGAAGAACAAGGCTGTCTCTTCCCTGATGGTCTCTTTAATCTACCCTTTGCATGTTGGTCTCTCTGCCCCTGGTTCACAGTGATTTACAGGGGCTTGGGGCAGGATGGGTTCTGGGGATTGAACCCAGGGCCACAGGTGCTAGGGAAGTGCTCTACCCCTAAGCTACATCCCCAGACCCTCACAGGGATCTTGATACAAGCTCAGTCTCTCTTTCAAGTTACGATCAGAGGGTCCACTAACCCTTCATTATTAATCTCCCCTGGGAAGAAGCTTGCATTTCTCTACACTCCCACATTATCGTGTCTTCCGAACATGGCATGTTAATTATGTGTGCGAAATTTTCTATTCTTTCTTGTTAGACTAGATGCCTTCCAAGGGCAGGATTTTTCTCCCACAAAGCCTATGTCCTACCTACAACTGCTTACACAGGGTTGTGAACTTAGCATGTACTACAAAGCATATCAGATGAGCCATCAATCAAAATTACAACATGCAGATAAATAGCTAGCTAGCTAGATCACAGGCAACATCCTATCTCCACTCACAACATATTAAAACCCAAGGGCAAAACCAAAGCTATGCTACCATCTCCAGCTAGTGATAAAAGTAAATATACCTTCCTAACCATTCTTTATCAATTTTTACTCATCTTAAGTGAATATAAAAGCAATTACTGAAAAAGTATGCCAATTTGCATGTTTTTCATGTCTTACTCTTCAGTATTTTACACAATATGAAAACTGGATTGTCCAGAGCTATAATTTCAATATACTCCATAGAGGCTACGTCTTTTCCTAATTTAACAGTCCTCTAAAGATTCTGCAGTTAAGTCTTGGTTTGGGAAATTTGAGATTAAAAACCTTGCATTTGGATGCCTTACAATTCAGCTAAGTACACCAAAAGGGAATGTTTAAATTACTGGAAGATTAAAGCAAGGAAGAACATTCTAAAAGGTATCCTATAATGGGGCTTTGTCACCACCTTCTCTGTTTTATTGAGAAAATAGTCTGTTCCCATAGGGCTGAAAGTTTATATGCCAACCATCAGTCTAGTTTAACTATTCAAAGTTAAAAATGTCAGAGAAAAAAACAGTTGGTAATGGAAATGCTGACAGGCCATGGAGTAAGAGGCACAGGCAGGTGCCCCTGTAGCCAGGGCCATAACTCAATCAAGCTGCATTTTGACGTCATCTGTTACACAAAAAAGCCAAATGGTTTATGAACAGCACCAGAACCCCTGAGATTAAATTACAGTCCTGATATTTAATCATGGGTCTTACTTTGTTATTTTTAATAACACAATACATTTTAACAGTTATTCATCAACTGCCTCAGCCAAATTAGAACTTGTGATGACAAGTAAGCTGGATTATGATGCCCATCTCTCACAATCTCAACTTTTATTACGTTTTCAGAAATGGCAGATTATACCAGTTCTCCTCTTCTTAATAAACACGCAGTTGATACCAACGGATGGAGTCTAAACCTTAATTAAAAGCAGCACAGACTCTGACCAGAGGGCTACGAAGTGTGCATGTGTCCTGGTATAGCCACTCCCAACCACAGGACCTGGGGGAAAGACATTCAACCCCCACAAACCTTGGCTCCTTATCTAAAAATTAATAGAGCATCTCTAAATTCTCTTGTACACCTGAGTTTCTATAAATCATTTCCTTGAAAAAATATGGTGTAATTTCTTTGGGATTCCCTGAGGATCTGCATATAAAATTTTTATGGCACAAAAGTCGATGGATTCAACTACAATGCCTCTGATCAAAGAGGCATTCAAGTACATGATTTATCAGCTAAAGTTTTTAGAGGCAATATCAGCATCAGCAAATGAAACAGGTTCTTTAAAAAGTACCGTGCAAATACTGCTGCACGTGTGAAGGGTTGTTTGCAAAACAAATCAATACAGGCACATCCAACAATGGATCGCAGCTAATAAACTACATATAGTAATTACCACCAATGGCAGTCGAGAAAGTCATTCATTAAATGTTAATTGTCACACAAAAGTACAAAAGCGTCCTTCTGAACAATCGCGTGGCTGCACCTTTAAATTAAATATTTTCTTATAGCCCTGAAATTCATCCACATAAACTGATTTTAAGCACACCTGGGTATTTGATATGCTGATTAACTGGGCCTTTATTTGTTTTTGAAATGAAAGTAAACATGACAGCCTTTTCAACACTTTAGCTATTCCTGAGAGTCTAATATAAATAAATATATATGTGTGTATCTCTATATATATATATATTTACATATATATATTCCTTATAACAAAGTGCTAGCCAATCTTCTCTGAAGACTAAACTGATACTTTCTTATGTGCCTCTCATAAGCATTAAGAGAATTATGGTGCAAAAGTATCTACCAAAACCCTGTGCCACACCTTGGGAAATCACCTTGTGCTGAGTCTAAATGGGCTCACACATATAGAAAAAAGACAACTCACAAATTAGTTTATAAATGTGGCGGTCAATTTGGAGAATTTTACTCAGAATAATAAGAAACCAGCCACAAAAAACACCTTTATTTATTAAAAAAAAAAAAAAGAAGAAGAGAAAACTATAATGTGCTTTACATTCTCTAATACTTAGCACTGTCTAATTAACTTGGAAGAACACTGGGTCATAAAAAAAAAGCTCATAAAATACAAAAACTAAAGAAAGGGAGATTTTTCTGTTCCTACCTAGCTTCCTTTTGATGCTACATCTGTACAAGATCTGATTTAACTGATACATATATAGATACTAAAGGTTTGGCCAAGAACACTTTGGTTCAAGACTTGTAAACTGAAGAACATTTCAAAACACACCATGTTCCTTATTAGGCAACTTAAGATCTGTTATCTTGGCTTATGGGAACAGATCTAAATAGCATCATAATACTAAACGCTGAAAATCACAGGCCTGAGGCCACCAGGACTCAGCTCCATGCCTTGGACGAGGTTGCAAACTTCCAATATAAAATGTAGTTTACCATTAGGAGTAAATGTTTGATCTGTAAAGCTTACAAAATTACTTTGTTTATCATAGCAGATGAAAGCAAAAAGGAATAATTTTAAGCTCAAAACAAAACTGTTTATATGACAGTCTTTACTGCTCCATGATTCTGAGCATTTAAGACAGATTCGAGCAATTAACAGCATAAACTTTCATTACATAGTTCTATTATATATGTTTATGTGACTTCGCTGTTCGTCTGTTATTTAAGTGATTTCCTCATTACAATAGTAGGGTAGGGATGATTTGCTGACGCTGTCAAAAATGTTAAGCATTTCAGTCTTGAGAGTTCTTGGATCCCCATGCTTGTTTAATGCATTTTATTTACTGAAGTCAGTGTCAAATAGAGTACTGCTTCTTCCTTCTGAATTTAGAAAACTAACATTTTAAGCACATGTCTGGTAATAGACACATCAAAACTCCCAAACTGCTTATTTTAGTGATGCAGTTTGAATGTAGGATTATTGAGCTTGAATGTTCAGTTTCAAAGATCCCACAATGAACTATATACCTTTTTTATACTTAAAGACAGGAGATCCTGATTTTTTTGATATTAACAGGCCAGAGTTGGTTACCTCAACTTCTAACTTGATTACATACATAAATATAATTGTAAATAAGGTGTTTTCACTAGCACCCTATAGACAAGAGAATGAAAACACAGCAACTCTAAAAATATCTACTATACTTTCTTCGTAAAAATAATGAGAAAGATATACTAAAGCAGCCAGACATGGAGACATACACCTGTAAGTGCACGACAGGCGTGTGACAGGAGGATCAGACGGTGAGTTTGAGGGCAGGTTGGGCAATTTAGGGAGACTTTGTTTCAAAATAAAGTAAAATAAAGGCTGGGGCTATAGCTCAGTGGTAGAGCTCAGGGCCTAGCATGTGTGAAGCCCTGGGTTTCATCTCCAGTACCTCAAAAAGAAAAAAGGAAGGAATTAATTCTAAGTCACATCGAAATCCATCAAAAATGAATTAGAAGGGTAGCTTATTTGGACACCAAGGCAGGAAAAGTATTGGATATGCTTTATATCTTTACCTTAAATAAGTTTTTTTTAAAATGCTTACTACTCTAAAGGCCACAGACAGTAGTACTTCATGCCAAGCCTCAATACTCTGTTCTATAGCTATCTGCTCTTGAAAAACTGAGCTGACTCTGAGTATCTGCTTACACACCTAGGCACGTGTGTATGAATGGAAAACATTGAGGACTTTGGGCTGGGCAAACCTGAGTTTAAAACCTAATTTTATTACTGGCTGCCTTGAAAACAAATTGTATCTCAGTTTCCTCACCTAGGAATGGAAAGTGGCAATCCTCACATCTTACCGGGGGTTCTTGAGCGGATACAATACACACACAGGGTGGAGCAGACCCCCTGGCTCACTGAGGAGCACTTCAATTTTGTCAGTGTCCTTCCTACTCGCTCTCACTAGGCTATTCTACCCAAGCTCTTACAAACAGGCATAGGGGAGACCAGGCAAAAGGGAATGATCAATAATCCAAAATTCAGCTCCTAACTTGAGAAAAGTATACAAAAGGCTCATGCAAGGGACAAATACCACCACACAAACCCTGCTAGCCTATTATACAGGACAAATGACAGAAAAAGAATGGTGAAACCAATGCTATATACAATAAAGGGTTTGCAGGGCCAAAGAGAATTGGCAAATCAAAACTAGTTTTCTAGAATAACAATGGCATAGTCTAGAAGTTTCCTAATTTGGGCTTCAGTTCTCTCAGGCTAAACATTGAAGGTTCTAAGCAGTATATTTCTGAGGGGTTTCCATCCCCCAAATTCTGTGGTTCTGTGATAATGAGTGTCTGATAACACTGTACTTTTTAAAACTCTATTAAATTGTTGTGCCCTTTGTAAAAAGTTAATACAACCATGGTACACACACACAAACACAGGATAGCCATTAGCTGTCCTCAATAGATACTTTCAAGGGTAGACCCATTTTTTTTCATACCATCACCATAAACTCAAATTGATACTGACGAAAATGAGTTGAGGATGCTGACCACTTGGATTTCCTTTACAGACAAAATTATTTACCCATTTTTCCCCCTCACAGAATTTACTTAATTGACATCCTTTGACTTGTGCAGATAAAAAGTTAGCTAACTTATAATGCCAAGAAATGTTTCTCTCTTGAGAGAGCTGTTTCACCATTGCTCTTAATCGTTCAAACACCAGTTTGTTGGCCATCTTTAGCAACTGCTGAACACTTAAGTAAAACTAAACAGCTACAAGGTTGCTTAAAGATCAACTTCTAAACCAAGGAGGATGAAGGATCTATCATAGACCAGTTAGAAATACATGTGACCACAGCAGACCTATAAGTTCTTTAGTATACCTAATTCTAGGTCCAACTTTAAAACTACTTTTAGAAAGATGCCAATGAGATAGTATGTTTATCTTTTACTCACAAAGACGCAAAAGTAACCAAATAAAGTATACTTATTTTTTAATCAGGAAATTAAGCCTCTCCTGATCAAAAGTTATGAACACTTAAGGAACTTTTGTTTTCTTTTAGTAACTCTGTCATCCTGCTTTTTAATGAGAACAATTTTCCAATCATCCAGGCGTATGGATGTTTTTAGTTGGCTTTAAGATCAATGATATAATGGGTATCAAATCCCTTTGTATAAATTATCATACAGGTTATAACTATTTTGTGAAAATAATTCCAGAGCCCACCAATTCTCCCTATGAAGGTCATGGAGGCTCTGGACCATCATGGCTGAATTGTTTTACTGCTTTCTGCTGAACACCTGCGAACATCAAACAAAAACTGCTGGTCCTTTCCTGGGTTGACAAAAGCCTTTCATGTGAAAAATGCTCCCTGGGAATGTCAGGCTGTAGCTCAGGTTACATTCCATTCTCCCTAGCAGCCTCCCCATTTCTTAAGGTGGTAGGAAAAACCATGTTTGTGAAATGAAAGATTAAAGAGAATATGGCCACACATTATTTTTGTTCTCACATTGCAAATCATGATGGAGCATCCTGTATTAATGGAATCAAAAGCTATTGGGAACTTTTAAGCATGAAATATTACCGTGCCTCGCTCTGAAAAAAAATATAGCTGATGTTTTCAACTAGGAATAGTTTACTTATAGTTCAGATCTCTCTTTCCTGGATCCAAGTTTCAAAGCTACTCATGAAAGTAACATCTGAGTCCACTCAGGACAATGGACATTAACTTGAAATAACTTGAGCAAATTATTTCTCTATCCAAAGTTTCCTAGTTCATCCTTTCAGTTAAAGGGCAAAATGCAGTTTTGTGACTTTTTTAAAAAATCTGTTATGCTTCAGAAAAATTTATCTTTTATTGAGTAGAATATAAGTCATCTTCTTCACAAACAGCCCTGGGTTCCAATATGTCTTCATAGATGGGGAAAACTAACATTCCAATCTGCATCCTATAAGCTATAGTCACCATCATACAGCACTAAATGAATACCCTGCATTTTCAATCAGACAGGGAGAATAAAAGAGTCAATAACTTTCTATCCGTACCAGTCCTAAAAACTACACTGCTGGTACAAAGTAACTTAAAGTTCAACACCTTGAAAATAATCATTGAATATCCACTACATATTCATTAGAAATACTGTAACATGCATGGCTCAGTAAGAACAAAGTCTCTCTCTTCGTTTATGTATTCATAAACATACACACACACACACAGAGCAAACACATTTATGTACACACACATCCTCTTAACTGTGTAAGTTTTGATATGTGATTACTTACCAAAATACATTAATACATATTCAATTTATCCATACCATACTCTCTTATGAACACTTAAACATTACAGATTACAGCAAGGACCTTATTTAAATATGCATACATAAAATGGCCCAGATACACAGTTGTCTAGTACATGTCCTACCTCTAATTCACCTCAATGTATTAAACCATATCTAAAGTAATACATTTAAGTTATTCCAAATGTGTCCATCTTTACAACAGTGAAAGCAAGTATTTTACACTGACTTTGAAAGTAGTCCATGTCTATGTCTGTCTGACTTCTACTTTCAGATTTAAACTAAAAACACATTTCTTCAGTAAAACATTAAGAAAACTACTGTCAGAGATAAAGTTCGTGACTGTGTTGACAGTGTTTAACATGAAAAACCAATCTAATCACTTGTACTCATCTTTGTTTCAAACATTCATATTAATATTTTCTGTCTTAAAAGTTATGTAGAGAATACCATACAGAAACAGAAATGCAAAAGCAATGCAACAAACAAAAAAAAACACCATAAGTCCTCAGACAGAAACTATTAGGGTCCTGGACAGTAAAGCACCAACATATTTTCAACAGTACTTTTAATCAAAGAGGACCCAAAAATACAACTATAGGAGGTATCTCATATAAAAATCAACTTAGAGACAAAATTTCCCTAGACTTATGGGGGTCTGCAGAAGTAACATTTCAAAATGAGCAACTTTTAAAAGCTTTCAATTTTACAAAAATATACTAACCACACAAATTATCTAGGTGAACAGATTTCTTTCATTGCTATTGCACCAGATGAAAATGAAAAGATGTGAAATTATATTTATAGTTGATAGACAACTCCACTGGCATCTTACAGGCTCAAAGATGTCAACATTTACCAGTCTGACTTAAGAATAGTACTCTGCCTAATGTACTGTTATATACCATTGCCAGAACTCCTAAAATACTGCAGCTGTTTAACAGGCATAAATGGATTTAAGCCTTGGACTTAAAGGATAGCAGGCAACAATGTATGACTCCTTATTTAAAATTCATTGAACAACAACAAAAAATACATCTTAAATGAATATCATGTTTTCAGTCTTCACTTTTAGTGAGAGACATTCAAATAGTCCTTATTAAAAACTCCTTAGATGCCAGATAATCATTGTGCAGATTCCTTTGTGAATACCGCTAACGTTTTTTTTAAGCATCACCCAAAGATCTTACATTTACAAAATGTTAACAGTCCTCCCAAATTTGCAACTTTGAATATACCAAAAATTCATTGCAAAAGTAAATGATGAGAGAAAAGAAACAGCCAAAGCATCAAAAAGGATATTTTAAGTAGAAATGAATTCATATTTAGCTTCTCAGCTTAGCAAGAGGCTATTTACAGCTACGGTTTACTAGGCAGCATTCATCTGCAAAATTAAGTGCTCATTGCTTTAAAAGGGTTAATTGTACACAGTACCTAATAACTGATAATATTTACAAGGGATTTCCCCTTTTTATGAAAGTTAGATTTTTTTCCCTCTATTTTTAAATAAGGAACATTAATGTATTCCCCCTGTCAACACTGGCATTATCTTCACGTGTTTGATTACAACTATATTAGAAAATCACTTTTAATTGAGTGACAGAATATTAAGACCATTTTCTTGACTTTGAAAAAAGGGTCTAATTTTAATTGCAAAAAATAACATTTTGTGTAAATTATATTACTGATGGATAATAAGATAACCATATCATTATAGGCTACAATTCAATGACTTTTTTCCGAACACTTCAACAGAGCCAAAAATATACAATGAGTAAATAAACAGCTAAGAACATTTAACTTCACACTAAGAAAAGAATTTACATACTTGAGCCAGTAAAATGTCCACTCGCCAAAGAAGTTGGTCCATTTTTCCCACTGCTCACAGGAGGTGAAAACATCTAAAAGAAACAAAGAAATATTACAGTTAAAAAGAAGACACTGTGCCTTGAGAGTTCATCAAAGATCTTTCGTACTCTTACCAAATAACTTAGAGATATGCTAAAGGTTTATTTAGTAAAATACATCACCAGCCAACTTAAAGCTAAAACAAACACAACCTTTCAAAACCCCCTCCCCATTACCACTGTTCTTTCTCTTTCCTCGGGTGCACTAGATTGCCAAGCAGTACAGCTACACTCTGAACAAACACAGTCCTCATGATTCAGGTTGGAGGGTAAGCAGCCTTTCTAGAAAACACTAGTTTGACAAAGGAGAAGAAAAAAGTTGTTTGCTTTATACTGAAAACCTTGGCCATAAACGTAGCAATGTCCATTTCCATCCCGTACAGGATTTGCCTGTCATATGTGAACCCAAATAAAAATAAAAGTGCCACCTGCACTAAATTCTCATTTCGTCTCTAACATGAGAGCAATTTGAAGCAAGACTCTCTCTCTCTTTCTCTCTCTCTCTCTCTCTTTCTCTCTCTCTCTCTCTCTCTGTCTCTCTCACTCTCACTCTCTTTCACTCCCTCTCTCTCCCGCATTTATTTCGACCCTAATTGGTTTCCCTCTTTTCCACGTATCTGGTGGATAATGCACACCTTCCCTGAGTCAAGAGCCTGCGAAAAGCAAAGAAACGAATGGAGAAAGTGCAGCAAGCAGAAAGGGGGCTGCAAAGCTGCCTACGGCTACGTTTCCTGGCAAAACTTCCGAAAGCCATTTCTCCAAAAGAAGGTCTACAAGAGGAGCAGCAGTGGTAGCAGTGGCGGCAGCAGCAGCAGCAGCAGCAGCAGCAGCAACATGAAAGAGCCCCACTTACAAGGCGGTTTGGATTTTATTTGTGTGTTTTGTGGATTCTTTTTATTTTGCTTTACAAATGCATCTTATACCAAACTCATCTGGCATTAAAAATTAATTCATTCCCCTGACATGTTTGGAACTTGGGTTAGGAAAGGGAAGCAGAGGGGATGGAGAAGGACCAAGCACAGTCGTAAAACTCCACAAGTGTGTAAGTTCCTCTTTGTGCTGATCTCAGGACTATGAAATTTACAAAAATAGTCCAAAGGGTTCTAAAGAATGTATGCTCAGCACATATATAGGAGTTTTCAGAATCCCAGGAAAAGAGACAGCTAGGAGAACTACAGGTCCTATCAATCCACAGCATCATCAGTTTAAAACTTTAAAGACACTACTTGGTCTCCTATTTTCTGTTTTCCAATTCCAGCAAATAATAAAGAAGACAAGGAGTAATGCACAAAGTATTGGTACTCTCAGTGTTCATATATGGCCAAGTTTTAGGGGTGCCTCTTTTTCCTGTCCACTGGGAGACTGCATTATTTTGGGGAATTGGTGGGTAAGGAATTCAAGGCAAGTAATTAGATTCTTTAAAAAGCCTGAAATGTCCATCACACCCCAAAATGACTTTAAAACTTGTCAAATAGACTTTCATATTTACCAAGGATTCCGCCAATTAAAAATCATTCCTGTCCTTTAAAGTACTATTGGTTTCTAGCTGAAGTGTTTAGGGTTTTTGTTTTGGGTTGTTTTCTTTTTTTTTTTTCCACAGCTGTTGTTAGTTTCCACCGTTCTTTCTTACCGCACTGAAATCCAGTAAATCACTCAGCTCTTTGTCCGTCCCTAAGGCAGCCATTCGCTGTTGGTGATGCATTTTAGCAAAATCACACAAACCTAGAAACATGGAAATAACCGCAATCAGAAAATCCAGTCCCAATCCTTGAAGAAAACACAATCGGATTTTTGGAGACTGGGGGGTTGGGGGTGGGGATGTGGGGGCGGGTGGGATTAAGGTAGAAAGAAGGGAGGGACGGGAGAGTTGTTGGGTTTTGTTTTGTTTTGTTTTTAAGATGGAATAGGCAGCAATAGCAAAAAAAAAAAAAAAAAAAAAAAATGTGGTATTGTATTTCCAAAGAGACGATCAAACTGGTAACATCCACTATAAAACCAAATCCGGGAAGAGGGGGGAAAAAGCCGCTCTTCAGCGCATCATTTTATGCAACAGGAGGTAGAGCGAGAAATGAATGGATCACAGAGAAAAGAGAAACTACTCAGAACGATCCGGTCTCAACTTTCCCCCCACCCTCCACCCCACCCCCTCACACACACTCACACGCGCACTCACACACACTCACACGCACACACACGCGCACACACACCACTCCCTTCTGCATTTCAAAGTAGCTATAAAGAAATTAAAGATGAGCGTCTCTGGAGTGAAAACACGTCCAAAGGGGGAGGGGTGACAAGGTCGGCGTGGAGGGGGGGCAGAGTGGAGGGTCGGGTCCTGTAATTGTCCAGCACCCTAATTTGTGAAAGAAAGGGTTGTAAAAATTAAAGTCAGGCCCTTGGCAAAGTCACCGGTCCCTCCAAGTGGGCATTGCTGGGGAGGGGTGGGGGGCAGCGGCGAGGGGGAGGGAAGAGGCGCGGGAGGGGAAGGGGTGTCTCTTCTGGGAGCGCCGGGAGCCGCAGCCCGCGGCGCGGGAGGCGCGGAGCCGCGTGCGGGGCCGCCGAGCCCGAGCCCGAGCCCCGCGCCGCCCGGCGCAGCAGCCCCGCGAGCCCGCCGGCGCCGGTACCTACCGCCCGCGCGCGAGAAGGGGCTGTCGGTGCACCGCCGGCGCCCAAGCGGCGTTCATGTCTAACCACTGCCTCCACCACCACCACCTCCTCTCCGGCGCCCGCGCCCGCTCCTGCTCCTTCCCCGCCGCCGTCGCCGCCGCCGCCGCCACTACAGATCCGCAGACACACAGCCAAGATCCCTGACTCTTAACACCAACTCTCTTCTCCGGGGAGGGGAGGGGACGGAGGGAAGGGGGGAGGGGGAACACGCCGAGGCGCACGGAATTGCAAGTTCAGCAAAGAAATGGGTGGGGGGGCTCCGGCGGGGAGACGCGGCTCGCTCCGGGTCGGGCTGCCTGGGATGCATCCCCCCCCCGGAAAAAAAATCTCAACACCTCCCCCGCCTCGCAAAAAAATGCAAACGAAAATTCATCGAGCACCTCATTTTTTCTCAGATCATCAGTTACAATCTGAAGCCTGAACAGTTGTTTTTGCCCATTTCATCCATCCGAGGCACTTTGAAATTTATTCGAGTTTACATCCCCTCTCACTTCTTCCTTTCTCTTAACTCTCGTTCCCTCTCACTCACACATCCACACACGGCAAAGCAAGTTTATACTAGGCTGCAAATACACGTGATGCAAAAAGACTTTGCCAAGAGGAACAATATTTTTCTTTTCCATACATAAACCAAGCCACATTTTGCTGGGGAAATTTTCGTTTTAGTAGTTTTGCGTTGGGGGCAAAACCTGAATTGCATACTTTCTTCACCCACCCTCTTAAGTCACAGAATAGTAGAGCTGCAAACTTCGTTCAAAAAAAAAAAAAGGGGGGCAATTTGGTGGGGGTGGGTGTGGATGTTGTTTTGTTTTTACACTTGAGTTCCTAGGCACGCAAAGTCCGCGTTCGCCAGCACTGTAAGTTTTTCATCCAACATTTACCATCATAGGCCCTGCATGCTCTTAAAACACACTTTTTCACATCACTTTTTGGGATAAAAATTAAGCTTCATAATTCTATCGTTTCTTAATAACAAACGTGCTTTATCCAGTATATGCAACATAACGCTATTTTAACGTGTGTTTAAAAAACACATTCTACACACCCTGGTATTACTAGATGTTCCAGTACATACACAAAATGCATGCACATACTTTTTCCGCATTGGCAATTATTTAATAGGTCGTTCCTTTTGTTTTAATAAAGCATTGGGATCGACATTTTAAAAATTAAATTCAATTACAAACAGTTTACTCTGACAGCAAATTGTAACGTTACCTTAAATGGCCACAAATATGCTCACAATATTCCAAGGAAAGAGACTTTAAAGAGAGAAACAAAAATCTTCTGCAAGTACTTAGTATCTCACATGTGTATCCCCCAAAAAAGTATTTTAAGTAGTACTCAGTTCTGCTCCAGGGATATCCACAGATTACAAGATTATGCACCTGGCTCTGGTTTTTGCATTTTCCACCATAAAACTGCAACAAAATTACCTCCCCCAAAAAATAAATCATTAAAAAAATCCAACAACTTTTTCTTATTGTTTATAAAAAAATTATCAACACAAGATAGTTATAATTTTTCCTCAAACAAATCTTGTTGGGTTTTTTTTTTCTTCTCCTCTTATAAAGTCTTAAACTTGTTCCAAGTTTAGAGGTGTCTCATCATCACCATCCTCCTCCTCATCATCATCATCACCATTGACTCCCCCGTGGAGTCACATTGATAATAATAGGTTTCCCTGAAAGATACATTGTAATCCATTCACATCCGGGCACTGCGGGCTTATAAAGAGAAGGCGCTGCGGCCGCGGCTGCTCCTCCAGACAATGACTGGGGAGGGGCGGGGCGGGAGCGGGCGATCATAGAGTGGTAAACAGAGCGCCTAGAGAGGCTGGCCAAGATGGCGGCGCGCGTCGGCCACGCCTCCTCCGGGAACGGAGGCGGGTGGCGGGGCTCGAGCGAACGTCGCGCGTGGGGCGGCACTGCAAGGGTTCCTTGGGTTGGGGTTGATTGCAGGCCGGGTCTCTGCGCCCTTCCACTTGTTCCAGTTCCTTGACCGACTCCGATCTTTGACCCAAAAGTACAGTTTCTGAATGCATTCAGTAATTAGGCTCCACAGACTTCCGCAGGGAGGTCCGCTCCCGGGCTGACCCGGAGGGAGGCTTGGAAGAGGCCGCACGGGCCTCGCCGAAGCAAGCCCGAGCCTGGGCTCCAAGGCAGTGTGGATCGGTGTTCTTCGCGAGGCGTAGGCGGCGTGGGAAAAGGCTGCCGAGCTGTTGTTGTTCCCGGGATGAAAGAGGGATGCGGGTCCTCTCCCCTCCACCACCGCCCCGTCTTCCTGCAGGCCCCTGCAAGTGTGAGAACTTTTGTCAGTTCAGAAAGTCTTCCTTGCTCCGTGTGTCCTTGTGTGGCCTCAAGTGGAGATGGTACCATGAGCCACAACTGACTCCAATTCCTGTTCTGGCCAAGCAGTTACTGTTTCTATCTTGTATGAAGTGGAAATAACAGTGACCACTTTGAGAATTTTGTACAAAATACGGATACAGATGAAGCCACCACTCAAGAAATACTCTGCTTTCACCCTTAATTCCTCAGTTAACTCATCGATGCCTCTAAATGTAGCCGACAGGATTTTAAATGGAGATTTACCTATCTCAAAAGAATAACTTTTAGTCCTCCCAGCAGAGAAAGCCATTAATAATGATGACAGGTTCAGAGTGTTTACTTGTGTGCCAGGCATTATCCTAAGAATTTCACAAGTATTGGCGTCTGAATTCTGAGAAAGAACCTATGGAGTATTTCTTGCTGCCTTACTTTACATATAGAGAAACAGAAGTAAATCAAGTGGCATAGCTTGACCCAGGGCAGAAGTTTATTAAGTGGTATAAACTTGCCTTGGTCTTGCAACTATCTACATCGAGGGAAAGAGCCCACCTTTGAAAAGCAATCTGTCATCAGAGTCCACCTTAACCATGTTCCTATGCCATCTGGCATTGGGAACGTCCTAATCTCTATTTTCCGACAAATTGGTGGCAGTAACAGAGTTCAGATCAGTTTTTAAGATCTTTTGTTTACTTGTAAGTTTTTGAGAGCAAGAATTATGGCATTTTATGTGTTGTTTCCTTGCCCATTCACCCGTTATGATGCTTCCTGTCTTTTATCCTATTACATGTTCTCAACTTAAAATAGTACTTTCCATTTAGATACTACTCTATGCTGCATTATCCCAAGACTTATCTCAGGTTCTTACAGTAAATCTCCTACAGGCTGCACCAAAATAATGTCATGAAAAGATCACTAAGGTTGGCTTGGTTGAAATATTCCTTTGACTCTACCTCTAATGAGCTAGGTGACCTAAGGCTCAATGGGCATGACTTTTGCTATAAAAATGCAGAGGTTAGATTAGATAATGCCATAAAATCCCTTTTAGCTTTTAGTTTAAGTTTCCTCCCTCTCTGAATTTCAAGGGTAATAAATGATCTTTCCAGAAATCAATGATAAGTGATGGGATCAAGTTTTAAATCTAAAGGCACCCTGTTGCTAGTCTAGTACTTTTTTACATTTTTACCCTACAATCAGAAAACCATGCAACTTTCCTTCCTGTCTTAAATTAAGGGACAACTGTGAGTGTTTTTGTCTTTGTTTTTTCCTGCACTCTCAGATGATAGGTACTTTCTAATTTTACTTATGAAGATTGGAGGCACCTAGAGAAAGAGATTGCAAAAGCTTCTTTAAGGCTTTACAAAAGCAAGTATAGTAGATATATTTGGGGCTGTTTGCTGTATCTACAGACTCCCTTGTCTAGGAAACCTGTCTGTAAATCCTGATAGAGAAGTGTATCTTAGTCAACTTGGGCTGCTCTAACAACCTGTCATAGACTAGGTGATTTAGATAACAGATGGAAATTTTTCATAGTTCTGGAATCAGTGAACTCTGAGATTAGGGTGCCAGCACTCTTCTGCTTTGGACTCTTCTTGCCCTATAGCTGACTCCCTTCTTGCATACTTCTATGATTAACAGAGAGTTCTCGTCACTCTTCTTTAAGGACACTAATCCCATCATGAGGATTAAGTTTAATTTCCTTCCAAAGGTGCCACCTCCTAATACCATCACATTGGGCATTTGGGCTTCAATACAGGAATTTGAGGTGGGGACAGTGAAACACAAGTATTCAGTTCATAATAAGGTGGAACTTGGTGTGGATGCCACATGACTCCATCTAACCCCAGTCCCAGCAAATTGGACCACAGGAAGTAAAAAGTGAAGAGACTGACAGTAGTGTAGTGAATGAAGGAGTGAACAGGAGAGTCAGCAGGCTGAAGCTGGTGCCAGGAAGCCAAGCTAAGTGAGAGCTATGGTAATATGGAAACGAGAACCATGAGTGAGCAGAAGACACAACTCTTCAGATAAGAGAGAAAGGTCTTGGGGGTTCTAAGAGAAAAATAGACAACCAAGGAAATCCAAGGAAGAAATGCCTCAAGACACTTTTCCAATTACTATGAAGACTGCATTGCCTCCTGTCCTGGAGATAGCTAATTCCTGCAGTGAACCCCCTTCCCCAACTGAGTTAGCCCAAGTCCTTTTCTAATCCTTACAACTAAAGAGTTTCACTTGAAAAAATATACTTCAAATTTCAATGTTGTCAAAGCCATCATTAACTTTTTTTTTAAATAGGGACTCTTTTTCTGGGGATAAACAATTTGCTTCACTCACACATGACAGAGATCCTATCTAATTCATGGTGCCACCTGGAGTAAGGAGGGTACATACAACTCATTCCCTTGTGGCTTTGTGACCTTGGGCAATTTTCCCATCTTGTCAGATTTTTAAAATTATATCCTGTCTTAAACGTCTTAAATGATTGGTTAAAATTAAATGAGATGGTGAAGATAAAAGTGCTTTGAAAATAACAAATTTCTACTAAATATAAGGCATTACTATGGCATAGAATTAAGGCCTAAACACAACACTTCTTTCATAGGAGTGTGGAAGGAATGGCAAATACTGACTCATAGAAAAAATAGACATCGAAGGGCACTTGGACCTAAACTTTCATTTACAGTTGAGTCTGTCAAAGCTGAAGTGGAGCAGCTTGTTCAAGGTCATCTTGCTAATATTGAGTAGTAGAGCCAAAAGTCATCCTTAGTAACTGAATGCCACGCCAGAATGCCATCACATTCTCCTTCAAATTCCATCCACTTTGCTGTCCTTGCCCATGTTAAAATAAATAAGCAAACACAGCCACAAACAACGAACCAACCAAAAACTCAGCTCTCCGATGCTCTAAAGAAATTCACCAAAAAGTTCAGCAAATAATTTTTTAGCATCTACCTTATGTCAGCATCTATTCTCTCAGGACCTCAGGCAAAAATATAGGCAAAGAAAATCACAATGATATAAATGTCAAGGGCAGTCTTGATTGAATGGCTAAGTCACTGTGAGCAAGACACAGCCTGTGGCAGACCCGTGCAAAAGAGAAGGCTGCTCCCACATATTCTTAGGTTGGTATAATCCTATCTTATTATATCCTTGACATAATAATGGACAGAAGTATCCAGGACCCCAATCTAGAGCCCTACGCATGATGAAAGATGGGTGAGAAAGGCAGATGGTGGGATAGAAAGGGAGGGCTCCAACCTGTTTGTGAGAAAGAAATCTAGAGCTTGATCACACACAAACAGTCCTATATACCCCAGGGCCTTTGCATTCATTGGTCCTTGATTCTTTCCCTGACTGTTCAGGAGTCTGACTCCCTGTCATTGTTCTCCTCTCGGCTGAAATTTCACCTTCTCCTACATGTCTTCCTAACCATCCTGTCTGAAATAAGCACCTGTCTTATTACTCTCCGCAACATCAGTTTCATATCCTTGGCGATACCTTTCAGAGTTGGATCTCTTTCGTTAATGCCTTTTCAGACTGTGGATTCCACGATGCAGGGAACACATGAGTCTTGGTCACCCTTACGTTTTCACACCTACTGCAATCCCCAGCACATATAAGTTGTTCAATAATTATTGTTAAATAGATGAATGAAGAATTAGTTTTTTGATCAAGAGGCACACTGTGCAATGATGAGTGCAGCTTTTGTCCCTTTTCAAATCAGTTTCTCTTAAGGTTTCCTTTTATTTTATTTCATTCTTAGTGAATATCAGTGGTGAATGTTCAGTATGATTTGCAATAGATCACTAATAAGCCTGTCATGTCAATTGTAGGCCCTAAAGAGAAAACCAGGACAAATGCCTTAACTTTACCAAACCATCGGGACAACTTCTTCATCAATATGAATGCAGTACAAGATGCTGTCATAATATTGTTCACTATTATAACATTTTAGCATTGTATGGAGGAAACTGAGACAAAAGGAGGTCCAGCGAATTGCCCAGTGTCACACTGCTGCACACAGCAGACCTGAGATTGAAACACAGGTAGACCATGCTCTGCTCACAGCTCAGTGGCATGAGCCATGGCTCTTGGTCATAGCCAGCTGCAGGGAGGACCTGCACATGTTGAACTTTACACTTGTGACACACACAAGGGAGGGCTATACCACTTGGGTACATACAAAATGCTCTCTACCTGACGGCTTCATCTTTTCTTTGAACACCCCTGCACCAATCTCCCACTCGACAATTCCTTAAAAAAAAACAAAATCAAACAAACAAAAAACACAACCTTTAAAATAGAATGCTTGAATTGTAACAGAGAAAACACTTTTATGATCAGGAGGAACTTTCTATGAGGCTGGCACTAAATCTTTTGAATCTTGTTGAAATTAGCAAATTAACATAACTTCATAGACACTGAGAATGAAAATTGCCAAGGTTTCATTTTTTCCCTTTTCTTTCCCACCCCCTCCAACATCTAAAAGTATCAAACTCTAAAAGGAAAAATAAAAATTCTGCTTTGCCATGATTATGATTCAATCCACTGTCTTTGCTCAACACTTTGTGCCATTATTTCTGCATGGATAACACTTTGTGCAGTTATTGGTTTCTTATGTTCTCTGTTTTTAGTCCCTGTTCCTTCACAAAGGGAGGGACCGGTCTTTGTATCCTAAAGACCTAGCACACCGCCTGATGCATAGTGATTGTTTATGGAATTAATTATTTCTCCAACAGGGACTTAGAAAAGTCAGCGGTTTTAGAAATAAATTCATACAACAGATTGATGTTTAAGATTATAAGCCTTCCTTATTGGACCAAGCCATATAGAGAGCAGAATTTAGATTTTGCCTATTTTACATGTTTCTAAGGTTTGAAAGAAGAGAAGGGGGAAAAATGAAACTTTTGTAATCTTTTATCCTTAGTTTCCGTGGAGTTTTGGTAATTTAAGGAGGACTCCAGAGATTTAATGCCAACCTCATAGAAATTTCCTCCTAATCATAAAAGTGTTTTTGTTACAGTTGGAGTGTTCTATTTTAAGCGTTGTGTCATTTTTTGAAGGACTTGCTGAGTGGGAGACTGGTGCAGGGATGGAGCTCCCAAGAAGAGATGAAGCTGTCAAGTACAGAGCATTTTGTCTGTACCCTGTGGTCTGGTCCCCCCTTGTGTATGCTGCAAGTTCAACACATGTAGGTCTTTCCTGCAGTTGGCTGTGACCCAGAGGCATGGTTCATGTCACTGAGTTGTAAAAAGAAGTATGGTCTAGCTGTATTTCAGTCTTAGCTCTACTAAGTCGTTGCTGTGTGACCTAGAGCAATTTGCAGAACTCTGAGCTTCAGTTTCCTCATCCATAAAATGGGTATAGTGATCTGTCATAGAGTTATTGTGTCAGATTAAATACAATAATGATAGCAAAAGCACTTAAGACAGTGTTTGTCCTATAATTGTAACTTTACACTTAGGATATATATGCCTTAGTGGCACATTTTTCAAATTGCAAGTCTTTATTTTTTAAAGGTTATAAAACTTACTTAGATCAACTTTTTATTTTTTTGAGGTGCAATGGAATAACAGATCATAGCAACATGTAGCCCTCCAATTAAAAGTAGTGTTGTTTTACCTAAGCCTTATTTCAGTAGTATGATATGCAGTATCATATGTGCATACTATGTATCATCAAAAACATTTAAAGGGGCTGGGGATATAGCTCAGTTGGTAGAGTGCTTGCCTTGCATGCACAAGGCCCTGGGTTTTGTCCTCAGCATCATGAAACAAATTCTGGGGTCATAATGAAGAAGAGAAAAGAAAGCTAATCATCTGCATATTTTATTTTATTTACTTATTTTGGTCATTGTGTATGGACATCATGCCTTTATTTTATTTGTTTATTTTTATGTGGTGCTAAGAATCGAACTCAGTGCTTCACACATGCTAGACAAGCACTCTGCCACCAAGCTTTAGCCTCAATCCCTCATATTTAACCTCTTAAACTACAGTGTTCCAAACCCAACAGCCACCTTCCCCTTCCCCAAAGAAAAGAACATGGCTGAATAGGTTTAAATTTTAAGAAGAATAAACAATGTACAAGGAATTCAAAGGAATTTTGGAAAATGAAGAGAAAAACTCGTACCTACTCAAGTGAGTAAAATCATTGAGTTTAATACATCTTACTCGGCTTTTAAAATTTTCCCAAAGCTCCCCACCCCCACCTAAATTCTCCAACTTTATCTCTGTTCCCTTCCCTAAAAGGAAATCTGGTCTTTAGTCAACTAACCATAAGACATTCGACCCTGAGTGATTTGTCTGTGAAAAAGACTCTGCAAGGGATGGTGAGAAATCAGGAGGAAAACCCAGAGCCCCTGACCTGCCAGCATTCACACTCCAGTGGGGGGGCCAGACATGCAAATCTCACCAGGGCTCCTGACAAGCTGAGCAGAGCCTATCAGGAGGTTAAAGGACGCCTGGAGACTAACACAGTGAGACTTCCAGTTACTAACTGGAAGGCCAATAGCTTTATAGAAGAGATGGGTTTAGAGCTGGATCTGGAAAGAAAAGCGATCCTTCCACAAAGCAGGTAGAAAAGGATGTCCTGGCCTCAGGTATTCACGCTGCAAAGGCTTTGAGAGTGAAGTCTTCTTAGGGTCCATGAGCAGATTGGAAGGACAAAGTGTGTGAAATGTATTGGCAACTTTGGATCCATTGGCCTTTATTCATGATGCATGGAAGCAGAAGGGTCATAGATACAACAGCAGTGATCAGATGTGCCTGAGAAGAACATTCCAGAAGCAATATGGAGGATACATGAAGATAAGAAACCGAAGGCAGACGCCAGGTGGAAAGCTATTACAATTTGGTCAACTAGTAGTTATGAGATTGTGCAGCAGGCCTATGGCCCTAGACATTAAAGCTAGAAGAATCATTTAAGAATGAATGTGTGGGGGCTGAGGCTGTAGCTCAGCGGTAGAGCACTTGCCTAGCATGTGTGAGGCCCTGGGTTCGATCCTCAGCACCACATATAAATAATAAATGAATAAAATAAAGATCCATCAACAACTAAAAAATATTTAAAAAAAAAAAAAAAAAAAAAAAAAAAAAAAAAAAAAAAGAATGAATGTGTGTAGGTCGCTGGAAAGGTTATTTAGATTACAAAGCAATAGAAAAGTCCATTTAAATTGGCTTAAATTAAAAGGTTTGCAAATCAAAATGTTTAGAGTAGAATCATTGGCTAAGGTCCCAGCTTTTCTCCCCAGCTCAGCCCCACACTGACTCCCTCATGTTCCCAAGATGGCTGCCAGCAAAAACTGACAGAATAAGCTCTCTCCTTTGCCTTCAGGAGGAGAAAGTTGTTGGTTTCCTCGAGCCATGACACTACCAGACCATTTTAGGAGTACACTTGCCTTTGATCCAAATGCTGTAATGACTGGTTTATGCTCATTCTGAAGTAATTATGCTGATAAGGCTCAAACCAATTAAAGGCCACCCTCGGTGCTGTGGTGAAGCCAACCCTACCCAACCCCCAAGGCTTCTGAAGTGAAGGAAGGATAGGTGAGTGTTGGAGAGACAAGCACAGGGGTGGTTAAACTTCCCGGACATCTGCGCCACTGTGCATTTTTGATTCAATCTCCTTCTTGCAATTCCCTTAAATAATGTCTACCTTCTCATCTAATCCAGCTCAATTTATACGTCCTCTCTAAAGTCTGCTCTGACTTCTTGGCCTTCGTCTGTCACTCCCTCTGAACTACTTCATTTACTTAAACACTTGCAGTGTAAGATATGTACAGCAAACATTTAAAATATTAACTGTACAGCTCAATAAATGTTGATATATACACATGTGTGCATGTGTGTATGCGTGTGTGTGTGTGTGTGTGTGTGTGTGTGTGTGTGAGACACTGCCCGGAGAACATTTTCAGTAACCCAGAAAGCTTTATTATTCTTCATAGTCAATACCCATGCTCTTTGATTCCTATTGTCTTTAATTAGTTTTACCTCTTCCTGAACTTAGAATCCTCCAGTATGTATTTATGTATGAATCTGGCTTCTTTTACACATTTTTATGTCTATGATGTTCATCCATATGTTGGCCTGTAAAAGATTATTCTTTTTATTGCTGTATAGTATTCCATTGTAGATGTGGCCAACAATGTGTTTATCTACTCAATCTCCTTCAAATTTTAGATTGTCTAAATTTTGGCTAGTATGAGTAGAGGCTGCTGGGCACATTTTGTATGTGTGTTGGGGTAGACACTCAATTCTCTTGTGTATATAAGTAGGATATACATTATTATATGCCCAGAATTGCTAGGCCACAGGTAGGCACATTTTAGTTTTACAAGACACTGTCAAATAGTTTCCCAGAGTGGTTTTATCAATTTGCATGCATATCAGCAATGTATGATATGAACTCCTTTACTTTTAATATAAACTATTTTCATTTTTGTATTTATATATTGCTCCTGCCTTCTTAGACTCCAAACCTCTGGAGGCCAGAGACTATCCCATAATTCTTCATTGTTCCAATGCCTAATATTGCGTTCTGTACAAGGATAGTAATTTGTCACTTTTTAACAAACCTTTAGCTATGACTTTTGAAAATTAAATTTACTAAGTAATACCCAATAGTTTAATAATTAATAATAATGTTACTTTTGGATATTGAGACAACTCAATATATGGATATATATGCAGAAGAATTTAAAACAGGATTTCTGGATATATGTGCAGAAGAATTTAAAACAGAGTCTTGAGAAATTTACAAATTCAATATTTACTGTGGCATTTTGCATACTAGCCAAGTGGTGGAAGCCATCTAAATGTCCATTGGTGAATAGATAAAGAAAGAGATTCTTATACATAAAATGGAATATTATTCAGCCTTACAAAGAAAGCAGTCCTGCCCTATGTATAACATGAATGAACCTTGAACACATTCTGCGGAGTGAAATAAGCCAGTAACCTAAAAACTAATACTCCATGTTCCTGCTTATACACAGCATCAGAAGTCATCAGATTCATAAATAAAGGCAGAGTGGTGGCTGCCAGGGGCAGGGGAAAAGTGGAGAAGAAGAGTTGTTGTTCAATGGGTTTAGAGTTTTAATTCTGCAAGATGAAAAAGTTTAAAGGTTTAATGTGTAACAATGTGCAAACAGTTAACATTGCTATACACTTAAAAATGGCCTGGGTGATAAATTTCATGCTATATTCTTTTTACCACAGTGAAAATTGTAATGTTTTCTTTTTAAATTTCAGAATTGTATTAGTAATCAGTACACTATAACAATCACATATGTTCACAATAAGTAGAACAACATAGCTATTATTTCTCTTATGTTAATTTTCCCTGGCAAATATTAGAGAAGTAAGTTTTACTAATTTGATTCTTCTATCTGTTTTTAGTCAGTGACAAATTGTATCATATGCTGTTTTAGCCATTTGCAGATTGCATTTTAGTTGTGTGTTTCTACTGATAGAAGTTGAGGTAGACTAATTTTTGTATTTCTTATCTAATTCACAAGACATTTTTGAACAGTTTTCCTCCAGTGACTGTCCTAGTGTCACTACTGAGAGCTGGTCTTGTGCAATTTGATGGTGTTATCTGCAGCTACTGCGATGTTCTTGCTGGTCAGACCCTTGCAGAGGCCACAGTCCTACCTACATACATGCATTACTGGTAGATTCTACTCTCCTTTCTTGTATATTTTAGTTGCTTCTGTGGCTGCTTTCTCCTTGCATGTGTTACCTGCATATACTGGTGATGAGTTTTTAGATTGGAGCACACTACCCCATACTTCTTTTGCATGATTTGGGCTTCAACACAGTTGCTCATCCAGGTATTTTCATTGTCTGCGCTTTTCAGCTCTACAAGAACCCTAGGAATCTGCAGACTCCCGCTATGATTTATTTACCAGTGCTTCACAAACTTTCACAAGCATCACAATAATCTAGAGGCTTGTTAAAACTCATACTCTTGGTCTCCAATCCCAGAGGTTCTATTCAGAAAATCTGGGGGAGGGGCAGGGACCCAATGGTGTGTTGGAGTCAGCTTGCTTCAACTCTTGAGGGTTAATTGTGTACATTCTTCCCAACTTCATGTTCAGAGAAGCCAAATAGATGACTTGAAATTGGCCAGATGGGAGCATTTACACCTTTGAAATCAGCAAACACTAAAATCAAGGACTTCTCCCCAGAAAGCTGGAGAATAAACATTTATCAGCACACCACTGGATCCATGACTGCAAGGATCCAGTTGATCTCACTTGACGCTGATGTTAGTTCTGGGACCTTATTTTAAGTTTCATGAGCATACACACACACACACACACACACACACATTCAAAACAGGTTCAAATTCTTCCTCTCCATACAACCTATAACTTTTTAATATCTAGTTATTAAGGATTTTAAAAATACACACAGGTCATTGTGATAATTATTCCTCTGTGATTTCCTTTCTTTTTCTTTTTTTTATTTAATGAGATGTCATATAGCCTATATGTAGGTTTTCTAGGATTTTATTAATGCCTGAAAACTATGGGAAGTATATAACGCTATCATTCTTACTTTGTCGAAGACACATTTTATAAATGTATGTAGTCTCAAAGCCATCCTAGAGGGTAGGTACTAAAAGGTTTCTATTTCATAGCTAAGAAAAAGGAAGTAGAGCAAAGTTAAGTCACTTGGACAAGATCATAAGCTTACTAAGTTCCCAGTCCCAGGGTCAGAACTCCGGTGACTGACCTCGTCGCACAGCTCTTACTTTGACTGCTCTTGGCTTTGCTATGCCTACAACACGACTTTTTTATTTTTTTATTTTTTAGCCATTCCTTTACTAATCCTGTTCCAATTTTTCATCTTGGTTGGCATCCCCCACTGACTAGTACATTCTTGGATGCCTCTCCTGCCTCACAGCAATGTGTATTTAGGGAATTAAAAATAACTGCTTTAGTAGCCTACTTCAAAATTAAGGTAATTATTAGATCAATAACTTTCCTTTTAAAAGATGTTTTGTATTCCAAATCTAAATAAAAATGACTTTTGGATTATCAGCAGATTTGGCAAATCCACGTTATATACACGGGCCATTACCATCGATAATTGAGAACGCACACGTGTTAATCAATCATTTATTCCTGCCTCCCATCTTGCCTGTGTGGTTCTAGATGTTGTCTATCTCAGTCTTAGAATTAGGAAACAGCACGATTTTGTCACCCTTTGTGGTCCAAAAACTTATAATTGCAAATATAACAGAGTTGGATGAAATGGGGAAGGGGGGAGGATTATGCGGAAAGCTCTTCAGAGTCACTGGCACTAATTTTATACTACAGCAACATTTCATTGTCTACTAAAGGCATGATTTCCCACCCCTTCTCTGGAGCTCAGGAAAACGAGAAGAGAAAAGGAACATAATATAAAATGTAATAGACAATGCTTTCCTATTCAGGTCATGATGAAAGTTTTCCATTTAAGGGAAAATGGAAAAAATCCTGGATTTAGAGTAATAACCCTGGGTTCAGATCTTACCCATGTCATGGTCGTGGTCCAGGTTATCAGAGCGTTGGCATTATTAACGTTTTAGGTTAGATACTCTCTGATGTAAAAGGCTGCCCTGTTCCATGTTGAGTGTTTAGCTGCATCCCTGGCTCCTACCCACCGAATGCCAGTCGCCTTCCCCAATATTCCAAAACCCTGAAAACCGAAAATGTCTCCAAGTACTGTCAAACGATCCACCAAGGAACAAAATCACCCCAGTTGGTAATTATTGCTCTAGAGAAACCTCTGAACTTCTTAGAGCCAGTCTCTTCACCTATAAAAATAAGGATACTTTCATTTTGCTTTGAGGAGTTGTTATAAAGGGCAAATAGCATCTTTGTAAATTATGATATATTACTTAAATACTGAGTGAGATTATATGCTTATTACTTAGCCCATGCTGATGTTGAGATGTGAGCTAAGTTTTCTGTGGTAGCATCATGTGATGGGGCAGAAATAAAGGCCACCAGAGTGGTTAGACTCTTTGGTTCGGACTTCTAGATTTGAGAGTGACTGGCTTCTTAGACTCCACAAACTTCTTGGATACATATTTTGGAGGAAGGTGTCTCTAGAGGCAGACATTGGCCATCTAATTACATTGGGCACATGGATGTGTGAATGATTAATAGGTAACATAAAAGAGATGGACTCGTATTAATACCCCAAGATGGTGAAGCAGACCACGCGAGTGGCATGTGTATTTTTCATACATCTACCTACTGATACACACAGTCTCGCTCACACACACACCAAAGCCTGATGAGGTACACTGCCTGTTTTCCACACAAGGAAATAGAAGCATAGAGGATTCCCCTACGGAGGCCACAGAGCTCAGAAATAGTGGAGCCCAGTTGAAAGTAAGGTTTTGCGTGCTGTAATGCCCACCAACACCTAAACTTGGGTGTTTAAACTTTTCTGTGCTCCCTTCAAGGGCAGTGGTTCTCAAAAAATGTGATTTCCAGACCAACTGCATCACCTGGGCCCTTATTAGAAATTCAGATTTCTGGGCCCTAAACTCCTGATTTAAAAAAAAAAAACCAAAACTCTGGAGTGGAACTAACATATGTTTTAAAAATCCCTATTGTGATTCTAATGAACACTCAAGTTTGGGAATCTCTGGGGAATAAGATTCTGCTTGTGCAGGTAGGGACAGCCCAGTCCTAATTCCTAACGCAGTATGAGATTTGATCACTACGAATCCCATCGAACACTTCTTAGATGAATGAGTAGATGCTTTAACAGCACGTGTCAATCCAAGGAGATGAGGGAATATAGGAATAAGGAAGTAGAGAAGTTGCTCTCTGTCTCAAGTTATTTGAGGATATCATTGTGCTATTATTTCCCAGAGTGTAAAAAATGCTATGGTCACTCTTTCACTCAAGTCAGTTTTTCCTCTGAGCCAATGTGGGTAGCAATGTTTCTTCTTTCCTCTCCTATGCATGTAGTTCCCAGCACAGAAGCAGGACTCAAAGATGTAATTAGAAATTATCTTCTTTCAACGTGCTGTTGTCATTGTAGGCTGGGCACAAACTAGATTTTTGTGAAAGTGATACAGCTGTATAGCTCAGAAATGTTTCCATCTAAAGAATTATTTTGTCAGTCTAAAGTGTGGGGAATAATGGTAAAATTTTCATTCCAAATAATAGACTATATCTATAACTTACACAGTGTAAACATTTTTTCTAGGCAAAAGAAAAAAACACAGAGAGAGAGAGAGACTAGAAATAAGCCAATAATCAGACTTGCTCTTGATTAAAATCATATTTGTTCAATCATGGCTGCTCTTCTGGTAGATGGGTGACAATTGAAATGCTGGAGAATATTTATCTACTGTAACAATTATGTTAAATTAATTCATAATGTTCACTCAATAACAATGTTTGCATATACTCCTATTGCTAGGAAAGTGTAACCTAATTCATTTTTCGCACATCAAAATCCAGTAACTTGATATAATTATATTATCCTCCCTAGAAATGCTGATGGGGTCTGGTCTGCATATCTCGGAGGAAAGGGGAATGAAAACAGTGGGTTTCATCATGTGCCATATGTTCGGCAATACCTACAGCTCAGAGGCGCAATGGGCAGAATTGACTATGTTTATGCCAAATCTCCTCATTGTTGTGGGACAGGATGAATTTCAAGTTCATATTGTATTTGTATTTCTAAGGATTGTATTTTCTCATAAGTTTTTCTTAAAAAAAAAAAAACTATCTGGGGCTGGGGCTGTAGCTCAGTGGTGGAGTGCTTACTTCGCCAAGTGTGAGGCACTGGGTTAGATCCTCAGCACACATAAAAATAAATAAAGATATCATCCATCTACAACTAAAAAAAATCTTTCGTTTTAAAAATAAATTGAAAAAAAGGTGTTAGGGAGGAGGAGGAATCAGGACTGGATAGATGTTGTGCCCTTGTGGTGATGTTGTGCCTTTGCTAGGAGCAAAGCACTATGCTGGGGATGACTTGAGGTGCTCAGGACTAAGGATCAGAGTTTTTTTTAAAATATCATGGCATTTGCAGGTAAATGGATGGAGTTGGAGAACATCATGCTAAGCGAAATAAGCCAATCCCCAAAATCCAAAGGCCAAATGTTTTCTTGGATGTGTGGATACTGATCCATAATGGGGCAAGGGGTGGAGAATGGAGGAACTCTGGATTGGGCTCACTGAGTTGCTGAGGATCTCCCAGAGGTTAACCTTGAATTTACCATCTTCCTGCCTCATCCTCCCAAATCTTTGCGAGATTTGTATGTTCCACTGCACTGGATGTGGTGCAGAATTTTAAAACAATTTCTAAACAAATTAGAAGAAAAATATTGTGGGTGAGGTGCAGTGGAGATTTCTTCCATGTTTCAAATGGATTTAAAAAGTGACTATTTCAGCCGGGCACGTTGGCGCATGACTGTAACCCCAGCACTTCGGGAGGCTGAGACAGGAAAATCGCAAGTTCAAAGCCAGCCTCAGCAATGGCGAGGCACTAAGTAACTCAATGAGACCCTGTCTCTACGTAAAACACAAAATAGGGCTGGGGATGTGCCTCATTGGTCAAGTGCCCCTGAGTTCAATCCCCAGTATCCTTCCTCCTCCCCCCAAAAAGTAAGTATTTCTACAATTAATCTTGCCTTCATTCAGCAATTTTAGTCCTCTCAGAGACTTGCCCTGGGATCAGCAGGACAATGCTCAGGAGCTTCTGTTCCCCAGGGGACTAGACTCAGATTTTGGCATTACACACGTTGAGTCCTATCTTAGGCCCACCAAAGATCTTTATATGCCACTGTTCCCAGGTTCTATTTTTCCTTTGGAACTATAGGACTATGTCATCTCACAATCTAAGCATCCAATTAATAATGAAAAGGTTGTTGCTGCTACAAAACACTATCTTTCTTTCGGTAATGATGATGATAAGCATTTAAAATTCACTGATTTGATTTAAGAAATGAACTCAAGGAAAGGAAATGTCAAGATTTTTTTCTAGGTGAATTAGCAGCAGCAAAGAATGTATACTCATATTGGAAGGTATATGTACTTCAGTTATATTTTTGCTACACTAATGCTGTTTCCCTGCTCAGCTTTTCATTCAGGTGATGACTCCTAACACCTGTGAACAAATGTGCTCGGCCCTGCAAATGCTGATAAAAACTACAAATCTGTCTCCTTCAGTGTTAATCTATGAGTGGAAGCCGTGTGCCGCACTCTGTCTCACTGTAACTTTAATGGAAAATCAGCAGGGCTGTTAGCAAAACTTCCTAGACCACAAAAAGATAATATTAATTCAAGGATTTTAGGAAAAGTCTCAAAATCTCTTTTCTTCTCCTTGATAATATTATAGAAGATTTTCATGTCCTGATATTTTGAGGGGTGAAGGCCTGTGGCTTACTAGCAAGTCAATTTATTAAACAGTCATTTTTGATCGTCAATCATCTTAAACTTTCAGTACCAAGAGTTTCAAAGATTTACAATGCAAAGAGAAAATTAGATCCATCTAACATCTTGCCACAGCGTTGTCACAACAAAGGGTTTTAGTTATCATGGGCCACAATGCTGTCTTGGAAATAAACACACTCTGAGTATGTTTCAGAAGAAGGCATTGAGTTCAGTAATCTCCATTCTGAGTAGTCTGTTTGAACCCTTTTAAGAGTAAAAGAGATGAGTGCATTTATTTTTAGTTCTACAAAATTCAGCTTTGTGACTTGTCTCAAGATTTGTGTATTTTTATAGAGCATTTTAGGCAATGAAATTGATATGCTATAGGCTGTGGGAATAATGGTGATGAAGTGTACCACCTTTAAAAAAGGTATTGTCCTTTAGAACGTCAACTCTGAAGGGCAGGAGTCTGTCGGGCTCACTGAGAGCCTGCAACACACTTTCAACATATACCTGCAGTAGTGAACCCAATAAATAAATGGGGTAGAGTGGGGGTGGGGTACACATGCATGTATACAAATGGTAGCAACTGAATTGGAAGGTGAGTGCTGTAGACTAAATATTTGTATTCCTCCAAAAATCTTAGGTGGAGGACTAATCCTGACATGATGCACTTGGAGGTGACTGTGTCTCAAGGGTGAAACCATGAATGGATTTAGTGCCCTTACAGAAGGGACTCCAGAGAGCTTGCTAGCTCTCCACAATGTTAGGGATACAAATGAGAAGACATTTGGAAACCAAGAAAAGGCCTTCATCAGACACTGCCAGCACCCTGATCTTGAACTTCCCAGCCTCCACATCTGTGAGAAGTTAATGTTTGTTGTTTAAACCACCAGGTCTGTGATAATTTGTTGTAGCAACCTGAATTAAGACAGTGGTATGGGGCTGGGACTGTGGCTCAGTGGTAGAGCACTTGCCTCGCATGTGTGAAGCACTGGGTTCGATCCTCAGCACCGCATATAAATAAATGAATAAAATAAAAGGCCATCAACAACTAAAAAAATTTTTTAAAAAAAGACAGTGGTATGTGCTATGATAATTATGGATTAAATATATCGATGGTCAACGTTATGTTTTAAATGAAGCCACTGCTGTTGGGAAAACCCATAATCACCATGAAAGAGAATCCCAGAGACATCAAGAGACAGGTTTTTCATGGAAGTCCTGGGGGCCATAGTCTAGGAATGCCTCTCAGTGCATACATATTGAGAAGTCATTTTCTGAATGGCATTTGCTGGGTACCTGATGAATTCAGAGAGGTGTAATGAAGAGAGGTCCTCTGCCCTCCAGGAACTTGCTTGAGAGAAGGTTAGGCAGGCTCAGAACTGCTGAAGTGACCAAATGTATGGCTTGTTTGTAGGGTGTGCATGGTACAGGGGAATGGTAGAGCTAGGAGCCCCAGAGCAGTGTAGAACTGTTCCAAGTCTGAACTTTCAAACACAAATAGAAAAAGACTGGAGTAATATGCCACGAAGACAACATAACCCTCAAGACAGAGGTTGTGTTTTTCTTCCAACATTGACTACTCTGCTTAGAGCACTTTCTCCAAACATCTGCAGGGCTCACTTCTTTTCATCTTTATCTAATGTCACCTTCCCAGGGTGGCTTCCCTAATCACTCCGTTTAACATTATAGCATCTATGCTCAACCCTGGTTTACATTTCTTTTATCGATAACACTTATCACCATCTGTTGTATCACATATTTTATTCATTAATTTTTTCAGTCCTTGTCACTAAATTTAAGTTCCATGAAGGTAGAAGATTTTTTTCTGTTTCTTCATCTGGTAGCACCTAGAACAGAACTTAGCCTGTAACAGGTGCTGACCAAGTAATTTTTAAATAAATGAATGGAACTTGCATCAAGAGGAGTGCATTCTACATGTGTGCGTGTCAAAATATTGACAAATAACAGTTATTTAAAAAACCATCATGTCTTTGACAACTTGAGACAAATACAATCATGTAGGATCAGGTGTTGGATGGAGTGTTATCCATTTCCCTGGCCTGATGTTTCTATGCAGAGGGGCTTCTCCTAGGGTAACTTGCCTATCCTCTTATGTCTCATCCCCACATATTATACCTTATATGAAAGGTATAATATGGCCTTGCTCAGTAAGATTTATATCAGTCTGTCCAATAGAAATACTATGCAAGACACACATGTCATTTAAAATTTTCTAGGAATCACATCAAAATAAAAAGCTAGTGAAATTAATTTGATAACATATTTTGACCCAATATTTGCAAAATATTATAATTTCAACACGGAGTCAATATAAAATTTATTAATGAGATCTGCACAGTCTGGGCTGTATCGTACACTTAGCACTATACCTCAATCCTGATGAGCATATTTCAAGGGCTCAGTTGTATGCCTGGCTAAAGGATACTGCATTGGATGGTATACAGGGAATGTTACCTCAAATTTCTGGGGAGATTGGGAATTGAAAGTGATGTACACTCTTGTATTTACTGAGAATTTCCCAGGGTCACAAAAGGGATGGTAAGAAGCCAGGAGTGGAAATGTTTGAGGATCACCACAATGAGATCAGGTTCATCTTTATTTCATTGCTCCTAAAGAACTCCATATCTTGTTTGTTGACAAAGGTTATCTGATGCTGGTCAAGATAATATCTTTCAGCCTCAGTTTCATCATCTATTACATGTAAACAATAATATGGCAAAAATAAACATAATACTCAGCTCACTGGATTGTTGTCATGAAAAGAAAATAAGAAACCCAAATACTCTACAACATTAATTTTTTATTCGGTAACAATTCAGCTATTTCATGGACTTAGTTGACACTCAGTAAATTGTACCTTTTTGCGTGTTCAATTGGATAAGTTTGACATAGTTCTGTGTCATGAAATCAATGAAGGAAATGCCATCTCTCCCTAAAACGTCTCCTTCAGCCTCTGTTATTCCTTCTTCCCACACGTGCCTGCCTTCCATCCTTCTTTACCTCCTCCACCTTCATCTTCAGGTAACCAATAGTTTACTTGCTGCCCCTATAAAGAGTTTGCTTCTCTGGAATTTTATACACATGGAATCATACAGTGTATATGTAATTTCTTTGATCTAGCTGCTTCTTTTTTTTTTTTTTGGTACTGGAGATTGAACCCAGGGGCACTCGACCACTGAGCCACATCTCCAGCCCTATTTTGTGTTTTATGTAGAGACAGGGTCTCACTGAGTTGCTTAGCGCCTCACAGTTCCTGAGGCTGGCTTTGAACTTGCGATTCTCCTGTCTCAGCCTCCCAAAGCGCTGGGATTACAGGCTTGAGCCACCGTGCCCGGCTGATCTAGCTTCTTAATTCAGCATAATTATTTTATAACTGATCCTTGCTGTTTCGTGTATTAACTATTCCTTTTTTAAAAATATTTTTTTAGTTGTCAGTGGACCTTTATTTTATTTATTTATATTTGGTGCTGAGAATCAAATCTAATGCCTCACACATGCTAGGCAAGAGCTCTACCACTGAGCCACAACCCCAGCCCCTATTCCTTTTTCTATGCATGTTACCGCCATGTGATTTTCCATTTACCTGTTAATGGTCATTGGAGTTGTTTCCAGTTTGAGGCTATTATGAATAAAGTTGCTATGGACATTTGTGCACCAATCTTTGTATAGAAATATGCCTTCCTTGGTCTAGGTATGTGTTTAGTTTTTAAAGAAATGGCCACACCATTTTCCTAAGTGGTAGCACCATTTTATATTTGCACCATCATTATAAGCAGTGTGGAAGAGTTCCAGTTCCACCATATCCCTGACAACATGAGGTATGGATAGTCTTTTAAATTATTATTTGCCACTAATAGGTGTGCACTAGTATTACATTGTGGTTTTAGTTTGCATTTCCTTATTGATTAATTATTGAGAAGGTTTTCATATGATTATTTGTCATCCAGATGTTTTCTTTGGTGAAGTGTCCGTTCAAATCACTTTTCATTCTAACTTTTTTAAGGTTTTTTTTGTTGTTGTTTAAGAATATAATATATATTCTGGATGCAATTCTTTCTCCATTGGGTAGCCTTTCTACCTTTGCTGAGAGTGAGTTTTCCTTTTGGGTATGTGTGTTTCTGGAATCAATCGTATTTGTCTATCTTATGGTCAATATCTCAGTGACTTGATGGTAAACTTTTGAAATATCTTGTCAACTTCTATGAAAATAGCCTGCTAAGGTTTTCAATGGGATTGTGTTGAACCTGTAGATCAATATGAGGAGAAATGACATCTTAAGAATATGGGTCTTTGATCCAGGCGGAGGCAGGTTGTATCTCTCCATTTACTTAAATCTTTAATTTTTTAATCAATGCTTTATAGTTTTCAGTGTACAGCTCTTGCATTTTTAAAAAATTTATACACATATATCAGTTTACTAAATTACTGTTGCTGCTAGTCTATCAAAATAGGTGATTTTTGTATAAATTACCCTGTATTCTGCAACCTAGCTAAACTCATTTGTTAGTTCTAGTTGCTTTTTTGTGGAAGTAGATGCTACCAGATACACTACGCAGATGATCATGTCTTTGGAGAAAAATGGTTGTATTTCTTCATTTCCAATCTTAACACTTTTTATTTCTTTGTAGACTTATAACATGGACTCTTCCCTTAAATGCAATGTGGAACAGAAATAATCAAATGAGACATTTTTTACATTGCTTCTGATTTTAGAGGGAAAACTGTCTTTCACTATTAAGTATGATGTTACCCATAGACTTTTTCATGAACATCCTTTATCGGATTGTAGAACTTTCCTTCTATTTCTAATTTGCTGAGAGTTTTAATCAAGAATGGATATGGGAATTGGTCAACATCAAATAGTTCTTCTGTAAAACTTTTGTTTGAATATGGTGACTTACATTGATTGACTTTCAAATGCTAAACCAGCCTTGCCACTTTATCTATTGCTGAATTTAATACAATAAATTTTGTTTAGAATTTTTGTCTGTGTGTTCATGGGGGATATGGGCCTTCAGTTTTCTCTCTTTCATTTTCTATTGTAAGATCTACCCTCTCAAAAAGTTTTAAGTGCATATTACATTATTATTAATTACAGGCATAATGTGGTACAGCAGATCTCCAAAACTTGTTTTGTATAAATGAAACTTTATACTAACTGAGTATCAATTTCTCACTTCCCCCTTCCCCTGACTCCTGAAACCATCCTGGCAACTGCTTCTTTGTGTCCTAAAGTTTGATTGTTTTAGATTCCTCATGAAGTGGAATCATTTGTCCTTGTGACTATCTTATTTCAGTTAGGGTAATGTCCTAGAGTTTCATCCATGTGATCATACATGGTAGGACTTTTTTTTTAATGGTTGAAAAATATTTCATGATGTGTATATTGTTCAACCTTTTTTTAAAAAAAGAAAAGTTGCAAGTAGCTGAAGTTTCTCAAGAAAAATTAGATGAATCTGCATTTATTAAAGAAATGGAATTTACAGTAAATACCTCCCTTGCTTTACCAACAAAAGAAAACAAAAAGCTACAGGTTCAGATGAAACTATTGGTGAATTGTACCAAACATTTAAGAAAGAAATAATACCAATCCTATTTTAAAATCATACTATAAGGAAATATCCTTCAATTCATTTTGTGAAGCTAGCACTGCCCTGGTACCAAATATATGATAAGAAAAGAAAATAAAAGACCAAAGAATAATTCCATAATGTATTCCCATAGTGGCTGTACCATTGTACAATCTTACCAACAGAGTACAGGTATTGCAATTTCTACACATCTTCAATGCCATTTTTCTTTTTTAAGCAATAATGATCCTAAGAGGTATGAGATGATATCTTGTCAGATTTTCCTGCTTTTTAAAAAAACCTATCTGGTAATGTTTGCTTGCATTTCAGTCATTTTGGATTTTCTTCAGCTGAGTGATGGATTTTTTATGTTGTTATAGATCTTGAATGTTCATCCCATGCAATATGGTTACATCACTTATAAACAGTTTGATCATGGGGTACCTAGTTGTTAAAATTTGTTAAGTAGGACCAGTGCTATATTTAGCTAAAGGTAATAATAATTCCCACTGATGATACATGATTACTCTGCCCAATACCCTGTGAATTATGAAGATTTCTAGCCTGACTGGTGGTTATAGACATCATTCCTGGCTGTGTGAGCACTAGGTAATGTTACTTCTGATCCTTTTCTTACCATGGGAAGTTCCATCACATGCATATAGGACTTTGCTGGATATTCAAGGGTGTCCCTCTGCAGTTCTCTATCTGGTCCTCTGTCCTTTGATTTGGGATGCTTTGACCTTCCCAGACTTTCAACTCTTGTCTGCTTAACTCAAAGAACCAGCTGGATCGTGCTTTGGTGTTCTCTCCCTGCATTACACATCTGAAACTCTCTCAAATCATTGACCTGGGTAATTGCAGGGTATACTTTTTTGTTTCTTTACTTTTCTTTGTTTCAGGGATTACTATTCTTTATTGTCTCACGTGAAAGCAATTATTATATATTGTGTCTAAATTTTTGTTCTTTTTGGCTTATTTAGGAGGGTGGGTAAATCTAGTCCATGTTTTCTCATCTTGGTTGGGAAGAGTAATTCTCCTTCATTCTTCTAGAAAAACATTTATATACCAGACAATGTGATTTTACTTAGAAAAATCATAACTCCAATTTTGTAGTAGTCAAAAGAAATAATATCAGTGCTAGGGTGAGCAAATAGTATGCAAAATCAGGCATGGAGCTGGTTATGGTACTAACATTACTTTTAAAAACTGATGAACTAAGAGCTTATATTTTTTCTTCTTCTTTTTGAGGTTCTGGGAATTGAATCCAATGCTTCACACATACTAGCAGGTGTTCTACTACTGAGATTTTTATTTTAATTTGTGACAGGATCTTACTAATTTGCCTAGCCTAGCCTCAAACATGCAATCTGACCCTCTTGGCTCAGCCTCCTGAGTAGCTGGGATTACAAGCATTCTTCACCACACCCAACTGAAATCAGAGCTTAGTTCCCTATCATGTTAACTCTAAAAGGCTAGGACTCTTCGGAGGACATGACCCAGGCTCTATCTCACAGTTCTTCATGTAGTTATAATAGTAACAGGACAAAGGACTCTCTAGACCTTCACTTTCTTGTCTAGAACATGGATATAATTATAATGACTCCTCTTAGGTTGACAGTGAGGACTAAATATGATAACATCTCTACTACTGTTAGACTCATACCTGACACACAATAAGTGCTCAAAATGATTAGAAAATATTTAACTTTTAAACATTTTCAAATCATAAAAATCTCCTTTAAATTTTTGGATCCGTGCACAATTTTTTAGAAACATTACTGAATTTACAACATGATCTATGTTCACTTTAGCTTTGTCTTTCATCTTTTACCATCTCTCTCTCTCTCTCTCTCTCTCTCTCTCTCTCTCTCTCTCTCTCTCTCTCACACACACACACACACACACACACACAGCCTTCTGATTTTCTGCCAACTTAAGACTACTTTGTTTTATTTATAACAGTGATATATTAGAGGCATCTAATTTAGAGTTGACCATGGACTTAGTGTCTATTTTGTCCAATTAGTGCATTTTTTAAAACAAGAAATACAATGCGATCTCTTCAAGGTCAAGATGTAGCTTAGTAATGGAGTTAGAGCTCCAGATTTCCCACCTGGGTGCTTTATCCACAAAACAGTGTTTTCCCTAGTTCTCATTCTCGAGACTTCTTTCAATTCTGGTAAACACTTTGATATTGACCAATAGAATTTTACAGAATATTATAAATGCATTTGTACCAGAGTTCTACATAAGATGTTTTAAAATGTCTTTCTCTAGCTTATGTGTATGTGTGTGCAAACACACGTGTGTGTTGGAGTGTCGGTGAGAGTGGGGCAAAATGGGAAAATCTAACCAGACTTAGTGTGAACCAAAGTAGCTATTACACAAGAAAATTATGGACTGCTAGACATAGAAGCTTCTCAAGTCCTTTTTCTCATTTTATACCTAATAAAGTTATCTTGAAAATTTAAGTGATTTGTGTTAGTTTGATATTTGGATAAGCTAAATTGTAGTCTAGAACACTTTTTTAATCCTGTCTACATGATAAATATAACAATTTTATCTGTTAATATAAAAAACAAATAAAACAAAGTTTAAAACAACACTGTCTTCAGTAATTTGAAACTGCTTGTAAGATAGTTAACATGATAATTATAATGTGTAGTCACTATATCAAAACTTCTATATGCTTCAAAGAAATTCTTTTGAGAAATTAAGATCTTCATATAACTTGAAATATGAACACTATGAGTTACTGGTGCTGTTTTTTTTCCTTTCATATTAAACATATATTGACAACAACAAAAAAGTAGTCCTTTAGCTTAAGAACTATAACAATAGTATCTGTGTTAGTCAGCTTTTTATTGCTGTGATCAAAATACTTGGCAAGAGGAAAAGTTTCATGTTGGGCACGTGATTTCAGAGGTTCAGTCCATGGAGGACCAACTCCATTGCTCTGAGCCTGAAGTGATGCTCTCATGGCAAAAGGTTGTGGAGAGGGAAAGCCACTGGGCTGGTGGCAGCCACGAATCAGAGAGAGACAGTGCAAAGCACCAGGGACAAAAAAATAGAAACCCCAAAAGCACACCTCCAATGACCTACTTTCTCCAGCCACACCCTACCAGCCTACAGTTACGACTCAGTACTCGTCTTTTCAAATGATTGATCCATCAAGTGAATTAATCTACTGATTAGGTTACAACTCTCATGATCTAATTATTTGCTTTTTGGGAAATCTCCTATCCAAACCATAACAGTGCCTGTAGAAATAGTGCATATAAAAATATTTAGAATTAAATTTTGGCTGTAAGATATTTTCATAAATGATACACAGTTTTAAAAATAACTTTATATGTGTCTTTTACAACATCCAAATTATCTTGCAATAGAAGTATGGATTTTATTTTATCACAAACATATATTACATAAATGCAAATTGAATGCTGTTTAATCTTAGACAATCTGATTTTTATAATGATCATGTGACTGAAATTTCATGAATAATTATGATTTGTTTGGTCTTGGATCGATTATGTTTTTCAAAGTGAATTCATCATTTCCTTGACTGTGTCTGATCCTGGGATCCTTGGGGGTAAATTTTCAGTACAGCGCATGGGGATTTAGCCATGTGAGTCCCATTAGTGCGAATCGGAGTTTTGCAGCTAAATCCATGAGCTGAGCAGTTGCTCTTTAATGTTATTTTAATATTTAATGGTTATTGCAGGGCTGTCAAGCTGGGACTGTTTCAATGTGAGAGATTTCCAGAACTTATGAGAGAGATTTTAAACATCTATTCAGAGCATATTGGAATATCTTTCGTTATAAGAGGACAATTCTTTAGGAAGAAACGTTCTGAGTTTTCTCTTTAATTGTAGCAAATTTGAAACCAAGATAATTGATTTGTTATTTTTATTAGAATTATCCGAAGGAGTCATTAAATTGCTTTCCATCAGGTAACTGAGATATTAATTTTGTGAAATTTTAGTGGAGTATCAGATAGAGCCAGGAATAAAGGAGCTTTTTTTGTTTGTTTGTTTTACATGAATGCTTATTGGTTTTTTTCCTCATTAATTTTATGGTTCATTGGCATTCTTGATTTTTCTTAAAATTCTGTAGCCAGAATTTACAGAGGTTATTGTATGTGAAGAAACCTCCATGAAGATTCGGTGATCTACACCAGGGAAATGTCACTGAGTGGCCCACAGGGTTGTGTTCTTCTTACTGGGCCTGTCTGGTGGCCTTCAAGAGGTCAGAACAGGCTCAAGTGCTTTGGAAGAGTAAGAACATCTGGCCTTCAGTCTTTAAAACACACCACATATTACTTTGATCATTTCTAATGAACATAAAACCTTATTCTGAGCTAGCTCAAGAAATCAGTCAAGGTCACTGGGGAGAAACTTTGGAAACATCCAAATGAAAAAAAAAAAAAAAAAGAATAGCCAGACACATGTTACTGCTTATTCCTTTTTCTTGAAATTTCAAACTTTCCTTCTCTTCTTTTAAAACTCAACTTAGAAACCTGTGTAGTTTCCACATCCTGTAAACAATTCAACACATCTATGTTCCCTCCCTGCTTGCTCAGTTCTCATGTCCCTCCTTCTGTTTACCACCCACTCCTTGAAATGGTATCCAAAAAGCACTTTGTTCCTGTGTCAGCAATAGCAGGAAGCACATCACACTGTCATTTATCTAAAGTGCCTCTCTGCAACATCCAACTGGGGACCCGTCAGTATCCAAACCCTGCCCTTCCGCATCCTAACACCAGTTCTCACTGAGCAAGGTCTTAAGATGACTCAGAGAAGAAAGATGACATTTTTGTGCAAAGTACTAAAGATTCATTCAAGAAATGCTGACATAAATAAAAATATTTTCATTAAAATTATGACATTTTTAGATTCAGTCTTTTTTTTAGAATAAAATATTTTCTGAAGGCTAAAGTTATATTCATACTATATGATTTGGTATACTGAATATTAAAATTCTTATTAAAATATCATAGAATCCATATACAGATAGACAAAATTTAATCTTTATTAGTACTCACACGACAATTGGTAAAAGCACTACTGCTATATGTATTTCTAGAAAACTATTTTTAAGAAGAAAATGTGTCTCACTGATAGGAGGATTTTAGTCCTAGCAAAGCAAGTTTATCTTACCTTCCAAAGTATGTATTTTCTGATTTATTTTTGTAGATACTTTGTTGATACTATGAACTCTTCTGCATTTGTTATCATTTGTTTGGCAGTAAAATCCAACAGTTTTCCTTGAACTCTGCATTCATATAATTTAAACAATAGAAGCAAGGAAGTGTTTTTTCATTTCTTTCATGTCATTTGATATGTCCATCTGAATATGATTTCTCATTCCACCCTCCTAAGATGTGTTCTTCCCACTGAATGTAATCCTAGAGATAATCTCAGATTCAGGAAAGAGGACTGGCAGCCTTCCACAGTGGACTATTTTATGATAGAAAAAAGCATTTCTGTCTCTCCCCTATTAATTTCTATCAAAAGCCAGCTTTGCTTTCTTGTTCCCCAGTGGAACTATTTCTATTTGATTTCAATTAAAAATGAAATGTCCAAATTCCAGATGCACTGCGCCCGTTACATGGTACACATCATTCTGTCTCATTGGGGAGAAGGCAGTGGGTTTGGAGGAAACCCAGTTGGGATGAAAAATAGATTTCTGTTTCACGTTTTCATTATAAATATAAATCAGAATGTATTCTAGCAAGGCCTCCACTTAAAGGAGAAATCTGTGGCAACAGGTTCCCCAATTCCCATATCATTCTTGGTCTTCAATTTATCTAGACATATCCTCTATTAGATCATATTTTCCTTATCCCTCCAGCTGAGTTTATCTAGAAACAATCTCACCTTCATTTCTTGTCTGTGAATACATATGCTTTTGAAAAAAAGAGTGCCCAAAGATTAGTGAAGTTCCTATGATTGTTAAAAATGGGTGTGTAGCTCAGTGGTAGAGTGTGTGCTTAGCCTGTGTGATGCCTGGGTTCACTCCTCAGCACCAAAGGTGGATTGTATTAGAAGTGGCATTTTTAGAGTTGGAGTTTGGGAAAACTTGCATGCTTCAATATGTGTGTGTGTGTGTGTGTGTGTGTTTTCTGGGGCTTGAACCCAGGCCTTACTCATGCTAGGCAAGACTCAACCACTGAGCTGATCCCCAGCTTCATCATGCTTTGGATGATCGCAGACTTGGCATATAAAAATTCAAATGTATGAGAAACTTCAGAAGAGTCAGCATCACTGTTTCTCCTCCTTGGAGAAAACATCACTGTTTCTCATCACTTGTTTCACTTGTTTCCCCTCCTACCTGCAATGGACATGTGCAGGTAGTTATTAGAACACACGTGTTGTGGCAACAGCTCGCCCAGGACTACAAAATGTGCAGTAAGATGATCACTTCTAAAAAAATTCAGCAAGAAGTCCCTAACATTTCCTGAAGTGCAAACATCTAGAAAATGGAATGCCTTTCCACTTAAAACCAAAAAATATACTTTCTCAATTTTCTTTCTGTAGGAGAAAAATAGTGAAGGAATGTGCATCCCAAATGTATCACATGTGACTGTACTGAGTTCATAAACTAGGAGAAGCATGCATTTTTTAGACAAATTTCATAGGGAGTTATAATCACTAAACTGGGATCAGCAGGCAACACTATCTGAATATTGATGAAAAGTTGAACAAAGGCTTAATGACCCTTTCTTTGGCACTAAAGATAAGCTAATCAATATGATTGCAGCATGAAAACTTGGGAAGAGAATGAAATATGGATGGAAACTTTTACTGTCCAGAAAGCCATTGGACAGCTTGGCTCATATTGGGTTAGAGAATATTTTTGCTCAAAAGAGTGACTTACTGGTTTGTTTATGCTATGGCCCCAGTTTCACAGTCACTTGCAGAGTTCACTGATGCTAAAGGCTGTGTTTTCTTTCACTGAACATGTCCAGAAGAATTGTATCAAGAGATTTGCACTGAGCATTGACTACGTACTAGATTTCATGTGAGGTTCTAGAGAGAAAAGCTGTTGTGTTTCTGGGATCACGGGTATTATGAAACAGTGAAAGGAATAAACAGGTATACAAATACACAAAGTATAGTGTCATAGATGTCCTAGTAATGTCCACAGGGTACAATGGAAGGAAGTGGCCAAGTTTAGGGTAGCCTTCAGGAGGACCTTCATGTCACTGGTTTATTTTTTATTGATTTGGTACAAGGAATTGAACTCAGGTGCACTTAACTACTGAGCCACATCCTCAGCCCATTTTATTTATTTATTAAATTTTGAAACAGGGTTTCACTAAGTTAGTTGCTAAGGCTGGCTTTTGATGGGAATAACTTCGAGGCTGACAACTGCCTTGCTTCAGGACTATGTGGTGATAAGTGACACTGTCTCTTCCTTTCCCACCCTGTGAGTTCAAAAGGAGCCCTGACTCAACCTTTCTGGGATCTGACTGACATCAAGAAAGGAGGCCAAAGGCTGGGGTTGTGGCTCAATGGTAGAGTGCTTGCCTAGCACATGTAAGGCACTGAGTTTGATCCTCAGCGCCACATAAAAATAAGCAAATAAAGTAAAGGCATTTTGTCCATCTATAATTAAAAATTTAAACAATTTAAAAAATATAAATAAATAAAATTTAAAAATAAAGAAAGAAAGCCAAAATCTTATATCCCTTGTGAATGAATTTTGGAAAAGCATCTTTGCCTGGCACCTGATTGGGCCATCATCTTCATAACAATGCACCTTCCAGAGACAATCCTCTTTTTATATTCCTGCATTCACATTTCAGGGTGAATTTTATTGAAAGTAATTATTTAAAAAATACTTTTAAAAAAGATTTTTATTGAAGTAACATTTATTGCAGTTAATAACTTTTTACTTCACTAGTATAGTTCTTATTTTTAAATGTGTTTAATGCAATGCTTCTCTTCCACTATACACCAAAAAGTCCTAGAAAAGTTAAAATACTAGCTATGTCTAGTATTTAAATATGAAGTACTGAAAGTTATTGGAAAATATGTTTTGGAGGCTCTGCTTTTTACAAAATAAGAATGACCATGTCCCAGGTTGATGTGGAAAACATTTACTTGGAGCACGATTAAGTACAACTCTATACCTTTGAAACAGGCTGTAAAGTATTTAGACCAATTCGTACAAATGAACCATTCTTTTATTTATTTAAAAAGTTGACTGTGTCCTTGACAGCTGTAAGGATGTATTTGAGGCTGACAAACAAATGGCATCACCAGTTCCATGGAAAGATAGTGTATACGTAGTAAAAATGACCGATTAAAAGAAAGCAGCAATAATCCTTTTGAAAAAGACAAAATTCAAAAGATTTCAAAGGAACAAAATAGCATCTACATATTTCTCTGTAAACTCATACATTTTAATAAATAATTTTGTAACTTATTGGTGACAATTATAAAACTACAAGTGATTTTATAGATTTTATGAATTTTCCATATAACAAACTTTGTATAAAGCATAAAATTTGTGACTTTAATAAATTTTCATAATGATTTTATAGAAAAGGATATCTCTGGTGAGGTATTTTCTCATTTCAATTTGAAAAAAAAAAAGCTTCCATGAGTCTATAAATATCTGGAAAATCCATGGCAAGACCCCTTGATGTATTTAGTCGGCTGACTCGAAGGCCTGATATCACTATTCATTGAGACACTCTGGATGTCAAGTGGAAACATGAAATTCATGCCAATATTTATAGCTCCCTGGCAAAGCATTGGTTATTATGCCTCCTGGATATGCCAAATTAAAATATCTGGATGGTGATGATGGATGAAAGTCAACCTAAATTTAGGGAGGTCTGTAGTGTCAATCACACCGTGACAAGCCTGACAACCTGGTGGCAAAGAGCTATAAATACAGCACTAGAAGATACTCGAGAGCCTTTTCCTGGAAATAAGATGTAAGATACTACCAAGGTTGTTGTTAAAATAAAATCCACTCATTTCATAAAAATGGCAAAGATAAGAAGATTGCTGTGGGGTTGTGGCTTAATGGTAGAGCGCTTGCCTAGCACATGTTAGGCACTGGGTTCGATCCTCAGCACCACATAAAAATAAACAAATAAGCTCAGAACCTGGATTAGTGCATATTTGCGTGTTGCTGCTGTATAGCTGGGAGACTCCAATAGACAAGGCTGTGGAGATGCGGTATTGTGCTTAAAGCTGTATTAATAATATTAATAGACGCTTTGAAAACACAAAGCTGCTCCTCACGGAAGTCCAGCGGAGGCCAACAAAGGCGTGGGAGTGAAATCTACCTAAAAACTTCTATGCAAAAGCACTCCCTTAAACTAAAGTGATAAACCAGGCACAATTGAAATATGAGACAGAAGTCACTGTTCTGGTTGCCACAATCTTGGGCCACAAGGGTTTTTGTAAAACAAATGATTTTCAAGAGCTTAAGGTCAAAGTGGAAGAAAAGGTATTTTATCAAACTTGTTCAGTGGGAGAAAAATCCTCCGAGATGAATGTCATGTCCTTGGCTCATGTATCATTCTTAGAGAATTCTTTGGGGTCTTTCTAAGATTTCATTGCATACTGACACATCTGTGTAATTTAAACCATTTCAAACACCAGTTGAAAACACGTGTATTTTCAGTCAAAGTAAAACATTTTAATTTTTTTTAGTTGTAGTTGGACACAATACCTTTATTTCATTTATTTATTTTTATGTGGTACTGAGGATTGAACCCAGTGCCTTGCACGTGCTAGGTGAGCGCTCTACCGGTAAAGCATTTTAATATTTAATGTTATTAATTGAAAATATAAAGGGCTGAAAATATACATACCTAAGAGTGTCATTCATGTATATATGTAAAACATTTATATATATAGATAAAAACATTTGATTACTGGAGAAGAGCATGCTTTAATAGTTGTATACTATTTGATGAAATAATTGAAGTAGCAAAATTTTACTGCATTAACTCTAATGGTATTGAGTTCTTAATCATGATCAGAATAATAAGAAGAATAGTTTGTTGATCACCTGTTATTTCCATGGCAATGTGCTAGACACTGGGAATTCCAAAATAATAGAACTGATGGTGATCAATAATATGCCAAGAATATCAAGCCCATAGACAAAAAGAGGAATTGTATTGAATGAAATGTATATATATGCATACACACACACACATGTCAGAAGTTTAGAGAAAGGGGTAAGCATTATAGGCTAAGAGGTGCAAAGCATGTTGAAATTCAATTTTCTGGAAGTTCATTTATTCACCCTGTAGATAGCATTAAATGCTTATAGTGTGCAGGAAGCTCTTACAAGGAGCTTAGGATGCTTATGATTCTTTTCTTCTGGAGCTTATAACCCCACAGAGCAGACATTATCAAATTATCTGTGATAAGTTTATAAAAGAAAAGGTAGTCAAAGTTGGGAGACTATGTAGAAATTGCTGAACCGGTTTGAGGAAGGAAAGGAAAACTTCTCGGGGGAAGTGACATTGACTTGTGATGCATAGATGCGTGAGGACTAAATGGCACAGAGCTGAAAAGAGGCGTGGCCAGGCCCAGCACCAGGACATTCAAGACTTTGTCCTGTTTGAGAAAAGGAAACAAAAACAGAGGGGCAGGAGACACAGAAAAGAGCACGATGCAAGAAAGGTACTGGGTCAGGATACCTAAGGAAGGCCCTTTGGGACCTAGGAAAGGTTTCTGTCTTTAAGCGTAATGGGAAGGAGAGATGCAAATGAGAGATGGTGTTCTGGATTGACCTTTAGAAAACATGAGTCACGGGATGGAGAAAAGATGGCAGACATGCTAGAATGCATACAGATGGACAAACTAGAAGGTGGCACTAGTAATCTGAGTAAGAAGTGATAACACTTGGGATTAGGGTGAGGGAGGTGGACAGAAACTCTTGACAAGTGACTAAAGAGATGAGGTAGTCATTTCTACCTCCTCCAAATACATAGGATGCTTAAAATATATTGCTGAACTGAAAAGCAAAAGGAAAATTGGTGGATATCCCAATACCTCAAAGCCATTGTTAGGAGCTGAAGACAGCCCACTGGGTTCTGAGAGGAGATGAGTTCTAAAGAATGATATTTAATGCCTGTGTTAGAAGTTAATTCAGTTTGTGGTTGTTCCAAAACTTGCATAACCGGTCTCAAACACACCCTGATCAGAAGTATAAATTTCATTTCTTCCAGGTCCTTCCTCCAAGTTTCTACATTTTAATATATTTACACTTATTCTTTCTTTCCTGTAACCACAGTGATGGAAGCAGCCTCCTGTGGTTATTCTATACCTCAGTGCCCACTTTTTGTTCTTTGCCAGAATAAAAACTTTAGGTTAACCTGTCTGTTAAAATCACTGAAGGGGGTTGGGTCTCCTGATTGGACCCAGACTGATGCAGAAAGGACAGAAAAGTATCAAAAGATAATATTCAAGGAGACAATGAGTTCTGAGACTGCAAGAGCTATATAAGTCTTCAGTTGTAAAGATGTCCAGGACTGTAGTTTATGGATTAATCTTATTGTGGCTTTTACTGAGATAAATGTTACTGGAGGAAGATGATGCTTAAGCAGAAACAGATGAAACACTTGCACATATTGGGTGTTTGATCCCTTTGCAATATTTAAGAGATCGGAAATAAGCATTTACAAACTTTTTGAGGTCCAAGGGGAGGCCATGACCATACATTTAAGTCTTAGCCTGGAAATGATAAATGAAGGTTTTTGGTGTATTAAGTACCTATTGCTGTATAAAAATAAACTCAAAACTTAGTGATTTAAAATAGTGCTGAGCATTCATTATTCTCATAGTTTCTGTGGTGAGGAATTTGTACTGCTTAGCCTGGTGATTCTGTCTCAGTGTCCCTTGTGAGGTCTGTGGTTGTGATGTTGACTGGGGCAGCAGTTAGGAATCCTCTGCAGGTTCCACTGGGCCTGGACAATCAGCTTCTAAGGTGGCTCCCGCGTAGCTGGCAAGTTGGTGGTTGCTGTTGGCAGGAGGCCTCAGTTCCTTTCCACCTGCTTCTTGAGTGTCTCTATGGAAGGATGGCTGGCTTCCCCCAGAGCTGGTGATCCAAAAGAGCAAGGTGGATGCCACAATGCCTTCTATGAGCCACTCTAGGAAGTCACAGGCTACCTCTTTTGAAAGTTTTATTTGTTGCAAGCAAGTCATTAAGTTTAGACTGTCTTCAAAAGGATAAGGATCAGTCTCCACCTTTGAAGTGAGTTTTGTCAAAGAATTTGTGAACATATTTTACAACCACCACACCTGCAGAGTATGTGGAGTGAGGAAAGGAAGAGAACCTAGAACAGGGGCTAGAAAATTTTTTCTGGAAAGAACCAGGTAATAAAGATTTTAAGTCTTTCAAATCTGTATGACCTCTATCACAATTATTAAACTCTGCTGCTGTAGCATGGAAGCAGCCAGACTCTAGCCAGGAGAAACAGCTACATACAATGACAAGAAAGCAAACAAAACAATAAAAATCATAAAAACAAAACCAAAAATCCTCCTTCTTAACTGATAAATCAGGTGCAGCCAAGCAGTTTGGGATTACGATATTATAATTTATATAAAACAACCCTACTGTACTCTTTTTTTGTTGTTGTTTAGTTGTGAAATCTGAGGCTCAAATTAGATTAGGAATTAACGCAAGTTAGTAGTAATAAATTACACTTTGGAACCAAATCTATCCAATTCAAAATTTATGTTCTTTTCACTTAAAAAAGAAAAGTTTTATCCAGTATGGAGACATATTTGTAAAGATGGCCATGAAGAGAGTTTGAGTCAGACTTGGATGTCAGGGGCTTTGTGCTTTAATGACAGGTTTTGAGCAATGGGTTGTGAGTTACATGATTGGAATTACATCCTATATTAAACATCTGACAGTGGTGTTTTGAATACTTGTGGTAGGGAGTGAAAAAAGAAGGGAGATTCAATAAGAAGTCAATTCAATAGTCCAGACAGAAAACTGTTACAACTTGAAATACAGTAATAAGAATGTAAAAGTGAAATTGTACAGAGAAGTCCAACTGAATTTCAGAAATAGATTATAAAAACAAACAAAACATTAAAAAGGTCCATGTATGATCCTAAAATTTTGTGCATTAATAGAAGGAAGTCATACGGCAGAGATGTTTTATGCAGGAATTATGAATCTCATTTTATTTTATTTTTTATTTATTTTTTTGGTACTGGAGATTGAACTCAGGAGCTCTCGACCACTGAGCCACATCCCCAGCCCTATTTTATGTTTTATGTAGAGACAGGGTCTCACTGAGTTGCTTAGTGTCTCGCCATTGCCGAGGCTGGCTTTGAACTCACGATTTTCCTGTCTCAGCCTCCCTAAGTGCTAGGATTACAGGCTTGTGCCACCGCGCCTGAATCTCATTTTAGACAATTGAATTGGAGGTGCCAACCTGGCATCCAATGGAAGTGGCTTAGAGAAAGAACTCATGGAGGGTCAGGACTGGGGACGTATTATATAAACATACTTGCTGCCAGAGCTCTTGGAGAGAAAGAGGGTCCAGGGACTGTGAGTATGGAGAAGCAACCAGCTCCAGAGATTTGATAGGAGAGGGGAGGGAAGGGTAAGCTGTGCCCAAGGTTCTGTGACAAGAGCCAAGGCAGTATATAGCATCAGCAACCAGAGTAAAAAAGAATTTCAAATGCACAGGTTGTGTGTGAGGGAGATGTCAGGGTGGTCAAGGAGCTAGAAAAACTGTTGTATTTGGCTATGGAGAGGTCATTTATAGTTTCAGTTGTTATTGAACTACCCCAATCGCTGTTCTTACCTCCAAGATCAGCCTGAAGGAGCTAATTACAATGTGCAGTTGGGTGCATATTGTAATAGCCTGAGAAGTTTTAAAAAGTATGCCTTGATTCACCTATGCCTCTTTCTTCTGGTAATTCACCAAAGTGGTAGACTCAAAGAGAAAGCGGAGAGGTACACACTAAGACTCTCCAGGCCTTTCAGAACACAGGGCCCTTGCTGTGGCCACATGCCTGCTAGTCTGCAAGAGAGGTGATATTATAGACACCAAGGGAATGGGGACTGTTCAAAGAGGAAAATGGCACAAAGGTTACCATCACCAAGCTGCAAGTGTCTGTGAAGTTACCCAGCATGTAGCTGGTCTAGTAAACAGGTGAAGGGAGATGGTCTTGCCAAAGGAATTGATGTTGGTGATGAGCATAGTAAGCAATCTAAGAGCCAAGACAGTGTCCTGAAATGTATGAAGGAAAACGATCCAAAAAAAAAGGAAGCTCCAGAGAAAAATGTGTAGGTTCAGCTGACATCTCAGCTTGCTCCATGGATAGAAGTGCCCTTTGTCAGAACTAGTGGGGAGAAGCCTGAGCTGCTGGAATCTAGTCCCTATGAATTCACAGCATAATAGATGTTTTTAAAAAAAGGCCCCTGGACGATGAAAATAATAATGATGCCTTGGTTTCATCCCATGAGCTTCTAAATGAAATGAACTGGGTTGTGGCCTGAGCACTGGGATTTTAAAAAATTTCCCCTAGTGATTCTTTTTTTTTTTTTTTTTTTTGCTACCAGAGATTGAACTCAGGGGTACTTGTCCACTGAGCTACATTCCCAGCCCTATTTTGTATTTTATTTAGAGACAGAGTCTCACTGAGTTCCTTAGTGCCTCCTTGTTGCTGAGGCTGGCTTTGAACTCGCAATTCTTCAGTCTCAGCCTCCCAAAGTGCTGGGATTACAGACCTGTGCCACCTTACCTGGCACTGATTCTAATATGCAGCCAAGTTTGAGAGTCATTGCCTTAGAGGGAAAATATCAAAATATGGAGAAAACTGCGAGACATTCCTAGAGGAATAGTAGCTGTTTTGAAAGTGTGTGTGTGTGTGTGTGTGTGTGTGTGTGTGTTTGGGGAAAGGTGAGGCAGCTCAGCATCTTGTGGATGATTAAAAGAGGTATGCAAGCTGGGCACAGTGGTGCACGCTTGTAATCCCATCACTTTGGGAGGCAGAAGCAAGAAAATTGCGAGTTCAAAGCCAGCCTCAGCAACGGCGAGGCGCTAAGCAACTCAGTGAGACCCTGTCTCTACATAAAACACAAAATAGGGCTGGGGATGTGGCTCAGTGGTCGAATACCCCTGAGTTCAATCATTGGTACCAAAAAAAAAATACGCAGCTTTGGAGTTTTGCTCTTACTTCTCCCAACTTTGCCTTGGGACAAATAACGCCAGATCTTGGCCCTGGAGTCATTTTAAGCTCTGTTCTAGATGTCCTGAAAAACAAAACAAGCAAACAAAAACAGGGCAGCATGGGAATTTTGAACCACGAGGTGCTGAGGAAAACAGGTATGGATGCTCTCATCTTCAGATCAGTTCTCTACCGCTTTTCTTTCCCATCTATGTGCCCAGATTTGGGGGTTTATAAACTTCGGAAAACAGGAAAGATAGTTAAACACTGACCAGGGCTGTTTTGTGGAGCAAGGGATAATTAACTTGAATTTTCTGGTGCCTTCATCAGAGAATTCTCCACCCTAAGTCCCATTCACTCTGTCTCTACTCCACAATAATGACGCTGGCAGAGGCTAAAGTCTGGCCTACCCCACAATACTGCCTAGTGCCCTCAGAGGGTGATGAGCTCACATATCAAAACAAGAGATCTTATAAGGAGCACAACTGTTCCCAAAAGGGAGGAAAATGTATTACCTATTCCATCAGAAGTAGAACTTCTAGAGGGACATGTAAAAGTTTTAAGTTAACCTAATAAAAATTGTAAAAGATATAAAGAATGGAAAATACTAACTACACAAAATAAGGGCAGAAACAAGTCACAATAATCAAGCAGAAATATTAGGTAAGAAAAACACAGTAGTTGAAAAACTGACTTTAATGGGATAAATAACAGAATGAATAGAGCTGAAAAATGAACTACTAAAATGGAAGATAGGACTGGGGAAATTTCCAGGAGGAAGAAGGACGGCCCAAGAAATTATAAATAGAAAAGTTGTGGGAGAAAGAAATAATAGTGGTAAGTTCTGAATTGTAGGAGTCCATGAAAGAAATGAGTAAGAATGGATAGAAAATACTTGAAGAAACAATTTTTCAGTATCTAAAAACAAAAAAAATTTAGATCTCAGACTGAAAGAGCCCTGAAAGTGCTAAAGAAAGCCCACACCTAAACATATTACAACTAAATAATCAGAGAGAAAGAGTTGTAAAAGAGTAGATCACACGTAGAGAAATAAAATTGTATTGATTTTTTAAACATCTGTGGGAAATTGTTCTATTTTAAAATATATATATAAGAAAAAACAATTTAAGGCCCATAATTTTATATCTGACCAAAATGTTATTCAATTTGAGAGCTAAATAATAGTATTCTCTCAAATATAAGACCTCGGAAGGTTTCCCACTCAAAGATCCTCATTGAAAAGAAGTTTGATAAAGAACTTAAAGAACTGAAAAGACAAATTCAGAGATGCTGCGATAAATATATGAAGTAAAAGTTATTTAATATACCAATAGTTCTCTGTTGTCTTTTAGACATTACTAAGAAGAAAATGAAATAGTATATGATAATAACCTGAAGATTGTGGAATTCTGGATCATATCAAAATGAGGGCTGAAAGTTAATTGAAGTGTACCAAAATGTGTTCAAGTTGTTTTATTAGGAGCTGGGAATAAAGACCCAATTTAAAAAATACAGATCAGAGAATGGATTAAGCAGGGACATAGAAAAAGTGGGAAACAAATTAGGTGGGTAACAATGTCCAAAAAAACATATAATTGTAATAAATGTAAAAGGACAAAAATAAAAATGTTGATAGGTTGGGGAAGAAAAAACACCACCTAGAATCATGTTATTTCAGATAGAACTTAGGCACAGTGATGTGAAAGAATTGAAAGTAAAAATATCTAATGTTTGTGTAATATCTAATGAAGTAGACTTTAAGGACAAAAAAAGACCATCAATGTGGATGGAGATGATAAGTGATAAAATGACCTTAAAATATACAAAGAAAATCAAAAGAATTGCCTCAGTTTTCATGCTCAGATGATGCTAGAGGAGATTGAGTAGGGAGCGAGTTTCTTCGGTCTGTTGAACTCCATAACAAGCCCTGCTTCAGGAAGGGAGCCTGAATTTCCACCCACTCCAGCAGTGATCGTGAGGTGCCCATCCCTTCCTTACTAGGCTGATATCAGGTGGGTTTAACAGAGGGTTAGGTCTTTACCATCACCTTTAGAAATGATACCCCCTACCCCCACCGTGGTGTCTGAGGAGGTAGGTACCACCAGGGAAGTGTGAGCAAGGTGGTTCTATTCCTTCCTACCAGGGAAGGATCAGTGGAGGCCTGGAGGGGAGCTGGATCTTCCATTCCTGTCCAGCAGTAACGAGGCACCCTTCGCCTTTAGGTGTCAACAGACATTCAAGAGAGATCTAAGCTTCTGCCTACACCAAGTGGTGTTACCCTCCCCACACATACCTTTATTCACACACACACACACACACACACACACACACACACACACCCCTTCCCTTGATGGTATGGCATCAGCAGAGGTCAGAAGGAAAAGAGGTTTAAATGCATAACATAGTACCCAACATCACTTTTTCATGTTAAAAAACTTATTAGATCAAGAACTAGGAGGATCTCATACTGAATAAAAAGAGAATCAATGGACGCCATCACTGAGATGATGATGATGTTAGAAATACCCAACACAATTTTTAAAGTTGCCATCATTTCAGTAATCAATGATGAGCACACTTGAAACATTAAAAATTAGAAAGTCTCAGCATAGAAATAGGAGTTATAAGAAGAACTAAATGAAATTCCTGAACTTTGAAATACTATAACCAAAATAAAAACTTAGTAGAAAGATCAATGGTGGTGTGGAGAGACAGAGAGAAAAGAATGTGTACAGAAATGTCGAACAATAGTAATTATGCAAATTGAACAACACAGAGAAGATACTGTGGGGTGAAAAAAGAAAATATAGGTGAACAGAACATCAGGGACCTATGTAACTGGAACAAAAGATGTAAATTCATGTCATTAGAGTCTCGGAGAGAGAGGAGAAAGAGGGCAGGGTTGAAAGGAATTAAAAGAAATAAGGGCCAAAACTTTATAAACTTGGCAAAAGACATAAGTGTATGGATTTAAGAAGATGAGCAAACCCCCTCAAGATAACTTCCCAAAGTTCACACTGAGACTTACCGTAGTCAAACTTGTAAAAGTGATAGATAAAGACAAAAGTTCAAAAGCAGCAAGAGAAAAATGACAAATTCACTGCAGAAGAAAACAAGTAGGTTGTCACATCAGAGACAAGAGAAGCCAGAAGAAGGAAGCACAACCTATTTCAAATGCTGAAAGAAAAGAACAGTTAATCCAGAATCCTGTGTGCAGTAAAAGTTGCCCTTGGGAATGAGGGGGCAATCAAGACATTCACAGATGAAGAAAAGCAAAGAGACTTACCTTAGAACAACGGCTGATGGAAGTTGTCTAAATTGAAAGGAAATGATCAAGAAAGAGACTTGGAACATCAGGAAGGAAGAAAAAACACAGTAAGTGGAAATATGGGGTAAATATAAGGAATCTTCCATCTCTTGAGTTTCCTAAATTATATTTGATGGTGGAAGATAAAATTGTTATCAGTATTTGTATGGCTCTAAATGCATGTAGAGAAGATATTTAAGATCGTCATAAATGGGTGGGTAAAGAACATAAGCTGTAAAGATGACAACATCAGTGGACCATGGGTAGCTATGATTTTCCATAATGCTAATGTCTACAGCAACCACTAAAATCACTACATAAACAGATTACTCAAAAACACTACAAATAATTCAAATGAAAAATTTGAATTATGATTCCAGTAAACCATAAGAAGGAAAGTAAAACAAAAGAGAGAAATCTATTTTTCCCTGCAGAGTTTCGTCACGTGGGATTAGGCCCCGAATTCCTTAACAAGACACCTATAGCACGAGAAATAAAAGCAAGAATCAATAAATGGGATGGACTTAAACTAAAAAGCTTCTTCTCAGCAAGAGAAACTATCAATGAAGTGAACAGAGAGCCTACATTCTGGGAGCAAATTTTTGCCACACGCACATCAGACAGAGCGCTGATCTCCAGA
>CM053412.1:17181344-17362839 GCA_028644305.1 Xerus rutilus | reverse complement strand
AATCTGCTTATAATTTTGTGCAAAGTTAGAAAAATTATGATTGTAACAATTTTTTTCTATTTGCCTCAACAAATGTTTTCAGTGAATAGTGTGTACAGCTTCTGATAATTTGTTTTTTTCTGTTATGTTTGCCAACATGTATTAAAATGCAACTTTTGGGAAAAAAATAAAATAATAAAAAAAAAAAAAAAAAAAAAGAGAGAAATCTAAAGCAGAGAGAGCAAACAGAAAATAGAAAATAAATGCCAGATTTCAGTCCTAATAAATCATTAATTACATTAAATATTAGTGGTCTAAATTATGAATGATAGATTTGATGAATGGATGATAGAACATGACCCAACAATATGCTCTCTACCGAAATTCACTTCAAAAATAAAGATACAGACAGTTTCAAGGTAAAAAGGATGGAAAAAGATGTATAATGCAAATATTATATAAAAGAAAACAGGATAGCCTGGTGCAATGGTATACTCCTGTAATCCCAGCTACTCGTGAGACTGAGGCAGGAGGATGGCAAGTTCAAAGCCAGTCTGGGCCTTGAGACTTAGCAATGAGATTTTGTCTCAAAAACAAACAAACAAAAAGGGATGGGAATATAACTCGGTGTTAGAGTACCCTTAGGTTCCATTCCCAGTACTGGGAGAGGAGGAACAGGACAAATCTCTAACAAGATTGATAAAAAAAGAAGAGAGAGAACAAATATTGTTATCATCAAAATAAAACAGTACAAACCCTGCAGACATCAAAAAGATAATAAGAGTATACCACAAACAACACTATAACACATAAACATAACAATTTAGATGAAATGGAGAAATTCTTTGAAAAACATAAATTATCATAACTCATTCAACATGAGGTAGATAATTTGAATATCTCTATGACTATTAAGGAAATTGAATTTGTAATTAAAAGACCTTCAAAAAAGAAATTGCCTAACCTAGATGGTTTTACTGGAGAATTCTACCAAACATTTGGAGAAGAATTAATAAGAATTGTACACAATCTCCTGCAAAAAAATAGAAGAGGAAACACTTCTCAATTCACTTTATGAAACTAATGTTAACTTTATTCCCAAACTAAACAGATATTCTGTTATTAACTGAAACCTATATAAATGAAGAGATGTACCATGTTTATTGACAGGAAGAAGTTATTGCAAAGATGGCAAATTCTCCGTACTGATGTGTTCTTTCAATGCAATTCTAATAAAATTCTAAGACTGCTGTTCATGAAAGGCAATAAAATTTTTCCAGAATAGAAAACTAAAAATAACTATAGCAGAGTGGAGATGTACCCAGCCAGACATGAGGGCTTACTATGAAGCTATAGCAGTTAAGATTGAAGGTTTCAGCAATGGCGTACCAAGTTAACACATGGAATGTGATAGGTGCCCAGAATATACCTAGCAACGGTATTGTTGGAACTTGATAGATGCTGTGGTTTAGATATGAGGTGTTCCTGAAAGCTCCTGTGTTACTGCAGGTGAAATGTATAATTAAGTATGAGAGCCATAACCTAAACAGCCATAACCAAACAGTCCATCCTAATTTGAGCAGACTAATTGGTGGGTACCTGAAGGCAGGTGGGGTGTGACCGGATGGAATGGGTCACTGGGGGTGTCCATCTTCCATGTTGCCCCTTCACCTCTGTGCTTCCCCGCTGCCATGTCCTGAACAGCTTCCCTCCACCACACCCTTCTGAGGTGATGTTCTGCCTCACCTTGGATCCAGAGCAATGGAATCTGATGACCGTGGAATAAATCTGAAACCATGAGCCAAAACAAACTTTTCCCCCTGTAAGTTGTTCTTGTTAGGTATTTTAGTCACAGCGATGAAATAGATGGTGAGATAAATGAAGAAAAAGGTAGGATATGTCATAAGTGGATTTGGGAAAATAGTTATTCATCTGCAAAAAGGTACTTGTACAAAAATGGCCTCAAATAAACTAAGAACTTACATTGGATATTTTAAAATTGAAAAGCTTAAGGTGAAAGATTTCCTCAACAATAAAGAAAACACTGAGTATAAAAGAAAAGGTTAATAACTTTGCATAAGTTTAAGAATCTTTGTTCATTGAAAAACCTTACATGAAACAAATAGGAAAGTTTAGAGTGGGTAAATTGAAGCCCAGACAACAAATGAGGACTTCGTAAAAGAATATCTGAATTCTACAAATCAATAGTGAATTTCAAAGAATTGGTAATAAAATGGGTAAAGATATGAAAGGGGATTTTATGGATGAAATAACACACATGTCCATAAGATATATGAAAAAAAATTTCAGCATCATTAGAGTGATAAGGGGAATGCAATCATCACCTTAATTATATAATTAATTTTATAACTTTTATTGGAGAGTATAAAATCCTGACATTAACGGAGTATTGGAGAATATGTAGATCCACAGGGTCTTGTATATACCACCAGTGAGCGAATGATTGTTTCAACAACTGTAGAGAACTGCTTGTTATTATTTCAATTTGAACATTCATCTTCAGGATTCAACCTTTCCACCTTCAGAAACTTATCCCAGAAAAACTTACGCAAATGTACAAAGACACATAGTTTGCATTCTTTAAACAACAAAAATCTGAAAACATCCAAAAATGTCCTTTAATAGGAGAGTGGATCGATATACTGTGTTGTTTAGAGTGTAATATTACAATTCAGTTGATATAAAAGAACTAGTTACATGCGGCAAGGAGTGTTTGTAAGAAAGGAAATTAAAAAAGCTCAGCCCTCAAATGTTTGCAAAGGACTTAAAACAATTGAAATGTAAAATAAGCTTCTAAAGATTGCAAGTTGTCTTGAATTTTGTACTGTGTGTAGGCATTATCTGTTGAAAAAAGAGTGAAAACTGTATAGACGTTGGTGCATCTGATAGAGCAGTGTAGCATTACTGTAAAACGCTTTGCAAGAGCAGAAATTTCTCCCTTGAAACCTGGACATTGATAGAGTATAGCATGCTTGTAGATAAAGGTAAAGGGGCCTACAAGGAAGAGAGAACTGAATATACACATCGTGACAATAATTGATGATGGGCAAGTTGAGAATGTGAAAGGAATAGACACAGTCAAAACCCAAAAGATAGAACTGGCTGGAAGCAGGAAACACAATAGTGTGTAGGCAATGTCTTTGGGAAATCTGTAAGCTGAAGGAAAAGATGTTTTGGTTCCGTGCTTTATTTAAAAAAAAAAACAATAATCTATTGGTCTTTTGGGTAATTATTAGAATGATGATTTTACTGTAATACTTTGAAATACTTATTAATTTGTTGTGCTGGAATTGTGTGTGCATACTTTGAAATAATGCAGAAATAAAGTTAAATAATTTTAACATTAAAACTTAATATTTTTATTAGACTAAAAGGTTAAATTTTGATTTTTTTCTGACTGTTTTGTTTTTCTGTAATAATCTACCCTAAAGATGATAAGTTTTTTGTTTTGTTTTGATTTTATTTTTGTCACTTTTGGCTTAGTATTGCTTTGACAGGTTCTGTAACTCCATCTTTACCACGAACATTTAAAGTATAGTCTCATGTTTGCTAAGGAACTATTATTCTCATAGGCAGATGTAGCTAGAACAAGTTAATTACAACCTCAAAATAATGTGAATATTTAATGCCACATATTGTTCAGGGGCAACGTGAATTAAAAGATTTTTTGAGGGGAGGGGTACTGAGGATTGAACTCAGGGGTACTTGACCACTGAGCCACATCCCCAGCCCCATTTTGTATTTTATTTAGAGACCGAGTCTCACTGAGTTGCTTAGTGCCTTACTTTTGCTGAGGCTGACTTTGAACTAGTGATCCTCCTGCCTCAGCCTCCAGAGTAGCTGGGATTACAGGCATGTGCCACCGTGCCTGGCAAGTTAAAAGATTTTAACAAAAATCATGGTCACACTAAAAGTAGGACATAATCTTCTGAGTCTAATCAGTATTGCTCCAAACACCGGAACATGGTGTTTTGTAGAGTTCAAGTTGTCTTCCAGAAGAGATGAAGTAAGTTGGAGGGACAAGGTCAACTTGCTCTCCCTAATGCACATTCTAAAACCATCTAGATCCCCTACCTACAGCCACTCTTCATGTAGGCTATATCACTAGACAAGGTCTGGATCTTGGTAGATAAGCATGTGTAGATAAACTGAGAAGTGGAAAATTTTCACAACCTAACTTTTTGACACCTAAGATCTGTCTTTTTTGAAATCTGCTCTGAAGAAAGAAAAAAAATTTCTCTTAAATCTAAGAAAATTTTAATGTAAGTTTAAATCATTTTCCCTCCCTCCATGTGTCTGTGTATTTTAAGATAGCTGTTAAGTATGTAATGAAAAACTTACCTTGCAGGTAGAGTTATTGCAAGCAGCAGAGGCAACAGGTGGGAGACATGTGGCAGGCAGTAGGGGGTAGGGGCACAGGAAAATGGAATGTGTCCTATAAGACAATGCCACTGAATCAGGTATGGATGTCTGGACCTGCATTCTTCAGACTCTAGATGCCTCCATCTGGGACAGAACTTTTATTGGGAGGAGGGAAGACAAAAAGTGATGTATTTAGTTCTTTCTCAGCTTTTGGAATTAAAACTAATTAGCCAAAATAAGAATTCTATAAGCAGCTTAAATCCAAATGGGAAATCCATGCACAGTGGAAAGCTAGATCAGATGAATACAAAAGATTAAAGAGAAATAGTCATGTCCTATGGGATAAAAATGGCAAAACCAGAAGATTTTACAGTTAAGCTGGAAGATGCAATAAGAATAAGAAAAGGATAAAGGCAAATATCCTTTAAGCAGATTGATGTCAAGCAAAACACTCCATCAGGAGGCTGGCAAGGGAAGATACAAAGAGCAATGGAGTGTTTTCATACACTAGGTGTAGATGTATATGCGGACTGTGATGATTCCAATGCCGAAAAGAACGGACCAGAGAAATCCCAGCATCACTCTCTGACCCTTTGCCTCTTACAGAAAATTGATCAAAAGTTAAGGACAGGCCAACATAATAATGACATATTTTTCAAGGGTTATGTAAACAGCAATTTATCTAAAAATAGAACAACAACTTCAAATCGTTTCTGACAAATATTGACATATTTCACATTTCTCATAATGGCTTTCAGCGGAACAGAAATGACAAATATAATTTTAAAATATACTGATGTAGAGCATGGTGGCACTTGCCTGTAGGGGGATTATAAATCCAAAGCCAGCCTCAGCAACTTAGTGAGGCCCAAAGCAACTTAGCGAGACCCTGTCTCAAAGTAAAATATAAAAAAAATGGGTTGGAGATGTAATCCAGTGGTTAAGTGCTCCTGGGTTCAATCCTCAGTACCTCGTATATATTGGGGTGTGTGTGTGTGTATTGGGGTGTGTGTATGTACACAATTTCTGTATGTTGATGTAGGAGAATGAGCAGCATCATGTTCAGTGTCTTTGTTATAGCCATCTCTCTTCTGTCCTATCACTGTGCATAGATGTGTGTGTGCGTGTGTGCGCGTGCGCTTGCAGGCACAACTTCACATCTTTCACTATTTCATATTTATTATACATATACACATGCATATTTGGGGGGAGAATGAAGATAGCAGGGCACATCTTTAGCAGAAGAAAGTTGGTTCATCAAATTCTACCATTTAGAAAGCTCAAAGACCCATGATATATTGAAAAAAGAAGATGAACAAGGCCACTAAGTGTCATCAAGGGGTGATAGAAATAAAACTGAACTGTCATCCAATTTGAGCTTCAAACTGCACGAATCCATAGTGATGCCTACACATGGAGCACAACGATTTCACTTACCAGCCAGAGTGTGTCCTTTGCTTGGCTACGTCTGCCAATTGCCACTTTAGGTAGGTAGACACAAGCATTCCTTCTCTTTCTATTTATGTTGTTTTTCTTTTTTTCTTCTCTGTATTTCTTGTTGTAGTTTGGATTTTGTGTGTGGGGGAGGGAGAATACTAGATACTGAACCCAGGGGTGCTCTACTACTGAGTTACACCTCCAGTTTTTTTTTTTTTTAACTTTGAGAAAGGGTCTTGCTATATTGCCCAGACTGACCTTGAACTTGTAATCCTCAGCCTTCCCAGTAGCTGGGAGGCATGTGCCACCATGCTCAGCTCAGAGCTGGATCTTGAATGCCTCCCCAAAGCCCATGTGTTAAAGGCCTGGTCCCCAGGCTATGGTGCTATTGGGAGATGATAGACTCTTTAATAGGTGAGACCTGGTGAAAGGAAGGGAGGTCACTGGGGCTAGGCCCTTGAAGAGGATAACGGGACCCACCCCTTCATGTCTCTCTCTTTGCTTTTCTGTTGCCATGAGATGAGAAGCTTCTTCCTCAGTGTGTTCTCACCATGAAGTTAGTACTGCCTTAAAACAGGCCCACCGGCATTGGGGCCAAGCTACCATGGACTGAAATCTCTGAAACAGTGAGCCAAAATAAACTCTACCTGCTTCAAACTGATTTCCTCAGGTAATTTGTGACAGTGTCAGAAGAGTGACTAATAAATGGCCTAGGTTGAATTCTGGGACTCCCTCTCATTGTACTCTTGCTCCAACCTTACCAACCTCTGGCTTCGTGTCCCTGCCTCCCATGCTGGCGACAGGTAGAAGTTTGGATCTTTAGTAGCACAGAGGTTGTGGTTAGAGAGAAGCATCGGCCCTTGCAGGCTCCTCCCCAACACATGCCCTACTCCTGCTGCTACTCTCCTAGTCCACAGCTGGTTCCACAGATGCTGTTTCAAGTTTCTGCTCCAACCTCAGAGTCCTTGCGAGGACAGTCACTGAGTTTGGTTGTTTTTAAGATAAGTTGGAGAATCTTATTCCAGTCCTCTCTGTTCAGCACCACCATGTATCTGGACAGTTGTTCTGTCCCCCAGGGATCTTTCTAAGTGAAAGGTGACAGGGAGGAGAATGACGATAGCTATTTTCATCCTTGGCATCAGTCAGGGCTTGGTGTGGGGAACAGGGACTGGTTCATCTGGGGGGAGGGTAACTACTTTTCAGGCACTGCTAAACCCAGGCTGGTAGCAACATACTCCCTCTTTATCTCTAATGCTCCTCACCCTCAGGAAGTAGAGTGTCCCGCCAAAGCAGTGTTGGGGGTGTTGATCATCTTTGTGCTCAACTCTTGAACTCTCCCAACTCCCCATGGCAGTGTGACTTTAAACACCTTCCTGTGGGATGAATATCCTACCTCACCCAAGCATCGGGCTTGGCCACATTATATTTTTAGACTGATGAAAACTGGGTGTAAGTGGCCGTGTGGCATGCTGACACACAAGTTTTAAGAGCCAGTGCTGGCTCTAGCTGTCTGTTCTCATCCTCTGGCATGCCAGTGCCATGTCTAATAGTGGTTATGCTTCAACCCAGTCCTGATTTGTAGACGTGTAAGGAAGAAACAGCAGATCTGCAGCCAGCCTATGATTGACACGTTATGTGAACCAGAAGAAACCTTTGTGGTCGCAATAGATTGGGATTGCCTATTACTGAGGTTGCTTTGATACCTTGAAATTGGGTCCTGGATGAAATGAGACCTTTCTCTCTCTCTCTCTCTTTTTTAACATTGAGGAATATAGTAGAAATTTACAAAATTATTATTTCAAGACATACTGTATTGCAAGAAGCAGAGAAATAATCACAACTTTTATGCAATCGCTTTTAAAATTATGATTTTCAAAGATTTTGAAAGCAAAATCTTTCATTTAAATGGAAGCACTTGAAGACAAGGGGTAGGTTCTTATGCGAAGAGAGTGGCCTGTTCTAGCTGTCAGTCATCCTTTGAAGAGTCAGTGTAGAAGAAAACTGAGCATTTGGAAACTGATGAGGATAGCCCTCCTCCTTAGCCCTAGACACAGAGGGGTCTGGGCATCCTCAGGGATATTCCCAGGTAACTGGGCAACAGTAGTCCCCCTCCTGTAAGACAGGCTCCTAGATGGGAGATGGAGGTAGTCTGGGAATCCCATAAGGTTGACCTACCAGCTATAAAATCACATCTGGGAGTAGATTATAACTTCCTGTGTGCAATTCTCCTTTCCTGAAAATTTCAGCTCAACCTTGGGAGCTTCATCTCACTTGTGCTGGGGGTGAGGGATTAGCGGGAACTTTAGACAAACTAAGGTTCTGAAAATACTGAGACAGCTAACAATGAGGTGGAGAGTGGCCTGGGGGCGGAATTTAAGTTGGCTGTGTGCTTGTGATGTTGTAGGTACAAGCTGCAGCCTGGACAGGTTGAAAGAACATCACAGTCACCACCTCTCATTCCAGTGAATTGTCTCTGACATGTCAGAAAGGGTAAGGAGCCTTGAAAGTGGACTGGGGACCATCCTTTAGGAAGGTGGGGCATTGAATTTTTGAAATGTAGATATATGGATATTTTTACTAAATCATACAATTTTTGCCTGCAGGTTGGTGGAATTTGAGGATGTGGTAGATTGAATTATTGATCCCAATACTTCACTCTTACTTCTATATTTTATGATGCAAACCTAATGGTCCTTGTTCCAAAATGCATAGTCTATTTCCACACCACTTGAACTTGTCCTTAGTCCTGTGGCTTATTTTGGCCAATGAGATATTAATACCTGCAGCAAGGAGTTGGAATGTACTTGGGCACTGGGACTTGCCTTCTGCATTTCTGTCATCTCCATGAGGAGAACGTGTCTGAGCTGGCCTGTTGTTCTGATAGAAATGTGGAGCAGAGCCACCCAGACTCACTAATGAAAAATAAATACTTATTGTTGTATGTCACCAAGACTTTGTGGTTGATTGCTCTTTGACAATAGTTGACTAAGACTGAAGAATACTTGAATTATAATCCAAAAGTTCAATAGCTGCTTTAGGGGCAGGAGAATGAGGATGGAGATAGGAAATGGTTCTTTTCATCTGCTAATTGAAAGGGAGAAATTCTTGTGGGAAATATTAGGTGATTACAGGGGACAGGGCCAAAGGCAGGCCAACCTCTGTGGCATTCTGAAGAAGAGAAAGATGGAGATGTCCTCAAATGTCATACATCTTGGAGACTTCCATGGGTGATATTTTTTCACTGTAGTTTTAAGTGGACAAACTCAAATAAAAATGAACACAAATGCAGCCTTGAAGGAGAAAAGAGATCACACTGACAGGAGAATGACAATTGTCCCAACTTCCCGGTCATTACAGCCTTAGGCTGAAGAAGAAAAGTTCCTAGGCAAATCGCAACCCAGGAGAGTATTTCAAGGTCCTTTTACCCCAAACTTTACATTCCCTATCATCTGATAATCCATCCACTGCAAAAACCATGTGCTACCTAGCTGGGCTTTTGCTCACTAACGATTATATATCCTCTCAGAGGTGGTCTGAGTGTTCATATTAACCACACTGGGCAAATTACATTAGGAGTGTGGGGATAGGGGGGAAGCACATGGCTGCTCCGTGGTCTGGCCCTTATTGGTTTTCTTATGTTAGAAGGAAAAGCTCCTGTTAAATCCATAACTGAGGATTAACATGAAGCTCTCAACAGTCTGGTGGCACCAGGAGCCTTCTCTTCTATACCCAACCCAAGGCTACAACAGCTGAGGCAAAGAAAAGAGGAGATCAAGGAAAGTGAAATTTGAAGGTGAGGTCCAGGAAATGGAGTGAATTTGGCTTTTCCTAAGGACAATTTTTCAATGTTTTGAAAGCAGATACCATTATTGTAGAAAAAGAGATTAGTGCCTCCTTCGTTTCTCCAAATGAATTAATGCCAACTAGTATCACATGAAAGGTACTGAATAGCAATATTAGGTAATAGGAATTTTACATTTGGAAAGTATTTATGGAAGTAGCTTTTGTGATATATTCCTTTCAAAGTATGATTCTTGAATAAAATAAATCGTGTTACATGATATTCCAAATTGCTTAAGCAAGAAAAGGAAAATAGAAGTTTGAGATTTTTAAAAAGGCAGATGTACCAGAATTTTACATCACAATGCACAATCTGGAATAAAATGTTCAATATGGAGTTTTTTCTCAAAGTAATCTCTCAGGGAAGTAATTCACTTTTTTAGATATACAACTTTATTCACAATATTGAATACACTCTCCTTTTAGAAATATTTTCAGAGCTTGCAGGTCATTAATATGAATATCCTTAATGATGGTGCATGTTTATTCTTAAGGGTGAATTTTATTCCTGAAAATAGCTATTAACTGTTTTAAGTCAATTTCTTGGGTAACACAAAATAAAAACTTTCCAGCTGAATTTCCTCATATGTTTAGCATATTGGGTTGGTACATCTGTGGAATGAGTAGGACTACTCTCAGAGAGATATCCTGAGACATTTTATAAAATTAAATTATTCCCACCTTATGGTCAGAATTGGTAACGAATCAAAGGAGATCAATGACCATCTATTGCATCTTTTCACTTTTGGGCTTTTAATATTCTTCTTCAAGTTCAATATATTACATTCTTGCCCATATTTTCTCCAAGAAGAATCTAGTGATCTGAATAGAAGATAAAATAAGCTTAAATTGATTGCATGTCCATTCATAGGAAAGGCAGGAAGAACGTGGCATTGTGTGTGGGATTGAGAACTTGAAAACCTCACCTGAGAGTAGGCTTGGCCCTGCAAGATCTAGAACACAGCCTACTATTCTTTTTCCAAAGGGTCAGTAAATGAAAATTTGGGTCCAGCAACAAGGAGGAGGAGGAGGAGGAGGAGGAAAGCTTGTCTTAAGGCCCAGGGCTTATCTGAAACCATTGGATCCTGGGTCTTTGGTAGATGGAGTACTTTCAGATTCATCCATCGGACATTTTCTTCGAGTTCTCATTATATGCTAACCATTATGCTCTTCACTGAATATACAAAAATTAGTAAGACCTAGCCTCAAAGTCTAGTTCAAGGGGACACAATAGAGTAATTACTAACTAGAGAATTGCAATTCAGTGTTTTATCAGAACGCAGCAGAGGCATCCAACTCAGGCTGAGTAGGAGCGCGAGGGTGAGAGAAGCTAATCTGAGTCTTGAAACACTGGAGGGTTGTTTTCAAGGAAAAGAAATTGAGGAGAGGCATTTGAGACACGGGAAGCAGCATGTTCCAAGAAAGGAAGGTGTGAGAACTCTGTATTCTAGGAATCAAATGGCAATAGTGCAGTATGACAGGCGGCAGAATGAAACAGGGTGTGATGCTGATGGACATCATAATCGTGGCTGTATGTCATTCTAAGAGGTTTGGAAGTTTTCAGCAGACAAATCCCAGCAGCCACGGATCAGGCTCCCAATCTAGTTCTCTGGTTAAGATTTGCCTGTGAGGATAGAACTGAACCTTTGCACACAGGGCATAAGTGACTTCACCTGGTAGAAGCTGGATAAGCCTGGGGAAGACATTTGGTTTTCATCTTAGTAACTACTATATTGAGAATAATATAGTACTTAGTTATGTCCCTGAAGATTTCTGTTTAAGCAAAAGAAGTGAGTTGTCTTGATTTAGTGTTTTGGTTATCTACGATTTCAACACATTAGTTTTAACTGAATGTCTGCCAAGTGCATATGCAATGGCTACATCTACTTGTTAAGAAGTTTGTAAAATTAAGACTGCATCTGAAACTTACCCTACTTAATGACATTTCAAAAAATTTTATGATAGTTTGGTAGTCGTTCCATTGTTTTTCAGCATTAGGTTTATTGAGTAAACTGTAAGGTTAAAATTTTGCCATGTGGAAAGAATTTATTTCAGCTTTGAAATGTAGAGAAAATAGGACTAGTGTTAATAAAATGCTTCTAGTGTATTTTGTGATTGGTTGCTCCTTTATGGAATTTTAGCAATTTAATCAGTAGAAGTCAGTTAAGTTTGAAGGACATTTGCCAAGGTCATATCCAAGTTTATGTGCTCTGGGGTTGGGAATTAAGACTGGATTTTTTTATTGAGGAAATGCCTTCTCTCTATGACAACATGGTTATTGTTCTGTATATTAAGAAGGCATATGTGTTCTGATAACATTTTAATAAAAAAGCATTCTAAAAGTTTCTAGAAGTTAGTATTTCCAAAGAAGTTTTCTAAAGTATATACAATGTGTTGCTTTGCCAGCTATTCAATTCTACGTTATTAAAGAAATGCAGACAACAGTAGCAAATCACAGGAACACAAAATCCCTTTGAACACTAGGTTCTACATAGTTGAATGGAGAATAAAATAAAATGGGATATATTATAAAAGAGTAAATAGTAAGCATAGTAAATACATTGAAACTTACTTGGAAAATTAAAGAGTGATTCACATGCAAGTATTTCGACTTGAAAAATTTCTGAATAGTAAAGAACAAAAAACAACCAAAAGCAGCCAGCATATTGCTTAGAAACATTTTAACATTTTAACACATTTTAAAAATTGACACTCCATTAAGGAAATGGTGTCTCCATTCCTCTTATTGTGGAATTTTCTCAGAGTAAAGTAGCTGCTGTATTTGCTCCTTGCTGACCTCATCCCATGGTATACTAATCACTAATGTCAGGAGGAGGAGATAGGATTCTAGAGGGTGTCCTCAGGACAAGCTGATATAACGGGAGAAGCTTAAGTTGCAATGGGAGTAATAACTTGAAAAAGTAAACGACCTACAGAAAGCTCGTTATATCATTTCACATTTTCAGATCATGACATTTCAGCTCTTGCAAAAGCAATAACACACTACATTCATGCTGATAACTTATATTTCAATGGGAGCCATTGAAATGAATGGGAATCATTGAACATGAGTGTGATATAAGCTACTGATGATTTAGCAAGTGAAGATGTGAGTTTCCCAGTAACTTGAACTATAATCACAATCCAGTTTATGGTAGCCAAACTCCAGGAGGATTCCAATAATCCCTATCTCTCAGCTGGAAGGAACCACTTCCAACTTAATTAGGGCTGACCTGTGTAGTCACTAGAATACTTACAGTCCTGCTCTGTGACTTCTAAGGTTTGGTCATAAAAAACATTGGGGCTTCCACTTTGTTCCTTCTTTTGGATCAAATAATATAAGGAAACAAGCTGTCATGTTGTGAAGACCCTCAAGCAGTCCTGTGGAGAGGCCCACTCAGCAAGGAACTGAGACCACCTGTCAACAACCAGGGAGGAATTGAGGACCATGATAATGGAGTCATCCAGCCTTAGGATGACTGTGGCACCAGTTGACATACCCACTGTATCCTCATATGAGACCATGAGTCAGAACCACATAGCTAGGCCACTCCCAAATTCCTGACCCACAGAAATGATGAGATCAACATATTTATTCAAGCTCCTAAGTTTTAGGGTAATTTTTAATGCACCCACAGATGAACAACAAACTGGTAAATATGTGAACTAGAAAGGTGACTTAAGTCACATGTGATATAAACTTAACACATAATGCAAGATTCTAATATAGGCTAAAAATGGGAATGATGAAAATCTATAAAATATAGACTCAGAAATATAGACCACACATATCAGAAATTCTTGACTTTGCTTTTGGGACACCCTAATGTATTGTAAAATATGAATGTGCCTGGCCCCTCTCCCTCTCTCTGCTTCCTCGCTGCTATGGGGAGAGCTGCTCTGTTCTGTCCTTTTCTCCTCCAACAATGTTCTGCCTCATCACAGGCCCATAGTGATGGGGCCAAGTCACCATAGACTGAAACCTCTGAAACCATGAGCCAAAATAAATCCTCTCCCTCTTACATTATTTTTTCTCTGGCATTTTTGTCACAGTGATGGAAACGTGGCTAAGACACAGACTCTTGCCACACCTTTTTGAGGAACCACTCAATTCAAGCCATCCTGTGAAGCATTGAGATGAATGATACAAGCACAGAATGGTGTGGGTCATAAAAAACATTGGGGCAAATTATTTCCTTTCTCTAGGAACACCAATCTAGGGAGACAAGATGTATGTAATAACTATGTGCTGAAGTTGGGTGGGATATTATGGGGTGGTCTAGGCTACATGGTAAAGGAAGATTTGTGAACTTCCAGATTGGAATATTAGAAAATGCATCATGGAGATGGGGACATTGGAGCTGGGCCTTGAGGAATAAAGAGGATTTCATTAGGTGAAAATGGTGGGGATGTGGAAAGCTCAGGCCGCTGCACTGGTGTTGAGATGGAAGAGAATGTTAAGTGGAAAAGCAAGACTCAGGCAGGTGATTAGAAAGGCTATTGCATGTTAGAAGAAGGACCAAGCACCAGACTTGAGTTCAGAGCTCTATGGGAGGAGTCTGGGATTTAAGGAAAGGGTCTGGGATTCTGCTGTGGTCACTAAGTGGCTGTGTGAGCTTCACTGCGTCTGTCAAATGACTCTGAAGACAAAATGAGAAGAATGCAGGTGAAGGTAACAGGGAGATGTTGTCACAAGGTAAACATCCAATAAAAGTCAATAAAATGCAGGAGCAGAATGGGACAGTGGGCTGGGAAGAGGCATGGTCATGTTGTGGAAAGCTTTGCACGTCAGGCTGAGGAATCCTGGACCGTGGGGAACTGTTGATCACCAAAGTGAGAATGTATGATGACTTCATTGGCAGCAGCCTATAGGATAATTTATAGGAGAACTTGCAGGGAGGGCTATAATCAAGATGATTATAATACAATACCTGTGAAATCATACATCAAGATGATTGTAATAAAATACCTGTGAAATCATACCTACCTGAACTATTTTGGTGGAAGGAAGGGAGAAGGAACAGATGCCAAAAGATATTGCAATAGAAGCGTCGGGAAAATTTGGCAAAGACCAAGATTCTTCCTGAATTTGCTTCTGTGGTTAGGCTGAAGCTGATGAGTAGAACAGAACAGGCTGGATTCTCATTTTAGTGCTAGAAACAGAGCATACATTAGTTGAGCAGCTACTATGTGCTAGACATAGCTCATTCATGAGCTCACTGAATCCTCACAGTAGTCCAAGGAGGTAGGTGTTGGTATAGCTTCCATTTTATAGATGAGGACACTGAAGATTACAGAGGTTAAAGATACTTTCCAAAGTCACGCTCTTAGTTATGGCAGAGTCAGGATGTAAACCCCAGTGTGCCAAAACTTTAAAGTCCATGCTTTTAAAATCACGCTAACTCCCAGGGTGAACTCAAGGTAACAACATTAGTAATGATACTCGTATTTACTGAATACTGACCTTGTGTTACGTGCCTTATCAATTTTGGGGAGTGTGAGGATTATAGGTCATCCTTTCTCTACTTCTAGAGTTCAAGACAATAAGAGTCAGACTCAAGAAATACTGATAAAAGGCAGAAAAAAAAAAATACTGACTTCCAAATGGAATCCAAGTGCCAGGTAATCCCCAGAGTACGTGATGCCTGGAAAAGGGTTCCTCCCATCTTCTCTGCCAAATCTCAGCTTTCAGATGTGCATGGGTGTTTGTCTTCAGGCAGAAATGGCTTGGCGAGGAAGACTCTGCCTGCAGAGTTCACCCACCCAGCAGGACCAAGGAGAACAATGGCCCAGCCCTGCTCCCTCAGCATCTGGAAGGCTCCCCTGCAGTGGGCTTGGGAAGACAGATTTTGCTTTTCATACTGACCCATGAACCAGTCAGGGAATGAAGCAGATAGAGGAGCCCTGTCCTGCTTCTGGAGCACATTCTAGACCTCTGCAAGTGGTTTTGGCAAAATATATTCCTAATGGAAATTGGGAAAAGATTGTTTGGGGACCTACTGATGGATTCCAGGAGAGAGGTACAAATTAAAAGTCTTCATCCAGGATTTGTGTTGCTAGGCAACGTACTGAGCACCCTCCCTCCTGGAACTAAGGACTTGGCTGGCCTGGATCAGAAGCTATTATCCTTTCCTTGGGGAGGAACAAAATACCAGAGGCACTTATTTCTCCACCAGCTCTCACCTCCATGTCCCATGGACCTTTCCCCTGAGAAACTTGGCAACTGTTCAAACACATATATTGCATCTGTTACTCAAACCATCCTTTGTGGGGAAACTGAAGTTCGGAGTTTAGTTTGCCTAAGACACAGAGAAAACAAGTGGTAAAACTGGAATTGCAGCCCAGGTCTGTATGGTTCCAAGCCCCTGCTCTGTCCCCACCCCCGGTGCTTCCCATCAACAGCTGCCATGCAGGATGCTAGACACTGTCCTGGGTGCTTTGCCAGTATTAGCTCCAAACTTCACCACAGCCCTGAAGAGTACTAGCATCCCCATTTATAGATGAGTAACATCCGTCCTTGCTCAGGATAAGTAACTTACTCAATGATAGGAAGTAATGAAAGATACAGTCAGATTTGAAATTTGTGTCTGTTTAACCCTAGGTCTATGATTATTAATAATGTTTTGAATACCTTTCATTACTATTATGATAATGTTTTAGATATATTTGTAGTATTCCTGATAGTTTGTTTTATATTTGTGTATTCATATATGTAGATATCTATATATTTCTCTATAGCATAGATCTATCTATGGACACATCTTCCACTATATTGTAGGGTTACATCTTGGTAAACATATCATAAATTGGAAATATTGTAAATCCAAAATGAATTTTTTTTTGGTACTGGGGATTGAATTTAGGGGCACTCAACCACTGAGTCATATCCCCAGTCCTAATTTGTATTTTATTTAGAGACAGGGTCTCACTGAGTTGCTTAGTGCCTTGCTTTTGCAGAGGCTGGCTTTGAACTCACGATTCTCCTGACTCAGCCTCCTGAGCAGCTGGATTACAGATGTGCATCACTGTGCCTGGCTCAAAAATGAATTTAATGCTCTACCTACTGAATATCACAGCTGTCAGCCCAGTATGCGTTGCCTCTGTGGCTGACCGGGAGCTGCGGCTTGCTGCTGTTGCTCGGTGTGCAGGAGAGTTTCATACTGCATAACACTAGCCTGGGAAAACATAAACATTCAAAATTTGAAGTCTCATTTCAACAGAATGCATATTATTTTCACATCATCATAGAGTCAAAAAATTGTAAGTGGAGCCATCCTAAGTCCCACTTTTAGATGATGTTAACTTTTATTACATGACATTTTTAGTGAATATTTGTGCAAAATGTAGACTAATTCTTATTTTGCCCCAACTATTCAGAAAAGATTACAGCCTTGGACTTTAGTTTTATAAGCTCTATTGTCACAGACACACAATGTGAGTAGCAGCTTTGGAACAACTCTTGATATGTCCCCATGACCCTGAATAGAACATATGCCAACTTGTCCACATAATCGCCTTTTCCGGGCAGATACAGTGAAAGTGCTGCAAGGAGCATTTTTAAAACCTGTTAGTTGAGAGCAGGCTCTTTTTATATAGTCAAATGCTTTACCAAAACTTCACAAAGGATAAAGCCCAATAACCAAAATGATCTTCACAAATAAGTTAAGCATCTGGATACACCTGGTACTTGATTTTAACAATGAATTCACTGAGGGTTCTGACCACCCTGCCACATGCAGCCAGTTCTATCAGAGGTTCCCTAACGCTCATTTTCCTTTACGCTTCACATTTTTATGGCACTTAAACCTTGTTCTAAGCATAGCTTTTTAATTCTCAAGACATTCTCTTTGAGCAAGTGGGAAATATCATTTATGGAAGTTTAAGTTAACTGAGAATTAAATTAACTTTGCATGAGGTAAAGTAACTTGTGCAAGATAGCACAGAGTAAGTAAAAGAAGCCAGAGGTTTCTCAACACGCAGGGAGATAGAAATTTCTTCTTGGTATATTTCATTTTATGTGGTATTTGTCCTAAAAAAATTTTCATTAACCTAAAGAAACTACATATGATATAAGGGGAAAGACATTATAAAATGATGTATTCCAAGGAAAATCTGCCAGATAGAGAATTTCTTGTGATGTTTTGATTATAAAGAAAAGGAATATCTGTCTCTCACTGTCCCTGAGGCTGCCAAAAATAACTTCTCCCTTCCTTCCTTCTTTCCTTCCTTCCTTCCTTCCTTCCTTCCTTCCTTCTCCTCCTCCTCTTCTTCCTTCTTCTTCTCTCTTTCTCTCTCTCTCCCCCTCCCTCCTTCCCTCTTTTTGGTACTGAGGATTGAATCAAGGGGTACTTAACAACTGAGCCACATTCCGAGTCTTTTTATTTTTTGTTTTGAGACAAGGTCTTGCTAACTAACTGAGGGCCTCGCTAAGTTCCTGAAGCTGGCCTTGAACTTGGAATCCTTCTGCCTCAGCCTTGCACATTGCTGGTGTGCATCACCATGCCTGGCCCACAAAATAATTTCTTAATAGGAGTAAAGATTTTCCCCTGACCATTCACCCATCCTCATTTGCCAGGGGCAAAAACTAAAATGAGAATATCAAGAATATCAAGGAGGACAAGCTGGGTTCAAAAGGACAAGCACGCAGATCCCAGTGGAGTGGCTAGTGACTCCACAAATATTCCATGGGGCACAAAGGGGCTTGCGACACATGAGACTGATCAGGGCTCTGCTGTCACCACTGTTCCTTCTAAAGAGCAGGACTCTTCCTTTTCCCCAGAGCTATGAATTTTTATTTCATACGAAGGACGGAGAATTTGGCACATTTTAAAAGAAGACTAAAACTTTCCATATAAATCGATGATCACATCTTTGACTCTCAGTCCAGAGCTTTCCTCAGCTCGCAGGACGCCTTTCCGACTGCAGGAGAGATGGCGGTAGCCCCGTGCCGCTTACAGGAGCACGCAGGCCACGCACCAGGTGGTCTAAGGTCTGTTACGGGCTCCACTGCTGTTCAACTGGATCTGCCTGCTCTTCATTACCTCTCCTCTTTTTTTTCTTTTTAACTATTTTTAGTTATACATAGAAATAATTATCTTTATTTTGTTTATTTATTTTTATGTAGTGCTGAGGATTGAACCCAGTACCTCACATGTGTGAGGCAAGTGCTCTGCCACTGAGCCACAGTCCCAGCCCATCTTTATTACCTTTCCATGTGTAAAAATAAACTTAGACTAAATGATTTCTAATTTCTCTTAATCTCAACAAATTTATAATCATAAACCTCTGAGCAGGGAAGGATATAAGAAAATATGGGTAAAGATAACTGTACTATAAATTGTATAAAGGTACTTGAATGTACAGGAAAATTATTGTAGAAGAATATGAGGAGTTTCACTTTTAGGCAAGAAGTAAGAAGGATCAGACTTACCATCCCGGATGAAACAATGTAAAATCTACACAAAATGTGTGAAATAACCATTGCCAAGAAATTAAAAATCAGACAACAGACAGTGCTCTCCGAGATGTGTGAAACAAATGAAGAGAGGTAATTGCCTTGGTACAGTCTCCAGGGCACCGTGCAGTCAGCAGGAGCCCAAGGTCTCCTGAGCTGGCCAGCTGGCGTTTGGAGCTGGGGATCCAAGGCCAACATGACGGGAGTCCACATGACAGGATGCGGGATAAGGGAGCTGGAGAGGAGGGTGGCAGGGATAGAGCACTGGGAAATGTTCAGAAGGTCCTTGTCGAGTCTTCAGCTGGGTACAGATAAGTGTGCGCATGTGAGGAAGTTGTCCAAGGCTGTAAAAGCTCTACTGGATAAGGATAAAGGCAACAGTCCCCAGAGCTCACACAGGATTCAGTATATATAGTTCCTGATCCACTAAACTGGAGAAGAAGGGCATTGGGTCAGTACTAGAGCAAAGTCCTCCCTAGATTAAATGCTGCTCTGGTCCCATGACAGTTAATAGTACAAAGACTGAGAGGAAAGAACTAGAAGCATACGTTCTCGAGTTTATTATACTATATGATAAGTGGCATGATATCTCTTGAAGACTTGGGAGAGTTAAAAATCTATACTAAAACACTAACACAAGCAACAAGGACTTACAGTTTATAAGGAAAAAAAGGAGATTAAAAAGATAGAAAAAATATGAGATGAAGCTATTCAATTAATTCAAAAGATGGTAGAATAAGAAGGAAAAAAGAGCAAATAACAGATGAGAAGAATATGACACAAATAGCCATAGGCTAAAGTTTAGCCCAAACATAAATGTAAGCAGCCTGAAAAATCACATTAAATCACATTAAATGTAAGCAGCCTAAAAACCTCAATTAAAAGGCAGATATTTTTAGATTGTATTGAAAAGCAAAACTCAATGACATGTTGCTTATTAGAAACACACGTTAAAAATACAGACACTAATTAGATGAAAGTAAAAGGACTGAAAAAGATACACTATGATAATAATAATCAAAACAAGGATGTTTATATTAATATCAGGCAAAGCAGATTTCAGAACAAAGACTATTACTATGGATAGAAAAAAAAGGTGATTTCAAAGTGATAAAGTAGTTAATTCATCAAAAGGACTCAAAATTCCATGCATTTGTGTTTTTTAGTAAGAAAATTTGAAAATTCACAAAGCAAAACCCAATATAACTGAAAGCAGATAGAGGCAAACACAGAATTAGAGTAGAAGATTTCAGCATTTGTATTTCAACAATTTGTAGAACAGCAGACAACCAGGAAGAATACAAAAGATGTAAGCAATACTATCAACCAGGTTGATCTAAGTGGTGTTAACAGAATACTTCAACATCCTAACAGTCTATTGTTTTTAAGGGCATTTACCAAGATGGTCATATTCTGGGCTATTTTCAGAAAAGTCTTACAAAGGATCCAAGTTATGCAAAGTATGTTCTTTGACCACAACAAGACTCAATTAGCAAGCAACTACAGAAAGGTATATAGAAAATTCCCAAATATTTAGAGACTAACATACTTTTAAATAAGCTCATGGGTTGAAGAAGGGGGGAAAAAAGAGAGGGGAGGAATAGAAAGTATTTTGAGCTGCAATAAAATAAAAACTATATATATCAAAATTTTTGTGATACATAAAAGCGGCATTTAGACATTTTTGGTACAAAGTGACTATCATAAAGAAGAAAGTTGAAAATTAGCTTCTACTTTATCAGATTAAAAAAGAACAAATTAAACACAAAGTAAGCAAACCAAAAGCAATAATAAAGACCAGAGGGGACATTAATGCAATAGCCCAAGATGATAGAGAAAATCAATGAAATAGGAACTGGTTGTATGAGCAGATGAATACACTGGGTACACTTCCTGCTAGGCTGATCAGGGAAAACAGAAGGAAGACACACATTATCAACATTTGGAATGAGAGAAGATATTAAAAGAATAATGGGGAAATTCTATGAACCACCTTATGCCTATATTTGACAATTTAGATGAATCAGGAAAAAAAATGCTTAAAAGTTACAAATTAGCAAAGTTTAATCCAAAGAAATTCAGTATCTGAATAAACCTTTATCTATTAAAGAAATTAAAGTTTAACTCCAGATAGCTTCAGTGGTGAAAGTGACTGAACACTTAAAGGAAAAATAGCACCATTAGTACACAAACTCATCCAGAAAATTGAATAGAAAGGGTATTTCCTAAATCATTCTATGAAGCTGACATTACTTTGATACCATAAGCCAGACAAAGACATTAGAAGAAAGGAAAACTATACACCCAAAGCCCCCATGGACATAGTTGGAAACTTTCTTAACAAAATTTTAGCAAATTTGATCCAACACTGCAGTAAAAAGATAACATATTTCGAACAACTGGTATTTGACTTGGAAGTAAAAAGTTGGCTTGCCATTACAAAATTGATTCATGTAAATCATCCCATTAACAGACTTAAAAATTAAAACTATGTGATCATATTAATAGATGCAAAAAAAGCATTGACAAAATCCACTCCCTTAAATACAGAAGGTCCCCTTCTGAACCTGCTATATGGCTCTATAAAAACTTACAACTAACATCATACTTAATGGTAAGATACTGAATTCTCCTCCCTTAAGATCAGGAAATTAAAGACGATGTAAATAAATAGATATACTGTGGACTTTGTTGATGTCAATACACTAGAAAAAATGATGTATAGAATCACAACAATAATAAGTAATGTGGAAAATCTACCCTCAAGGTGCTAATAACCATTGTTGAAGACAGACCAACAATCCATTGTGAAGTAGCTAAAATATTTAAAAGCCTTTAAAGATTTAAAGTAAGTGCAGCTTTTAAATGCCCCAATAAACGGATTTAATTGATATTTGTGTACTAGGCAGGTATGTCTGTAGTAGGTGATCAAGAAATATTTGATTATTGACAATGAATGAATGGATAAAGAAAATATGTTATACACACACATACACACAGTGGAATATTATTCAGCCTTAAAAAAGGATGAATAAATTTTAGAGTTCTATTATGTAGCATGGTGACTATAGTTAATAATAATATATATTACACAATTTCTGAAAGAGCAGATTTTTAAATGTACTGAACACACTAGAAATAGTATGTGAGGTAAAATAATATATATATATATATATTTTTTTGGGGGGGTATCAGGGATTAAGCTCAAGGGTACTCGACCACTGAGCCACATCCCCAGCCTCATTTTGTGTTTTATTTAGAGACAGGGTCTCACTGAGTTGCTTAGTGCCTCACCATTGCTAAGACTGGCTTTGAATTCATGATTCTCCTGTCTCAGCCTCCCAAAGTGCTGGGATTACAGATGTGCATCACCATGACTGGCTAAAAGAATATTGTAACTAGCTTGACTTATTCATTCTGCAATGTAAGCATATCAAAATACCACATTGTGCCATGTATGCATATACAATTATTAGTAATTACTAATAAAATTTAAGAAGATTTATTGATTAAAGGAGATTGCATATCTTCTCTGTGGGGTTGTATGAGGCATACTTAAACGGGAAGATATTCGGTCATTTATCCAATGAACATTTTTTTATCTGTTACACATAAAGGCTGCCAAGATAGAAGGTCATGGCTCTTAACCTTCAAGCCTACATGGAAGACCACAAGTAAAAAATGAGAATACTATGACAGAATTGTGTCCATATTAAGACAGAGATCCCCCAGAAGGAGAGAAGGCTGGAATGGGGAGGACTTTTTGTGAAACGGTCTTCCTGGTGGGGACTCAGGAGGGCCTAAGACTGCCACTCACTTTTGACAGACTAGTTCACGGGTCAAAGGCTGGCAGGCTGCAAGGAACAAGGAACAACTCACCACGGAATCAGGTGACCAACGGCCTGGTGGCAGCCCTCAAGGCTCTTTTTTAAAAAACTTGCTCTTTTTAGATCCACATGGCGGTGGAGCGTATTTTGACATATCATACCTACCTGGAGTGTAACTTCCCATCCTTGTGGTTGTACGCGGCGTGGAGTTACACTGGTCGTGTATGCATATATGAACACGGGGAAGATGAGTCCGATGTATTCTGCTGTCTTTCTTATTCCTGTTCCCTCTCCCTTCCCTTCATTCCCCTCTGTCTAATACAATGAACTTCTGTTCATCCCCCACCCGCCTTATGTGTGTTATCAACTGCATATCAGAGAAAACATTCAGCCTTTGGTTTTTTGGGATTGGCTTATTTCACTTAGCACGATAGTCTCCAGTTCCATCTATTTACTGGCAAAAGTCATAAACGTTCTTTTAATGGCTGAGTAATTTTCCATTGTGCATACATACCCCATTTTCTTTATCCATTCTTCTGTTGAAGGGCACCTACGTTGGTTCCATAGCTTTGATATTGTGAATTGAACTGCTATAAACATCGATGTGACTGCATCATTGTAGTGTGCCAATTTTGAATCCTTTGTGTATATACCAAGAAGTGACATCACTGGATCAAATGATGGTTCCATTCAGAGTTTTCTGAGGAATCTCAGAAGACTCATAGTGCTTTCCAGAGTGGTTGCCCCAATCTGCAATCCCACCGCAATGTCTGAGTGAGACTTCCCCCCACATCCTCGTCGACATTTATTGTTACTTGTATTCTTGATAATTGCCATTCTGACTAGAGTGAGATGGAATCTCAGTGCAGTTTTAATTTGCATTTCTCTAATTGCTAGAGATGTTGAACATTATTTCATACATTTGTTGACCATTCATATTTCTTCTTCTATGAAATGCCTGTTCAGTTCCTTTGTCCATTTATTGATTGAGTTATTTGGGGTTTTTTGGTATTATGTTTTTGAATTCTTTGTATATCCTGGAGATTAATCTGAGGTGCAGGTGGCAAAGATTTTCTCCTGTAGCTTTCTCTTCATATACTTGATTGTTTCCTTTGCTGTGAAGAAGCTTTTTAGTTTGATACCATCACATTTATTGATTCTTGATTTTTCTTCTTGAGCTTTAGGAGTCTTGTTGAGGAAGTTGGTTCCTAAGCCACATAATGGAGAATCAGGCCCATATTTTCTTCTACTAAGCACAAAATATCTAGTCTAATGTCAAGGTTTTTGATCCACTTTGTGTTGAATTTTGTGCAAGGTGAGAGATAGGGGTTAAATTTTATTTGACTACATATAAATTTGCAGTTTTCCCATCACAACTTATTGAAGAGGCTATCTTTTCTCCAGTGTATGTTTATGGTGCCTTTGCCTAGTATGAGATAAGTGTATAGATGTGAGTTTGTCTCTGTGTCTTCTATTCTATTCCATTGGTCTTCATGCCTGTGTGCCAATACCATGCCGTTTTTGTTACTATAGCTCTGTAGTATAATCTCAAGTCTGGAATTGTGATGCCTGCTGTTTCACTTTTCTTGGTAGGGATTGCGTTGGTTATTCTGGGCCTTGTGTTTTTCCAAATGAATTTCATGACTGATTTTTCTGTTCTATGAAGAATGTCATTGGAATTTTAATAGGAATTGCATTAAATCCATATAGTGCTTCTGGTAGTATGGGCAATTTGACAATATGAATTCTGCCTATTCAAGAACTTATTATTTATTTTTCCATGTTCTAAGGTCTTCTTCAATTTCTTTCTGTAGTGTGCTATAGTCTTCATTGTCCAGATCTTTTACCTCTTTTGTTAGATTGATTCCCAAGTATTTAATTTTTGTTGAGGCTATTAGGAATGGGTTAATTTTCCTAATTTATCTTTCAGCTGATTCATCATTGGTATATAGGAACACAATTGATTTATGGATGTTAATTTTATATCTTGCTACTTTGCTGAATTCATTTATGGGTTCTAGAAGCTTTGTGGTGGAGTTTTTTGGGTCTTCTAAACATAGAATCATGTCATTGGCAATAGGGATACTTTGAGCTCTTCTTTTCCTAATCATATCCCTTTAATTTCTTTCTTTTGTCTAATTGCTCTGGCTGGGGTATCAAGGACTATGTTGAATAGAAGTGGTGAAAGAGGGCATCCCTGTCTTGTTCCAGGTTTTCGAGGCAATGCTTTCAATTTTTCTCCATTTAGAATGATATTGGCCTTGGGTTTTGTATTGTAGCTTTTACAATGTGGAGGTGTGCTCCTACTAGCCCTAGTTTTTCCAGTGTTTTGAGCATGAATGGATGCTGAATTTTATCAAGTACTTTTTTTGCATCTATTGAGATAATCATATAATGCTTGTTTTTAAGTCTATTGATGTGATGAATTACATTTATTGATTTCCATTATGTTGAACCAACCTTGCATCCCTGGGATAAACACCATCATGATGCACTATCTGTTAAAGACGTTTTTGTATGTGATTTGCCAGGACTTTGTTAAGAATTTTCCATCAGTTATTGGTCTGAAGTTTTTTTTTCCTCGATGTGTGCCTGGTTTTTCAGGTGGCAAAGATTTTCTCCTGTAGCTTTTTCTTCATATTCTTGATTGTTTCCTTTGCTGTTTTCCTTTTTAGTTTGATACCATCACCTTTATTGATTCTTGATTGGTTTTGGTATCTTTGTCTGGTTTTGGTATCAGGGTGATACTAGCTTCATAGAATGAATTTGGAAGGGGTTCCTTCTTTTCTACTTCATGGAATAACTTGAGGAATATTATGGAAGTTTTTCTTTGAAGGTCTTGTAGAACTCAGCTGAGATCTATCTGGTCCTGGGCTTTTCTTTGTTGGTAGGCTTTGATGGCATCTTCAGTTTCATTGCTTGAAACTGATCTGTTTAAAATTTCCATGTCCTCCTGATTCAATTTGGATGTGTCATATCTCTAGAAAATTGTGTCTTCATGATTTTCTATTTTACTGGAGTATACATTTTCAAAGAAGTTTCTCTGATTATCTGTATTTCAGTAGTATCTGTGGAGATATTTCCTTTTTCATCTTGAATTTTAGTAATCTGAGGGTTTTTTTTTCCTCCTTTTTTTTGTTAGCTCAGTTAAGGGTTTGTCAATTTTATTTACTTTTAAAAAGAACCAACTTTTTGTTTTGTTCACTTTCTGAATTTTTTTTTATTCCGGTTTTATTGATTTTGGCTCTGATTTTAATTACTTCCTCTCTTCTACTGCTTTTGGTGTTGATTTGTTCTTTTTCTAGGGCTTTCAGATGTAATGTTAGGTTATTTATTGAGTGACCTTCTATTCCTTTAATGAATGAACCCAATGCAATACACTTTCCACTTAGAACCGTTTTTATAGTGTCCCAGAAATTTTGATATGTCATGTTGCTATACTCATTTACCTCTAAGTATTTTTTTAATTTCATCCCTGATTTCTTCAGCTATCCATCAGTCATTCAACAGTGTATTATGTAGTCTCCAGATGTTAGTTTTTTTCTATTTTTTATTTTATTGTTGATTTTTAATTTCATTCCCTTGTGATCTGATAGAATACAGGGTATTATCTCTATTTTTTTTTTTTTTTGTATTTGCCAAGAGTTGCCTTGTGGCCTAGATATGATTTTTTTTATATTTGTTTAGTCTTTATTTATTAGAATTTTTTATTTCTTTTTTTTAACACAGAAGAATGCAATTCACTTCACAGTACACATACGGAGCATAATTTTTCATTTCTCTGGTTGTACACAAGGTAGAGTCACACCATTTGTGTCTTCATATATGTACCTAGGGTAATGATATCCATCTCATTCCACCACCTTTCCTACCCCCAAGTCTCCTCCCATCCCCTCCCTCTCCTTTGCCCTATCCAAAGTTCCTCTATTTCTCCCATGCTCCCCACCCCCATCCCCATTATGGATCAGCATCCACTAATCAGGGAAAACATTCAGCCTTTGGTTTTTTGGGATTGGCTTATTTCACTTAGAATGTTATTCTTCAACTCCATCCATTTATCTGCAAATGCCATGATTTTATTCTCTTTTAATGCTGAGTAATATTCAATGTGCATATATACCACAGTTTCTTTATCCATTTATCTATTGAAGGGCATCTAGGTTGCTTCCACAGTTTAACAATTGTAAATTGTTCTACTATAAACTATGAAATGGCTGTGTTACTGTAGTATGTTGTTTTTAAATCTTTAGAGCATAGACCAAGGAGTGGGATAGCTGGGTCAAATGGTGGTTCCATTCCAAGTTTTCTAAGGAATCTCCATACTGCTTTCCAGATTGGTTGCACCAATTTGCAGTCCCACCAGCAATATATGAGCATGCCTTTTCCCCCACAACCTAGTGTCTGTTAAGCCCTTTAGCCCATTTATTGCTTGGGTTGTTTGTTTTGTGAATGTTAAATTTTTTGACTATTTATATATACTGGAGATTAGTGCTTTATCTGAAGTGCATGTGGCAAAAATTTGCTCCCAAAATGTAGGCTTTTTCTTCACTTCATTGATCATTTCTTTTGCTGAGAAGAAGTTTTTCAGTTTGAATTTATCCCATTTATTGATTCTTGATTTTATTTCTTGCACTTTAGGAGTCTTGTTAAGGAAGTCGAGCCTAGTTCGACATGATGAAGATTTGGGCCTACTTTTTCTTTCTATTAGGCATAGGGTCTCTGGTATAATTCCTAGGTCCTTGATCCACTTTGAGTTAAGTTTTGTGCATGATGAGAGATAGGAGTTTAGTTTCATTTTGCTGCATATGGATTTCCAATTTTCCCCACACCATTTGTTGTAGAGGATATCTTTTCTCCAATGCACATTTTGGGCATCTTTTTGTAGAATAAGATAACTGTTTTATGTGGGTTTGTCTCTGTGTCTTCTATTCTGTACCATTGGTCTACATGTCTATTTTGGTTCCAATACCATGCCATTTTTGTTACTATAGCTTTGTAGTATAGTTTAAGGTGTAGCATTGTGATGCCTCCTGCTTCACTCTTTTTTTTTTTAATATTTTTTTAGTTGTAGATGGACACAATGTCTTTATTTTATTGCTTTGTACATGGTGCTGAGGATCGAACCCAGAGCCTCACACATGCAAGGCAAGCGCTCTACCGCTGAGCTACAATCCCAGCCCTCCTGCTTCACTCTTTTTACTAAGGATTGCTTTGGCTATTCTGGGTCTCTAATTTTTCCAGATGAATTTTATGATTGCTTTTTCTATTTCTAAAAGGCAAGATGTTGGTATTTTAATTGGAATCATACTGAATCTGTATAGTGCTTTGGGTAGTATGGCTATTTTGACAATATTGATTCTACCTATCCAAGAGCCTGGGGAGATCTTTCCATCTTCTAAGGTCTTCTTCAATTTCTTTCTTTAGTGTTCTGTAGTTTTCATTACAGAGATCTTTCACTTCTCTTGTTAGATTGATTCCCAAGTATTTATTTATTTATTTATTTAATTTTTTTTGAGGCTGTTGTGAATGAGGTAGTTTTCCTAAATTCTCTTTCAAAGGATTCATCACTGGTGTATAAAAATGCAATTGATTTATGGGTATTAATTTTATATCCTGCTACTTTGGTGAATTCATTTATTAATTCTAGAAGTTTTCTGGTGGAATTTTTTGGATCGTCTAAGTAGAGTATCATGTCATCAGCAAATAATGATAGTTTGAGTTCTTCTTTTCCTATTTGTATCCCTTTAATTTCCTTTGTGTGTCTAATTGCTTTGGCTAGATTTTTGAGAACTATGTTGAATAAAAGTGGTGAAAGAAGGCATCCCTGTCTTGTTCTTGTTTTCAGAGGGAATACTTCCATTTTTTCTCCATTTAGGGTGATGTTGGCCTTGGGTTTAGCATGGGTAGCTTTTACAATATTAAGGTATGTTCCTACTATTCCTAGTTTTTCCAGTGTTCTGAACATGAAAAGATGTGTTGTTTTACCAAATGTTTTCTCTGTATCAATTGATAAAATCATATGATTCTTGTCTTTAAGTATATTGATATGATGAATTACATTTATTGATTTCCATATGTTGAACCAACATTGCATCCCTAGAATGAACCCCACTTGATCATGGTGCACTATTTTTTAAATATGTTTTTGTATGCAATTTGCCAACATTTTATTGAAAAATTTGCCATCTGTGTTCATCAGGGATATTGGTCTGAAATTTTCTTTCTTTTATGTGTCTTTGTCTGGTTTTAGTATCAGGATGATACTAGCCTTGTAGGATGAGTTTGAAAGGGTTCCATCCTTTTCTATTTCATGGAATAATTTGAGGATTATTGGTATTAATTCTTCTTTGTAGGTCTTGTAGAACTCAGCTGAGAATCCATCTTCGTTGGTAGGCTTTCCTTGCTTGAAATTGATCTGTTTAAGTTGTGTATGTCCTCCTGGTGCAGTCTGGGTAGGTCACATGCCTCTAGAAATTTATCAGTGTCTTTGAGGTTTTCTATTTTACTGGAATACAAATTTGATATGATATATTTTAGAGAAGGATCTGCATACTGCTGAGAAGAAAGTATATTCAGCCATTGATGGACAAAATTTTCTCTATATCTGTTAGATCTAAATTATTAATTGTATCTTGTAGTTCTATAGCTTTATTTAGTGTTTCTTTGAAGTACTATGCAGTGATGAGAGAAGTGCATTAAAGTCACCTAGTATTATTGTTTTGTGGTCTATTTGATTCTTGCAGTTGAGAAGGTTTTTTGATGTACATAGGTGCTCCATTGTTTGGGACATACCTCTTTATGGTTGTTATGTCTTGTTGATGTATAATTGCATAAAGCAGTTTGAAATGTCCTTCTTTGTTCCTTCTGATTAACTCTGGCTTGAAGGATACTTTATCTGATATGAGAACAGAAACCCATGCTTGTTTATGAGGTCCATATAAACTATGTGTTTTTTCCCATCCTTTTACCTCAGTCTGTGAATGTCTTTGCCTATGAGGTGAGTCTCTTGGAGACAGCATTTTGTTGGGTATTTTTTTTTAAATCCAGTATGCCACTCTATGTCTTTTGATTGATGTATTTAGACCACTTATATTAATGTTATTATTGAAGTATGTTTTTTATTTCCTGTCACTTTGAATTATTTTTGATTTTTAATTTGAATTAGTTTCTCCTTTGATTGACTATTCTTCTAATGTAGTTCCTCCCTTTACTGGTTCTCACTTTTATTCTTAATTTCTTTTTCATTAAGTATTTTATAGAGTATGTTTTGTAGTACAGGCTTTCTAGCTCTGAATTCTTTTAAGTTTTGTTTATCATGGAAGGTTTTTATTTCATTGTCAATTCTGAAGTTTGAATTCAGAATTCTTGGTTGGCATCCATTTCTTTTTTTCAAAGCTTGGTATATATTATTCCAAGACCTCCTAGTTTAAGGGTCTGAGTTGAGAAATCAGCTGAGATCTGGATTGGTTTCCTTCTAAATGTGACCAGTTGTTTTTTTTTTCTCTGCAGCCTTTAAAATTCTATCCTTATTCTGCATATTAGGCATTTTCATAATAATGTGCCTTGGTGTGCATCTGTTGTAATTTTGTATATTTAGAGTTCTATAAGCATCCTGTATTTGATTTTCCACTTCATTCTTAAGGTTTAAGAAATTTTCAGATATTATTTTATTGAAGATTGTACATTCCTTTGGTTTGTATCTCTGAGCCTTCAACTGTTCCAAAAAATTTTTAAGTTTTGTCTTTTCATGTTATCCCATATTTCTGGGAAGTTTTGTTCATGCATTTTAATATCCTTTCTAGATGGTCAACTTTATTTTCAGTATTATATATTTGTTCTTCATTGCCTGAAACTCTGTCTTCCAAGAGGTCTAGTTTGGTGCTGATACTTTCCAATGAATTTGTAATTTGGTTTATTGATTTTTTTCATTTAGAGGATTTCCAACTGTTTCTTCTTCAGGATCTCTATCACCTTACTGATGTGGTCTTTCACTTCTTGTATTTTCTCTCTGATTTCATTTCTTCAATCATCTTTTACCTCATATATCAGTTTAACCATGAATTTTCTGAATTCCAACTCTGACATTTTTTCCACTGTGGTTTCAATGGAGTCTGCTGTTGAGGTATTCTGTGTTGTTTGGGTTGGTTTGTTACCTTGCTTTTTCATATTATGTGTCTACTGATCTATTTGGATGATCTGAAGCTATAGAATTTCCACCTCATGAGTTTATAGTGCCTTTCTATATTACTAGTACTTTACAAATCTGGGGGGACCCCAATAATAGCAACAATTTATGCAAACAATATATAGCAATCGACTAGGTACTTAGTTCCAATTTTGATGTCTACAGTGTTAATTGGTATAGTATGCAGAAAAAGAATCAGCAATTTCCATCAGTAAAAGAGAGGAAATAATCATGATTGTGTCCAACATGAAATCAAACAATAGGTGTTGTCTATGATTTCCTGCATATTAATTACTCCTGTAACCTTGGTGGTAGGGGCAGATGTCATATACATCAATTTCTATTAAGAAGTGTTAAGGATAGAATTTGAGTGTGAGGAAAGAAGAAGAGATAGGAAGGTAGAGAAACATTTGCAATTTCAAAGAGTAGTAGGGAAGATGCAGGGGTAACTTAGGATATGTTATTTATAAGAAGGGAGAAGAAAAAATAGAAGGAAGAATATAATGGAGAAGAAAGAGAATGGAATTTGGCTGTCAGCAACTGAAAAAAAGAGAGAAGTAAGACAAGGGAGATAGAATAGTGGCAAAGACTACTCAAAACAAGATCAAAATGTGCTAATCAAAAATCCTAACCCTCAAAATACAGAGCATGGGAAAATAACACCTTCAAAAAAAAAAGTCTAGAAATGAGAAAAGAGAAACAAATATATACATGTATAGGAGTCCTCAATCAATCAGTATACCTTCAAATAAAACAAAAACCAAATATAAAAAGCCAAAAACAAAAAGAAAAACAATAACAACAGCAAAAAAAAAAAAAGGAAAAAGTCTTGGTGAAAAATTAAGAAATTATTTTCACTCTGGTGGATAAAACAGTCAGTGAGCCTAGGTGTTTGCTGTCTGTGCCTAGCTGATTATCTTTTCGTTTCTTCCTGAGGTATGAACTAAGCATGGGGTATGGGCCGAGGGCTGCTGAGTCCTTCATTTTTATCTTCTTCCTCACCAAGTTGAAGGCTAGGGATTAAGACTTTACTATTCCCTTCTTTGGAGATTAATGTGGGTGGGCTGGGCTGGGCTGTGGGCAGGGTGGTGAAGCCACTGGTTGGGGCAGTGGGCCTTGCGGCAGAGTGGCATGTTGGGCAGTCTAGGTTGTGGCCAGGGAACCAAGCGGGCTTAGCAACCTGGTCTGGTGGGCCAGTTGGTGAAGCAGTGAGCTGGGCGGACTGGATGGCGGAGCGGCCGGCTGAGTCAGGCAGGCCTGGCTGCCAAGTGGTGGGTTGGGCAGGCTGGGCTGTGGCTGCGTGGTGAAGCAGCTGGTTATGTCTGGTGGGTCTAACTGGCCTGATGGGGCAGCTCAGGGCTGGGCAATGGGCCTTGCTGGCTGGCTGTGAAGCTCTGAGCTGTGCCAGGCAGGCCTGGCGGTAGCAGGCTGGGGTATAGGCTGGTGGCAAAGCAGTGGGCCTCATAGGCCAAGCTGTGGGGATGGGGGCTGTGGGATCTGGGGACTGAGGGGCTGGGTAGCAGGGGCAGAGGGTGTGCCAGACTGGTGCCAGACATGGCAGGAAGTGGGAACCTGGGAACCTGGTGGGTGCCAGACCCGGAAGGATTCCAGGGAGCAGGCTGGTGTTGGACCCAGCGGGTGCCTGGACTGGTCAGCCAGGCAAGTTGAGAGCCACATGCCCTCACACCCACCCTTTCAACCTCCTGACGATTGTTGCTGGCCTTGTGCAAGCGCAGGACTCACAGGGTTGAGGAGAGCCGGGCTCTCTCTAAACTGAAATGCTCTCAGTTTATGATTTTCCATAGGTTTGTTAGGCTCAGGCAAGTCTTTGGCTAGGTTCAGATAGGTTTACGTGGACCTAGATGCGAACTCACAGATCTGGGTTTCCAGTTCCCATTGGCACTGCTGTGCAGTAGTCCCAGGATGGCTCCTGGATGGGCTCTCTACAAGGCATTGATAAACTTAGGACAACTTTTCTTTTAGATCCATTGAATAAGTGGAGCAGTCTCTGGCTAGGGCAGACTATCCCCCAGTCTCAGGATTTTTCATTGTAAACTTCAGGAAAGAAGCAGTGTTCCCGCTGCTTGAGTTCTGGGTAATGAGCTAGGAGAAACTCAGCCTCACTCTAACCTGCCATCTTGCCCCTCCCCTGAAGCCTCCTGACCTCTGACCTCTGGCTGCTTAAGATCTCCTGTCTGGTCTCCACCAAGGCAACACAGTCCTTTCCAGGAGTATTGAGGAAAGGTTTGGGCCCCAGTTCCAGGTATTGGGAGTGAGATTTAATTATTATATCAATGGATTCCTTTCACTTTTCAGAAAACATAATTTCGAGTTTGCAACACTTCGCTCAGCATGAAGTCAGGTTCAAACAGAGGGCCACATACGCACACAGGTCAATGGCACTGGAGCCATGGGTTCCGCACAGCCAGGATCAGAAATGGCTTCTGGGGGAGGGAATTCTGAGTCTCATCTTAATAAACAAAATTCCACCATGAGAAAATGGGGTTAGGCCAGAGGCCATACCACCTGGTAGAAGATCAGTGTGTTCAAAGACAAGGAGGTATGAAGAAATATGGCTTATTGGAAAAAGATGAATGTATGTATGATACAGAGAAGAGAATAAATGTATTCGTTCAGCCCTTCTTAGTTAATACAATATTCTGCTTAATGACATAGAGGATTGTGTGTATTTCATTCATAGGTATCAAATTAGGATATAATAAAACACATTTGTATCAGTCAGGATTCAGGGGGAGAAAAAGAAAAAAGAAAAAGAAAACTGCTCTAGATAACTGAAGCAGAACAGAATTGGGTATTTTCAGAAATTGGAAAGACCAGGGAATTCTGGGGGCCTCTCGGTTGTCCCAGGGCTTCGGTGCATTTACGTTTTTGACATAAAAGGCACATTCAGTGCTTTGGTTTGCTTGGGGTTAGCACGTGGCAGGCACCCCAGGAATGCTGAGTGAATCAATGAATGCCTGTGAGGGTCAATATTCCATAAAGGTACAGATGTACTATCATGCATTCTTGAGCCTCCTAAGAGCCTGCACGATGGCTTACACCTAGTTGGCAACTCATGAAAGTTGACTGAATGAATTTCAGAGGAACGCATATAAATCTGATATTATTATGGTAATCCCAAGTACAACAGACTGATTTTTGTTGCTCTTTAGAAAGATGTCTATATCATCTTGCAGTCGTGTCCAATGTGTTCAGCAGTGTGATGCAGTTCACGTAATAATAAAGAGAAACTCCTTGTTTTTTGAATCCGAAAGTGATGTTAAAAAAAAAAACAAAAAACTTTTAAGTCATTGAATATTGAAGTCTTTGGGTTTAAGAAATGTGCCTGAACACATTGGATCTTTTTCAGGTTGGGTGGCTGCCTCAACACATACCCAGAAATGGAGGCAAACACTTGGCTAATAACATTCTAACTCCCCTTAATGTTTTTGTTTACTCCAGCCTTGCATGACCAGCAGCAGGGTAATTGCGTAAAGTTTGGGTAAAATAGTTCTCATCACACAGACCCCCAGCAGGGCACAGAAAGTTAGCTTAACTAAACTGTATCTATTTTGGAACAGAAATACATGCCCTAAAATAAAAAGGGGAGAAAATTGTTTTCACATTAAGGCATTGAAAAGCCAAATGGACTTGACTGGTGGGATCACCACTGAAAACTCCTCGTTAATTTGGGAATTTCGAGAGTTCTCTTGACATACGTATTATGTATAACATAATATTATACATAATAATATTGTATCATATAAGATATCATAACATCTGTTATATGCGATATAATATTGTGTATATTAGATATAGCCAATAATGAAATATATTTTTAACATTTTTTGAAGCAATTATCTCGTGGTATCAGGAAAACATTGAAAGAGCATTATCTCTAAATACTTTAGAACAGTGCCAGAAACAGTCATCAAACTAGGAGACAAAGCAAAACCACACCAAAAGAAGTACTTGGTCTTTCACTTCCCTGAGTGATTTCATCTCCTGTTCCAAAAACAGGACAAAATGGAGATGGCTTCACATGCTTCTGCCTCCCACGTATGGCCCAACCCTTTCTATCGCTGGAGTCAAAATATCTACTTGTAAGTGAATCACTAATTCTATAAGGAGTCGGCTTCTATTTTCCTGCACAGGTAACATTTTGTTTTGCAAGTAACAGTCACTTAGTATTTTGGGTTTGGCTTTTCCGATAATAAACCTCATTGCTCATAAATATGAGCAACACTTTTGGTTGCTGTTCCAATTTATTTTCCTTTTTTGAATCAACTCCTCTTGGTCTTTGCTTCAGTTTTCAACATGTCATGCAGGACCAATTAGGTATCTCTAAAGGTACACACTTGATACCCTGATGGGGCTGTACGTGGATTTAACTTCTAATCAGCCTCTGAACATGACTTCTCTCTGATTCTTTTAAAATATTTAAAATATAAATCAGGATTGCATGTTTTCTGCAGAGCTGAGTTTCTAATAAGGGAATCTGTAAACGCCCTGCGTCCCCCTCCCTTCTCACCTTCACCAGGCATTTGTGAGGGGAACTGGCCAGCGCGCCAGCTCTTCCAGGCAACTCAGGGGATTCCGTGTCACTCACAGCATTCCTAAGGAAGGGGCTATTATCTGTGCGCCATTTTCATTAGAAATACAGTGGGAACATCTTTATTAGAAACGGAGAGTGCGCTGGATGCGCTCAGTTGTGCTAATGAGGGAAGGGTGTGAAGGAGAAGATAAGAGGAGCAAGTATTTAACTGGAAGTGTTCCACCGGCTTCTGCTTCATTTTATTTAATTGGATGAGAAACATTTTCTGCCTCTGAAAACAGCCAAATGTCCCAGATTGGGAGTTGAGAAGCCAGGATTTGAGGACATCATGGATAGGAATGCTTCCTCTCCCTCTTCCTCCTCTCAGTGGGTGGGTGAGCAGCCTCGACTTTTGAAGGCATGTGGTCTATACCTAGGACATCCAGAAAGAGCATCAGAAAGATGCTCTTCTGAAGGAGACGGCACAGGGTCATCCAATAGCCAGTCTTGAAACAAACTGTGAACTAGGTAAATTCCATTTCCAAGCCTTCCAGGGTTACTTTCTGTATTTCTTTTCCACTTATATCTCCTCTGTATAAAAACTTAACTCCCTATATCCTATGCATTGAGATTGGTACTAAATAATGTTATAAATTCCTAGGGTAATTGGATTTAGCAAATAAACATAACTAGATGCCTGGTTTAATTCTAATATTAGATATACAACAAATAAAATTTTAGTTTAAGCATGTCCAATGCAATATTATTCTCTGTATATCTGTGATTCAAGTTTAACTGGAGGCTACTGGGCATTTTATCTGACAGTTCTATAAATTAATGGTTTGTCAACTTATGTTTCAAGCAAAGAAACATAATGCCCTAGAATTTGGCAAAGGTGATTTTAGTGAGGAAGGGGTTGGGAATTTGGGAGGTGGCAAGTGGCTGTCATAGAAGTAAGAGAGAGTGAGAAGATGAGGCATTGGGCTTTTTCCAGTGTTCAAGTGACAAGTTCTGCTCTCATGATCTGTACTCATGAATAGTGGCATTGGGTATTTAATTCCATTTGCCATAATGATGTTGTTGTTAAGATAAGAATGCTGGTTGGCTTGGCTGATTTTTGTGTGGCTCTCCATATCCACTTCCTTCTTTTTCCACTCTGCTCTGGACCCCTAAGGATTGACCATCCATTACAGCGCTTGCTTATCCTCTGGTTATGGAGAACTGGGGGTGGGAATTGAAGGCAGTTAAGAGGAAAAAGTGACGCCAGCTTATTAATTACCCTGGCTCTTTGTAGGGGAAAATTCATTTATTTTTTAATTTTATATCAGAAAGGAAATCTCTTGGCTGCATATAAAAAAGAATCTAAACTCACTGTGGCATATGCAAACAAAAATGAGTTTTTCTCACATATTAAAACTCTAGAAGTGGGAAGATGGTGTTTCAGTGTCTCAGTGTCAGACCTGTGTCTTGGAGATCTTGTTGATATTTTATTCATAGGTACAAGATAACTGCTAAATTTCCAGCCATCAAGTACATATTCAAGGTAGAAAGACACAAGGAAAGGAAGAAAGCTTCAATGTCTGTTCCTTTATCAGGAAAGCAAAATTTCCCCCAAGTCTTCCTGTGGACTTGACTTGTGCTAATGCTAGTTTGTTGTATGAGCCCTATAAATGCATAGGTGCTAGGGGCCTCCTTATTTCACTTTTTTTTCAGCCTCTAAAGAGTGCAGAAGAGAAAAGAGATGGAAATGGTATTGACTTAATTAACAATGTTCAGGGGAAATTTACTTTGACTAGAAACATTTAAAAAGTCAATGCATCCATATATGAATACACAACCAGAGAAACTCCACATCATGTACAACCACAAGAATGGGATCCTAAGTTATACCCCATGTATGTATAATATGTCAAAATACACTCTAATAGCATTTATATCTAAAAAGAACAAATTTTTAAAAAAGAAAAAAGTCAATGCATCAGGCTTTTTATTGGAATAATTTATACTTGAATAGGCTTTTGAGACAGTATTTCAGGTGAGGATATTTCATCATGGTCCTTTAATTTATAATATGTAGATGATTGTGTTGTTCTTAACTCTGACCAGAACTTGAAAGGCAGAATAATCTCAGTAGATTAAGACTGGTCAAATTATTTTGCAAGTTTGTTCATACCCCTTTAGAATTTCGGTTTTTCTCTGATGACCTGTTCTCTGAACCATACAGTCAAAATCAGAGTAAAATCAACAGAAAACTATGGAAAAGAACTTGGATTAGAAATCAATCCCTCTGATTCATGCTTTTTCTTTTTTCTATGTGGCCACAAAGTAGTAGTGGGTGCAGATAATTTTGCCCGTTGGAATTGCTCTTCCTTAAAGGAGAGTTCTACTGGACTAGTTGATCATGTTGTTCCACAAATATTTATTGAACGTTGACTATGTTCCAGCCACCAGGAATTATAGGTTGGTGAGGATGTTGATAAAGTCATTTCTGTCATGGAGTTTGCTCCTCTGCCTATTGGGCAGAGACTGGCAATAAGAAAACTGACCAACCATAAAAGATGTCAATAAGTGACTGATGCTATGTGGAGAAGCAAAATACAGTGAGATAAGGCCCCCTGCCTGTTTCAGACGGGGTGGTCCCATGAAGCTGCTCTGTGGACGTGGCATTGAAGCTAAGATCTGAAAATCCAGAAGCCCATCCCTGAGTGGTGGAGTTCCATATGTCTACACAGAAGGAGTTACAGTGAAAAGATCTTGAGGGTACTCCAGTTTGGCACACTTAAGCAGCAAAAAGAAAGCAGGAAAAGACTGAATTGAACCACAATTCTGTTTTCCATGACTGTGTTGCCTTGTTTCCTGGAAATGCACATTCTCACTAATCCTATCGTAGTGTATGTCAAATGGGACTATCATAGCATACTGTCCTGGGGTAATTGAGGATCTCTTCTCTTTGCTACAGGCTTCATGAGCCTGAGCACAGGCTCAGTATGAGGGTTGAGAATGCTGTCCTGGATGAACCCTCATGGTGGGCACCATGCTGGTGACAGTTACAGAGAGATCCCATGGTTACTACTCCATTGTTCACAGTCTTGTCAACCCTATGCTCAATTATTCAACAGTTGATCTCATATTCTAGAGAAAATGAATTCTAGAGTCTTCTATCTTCGCAGTACTCATTCACTCACTCCCAACTACACAGCGTTGCTTCTGTTTGCTTTAGGCTTCATGTGCCCTTTATTTTAACATCATGGGTATGATGATGAGGGCATGAGTCCTCTAATGCCAGTCTGTACACAAAGCCCCCATCTGCAGAAAGCGGCCCAAGTCCCTGAGAAGTTTTTCATCAGTCTGCAGCAAAACTAGAAATTAAGGCCAGAGAAGGAATTTTTACAGTTATGCAAGTTCTTTCTTTCTTAAAAAAAAAAAAAAAAAAAAAATATATATATATATATATATACATATACATATATATACTTAGTTGTAGATGAACACAGTATCTTTATTTTATTTATCTTTTTATGTGGTGCTGAAGATTGAACCCAGGGCCTCACACATGCTAGGCAAGTACTCTACCACTGAGCCACAACCCCAGCTGCCAATGTAAGTTATTTCTTAAAAATATTTTTAAAAAATAAGCTGAGGTCATTTCTAATTATTTTTACCACAATGACATAATAAAATGATATTTCATTTGGAAAAAAAATAAACTATCTGTAACCTTATATCTGAATCTGATTTTTTTCTCCCTAATGAATTTTTTTCTTGGCTCTGATATCCAAGGGCCTGGAAAACATGGCTTTAGCTCATGCTTTGCTGCCTGCAGAGCCTTGTAGTATCTCCTCTGAGGAAGCATGTGAATGAACATTAACCCTTCTCTTAGGATCGAGGTGTCACCTGGGGTGGAATGCATGTGCATAGGAAGAGAGTGGATTTCAATGCTTGGCCTGTGTCACCCACAGCAGCAAAGGCATCACCATCTCTAACTCCTGCTTACATGCCTTGAGGATTTGCTCTTCATATCTCTGCTTTTGTTACTTAGGGAGGCTGAGACAGGAGAATCACGAGTTCAAAGCCAGCCTCAGCAACGGCGAGGCGCTAAGCAACTCAGCGAGACCCTGTCTCTACATAAAACACAAAATAGGGCTGGGGATGTGGCTCAGTGGTCGAGTGCCCCTGAGTTCAATCTCCAGTACCAAAAATAAAATAAAATAAAATAAATAAAGATGTATTTTATTCTAAAATGACATATAGCATTAGCTTAAATGTATGCTTCACTCTACCAAACAACTCATGAGATTTTCCTCCTGAGTTTCTCGGTAGTATATTTCATAAAGAGGGGCGTGGATGTTGTCCTACCTATGCTTGCTTGATAAATAAACTTCGGCCTTTTTATTCATCCATTTACTCTGCACTAACTGAATGCCAAGTCCTGACTCAGGCTATTGAAGATCTTTATGAGGGATACACATGCAAACAAATGATTTACCTGAGAAGAGAGAGGTGGACTAGGTACAGAGTGAGAAGACCCATTCTTTCTACCAGAGGAAAGTCACAGAGAAGACGAAAAGGGAAATCTGATAAACTACCCATTCTTTATGCCAGTTACTGTGAGGGAGAATTCTGCAGGACTCAAATATTAGCAGTAAGGTCTGGGATTGGTATCATGGAACTGTGGGTCTAAGAGTTTGTGATTAGAGCTGCATCTGCTACTACCCAGTTGTGTGACCACCACGATCAGGCCATCTAAGTACTTTGTATTTGCTTGTAAACTAGAGATAACATCACTATTATCTCTTCCTTTCTTCTTCTTTCCCCACCCCCATTGCTTTGAAAAAGAAAGGGGAAAAAAAAAAAACCCCTCTGTGTTACACACAGTTTCAGGCACAAGAGGTACAAAGATGATTGAGATCAAGTTTACCACGCAAATAGGAAGAGACGGGCCTAAATATAGATAAATTACAATGTGTTGTGGATGAACTTTAAAGGAATGCTTGTCTCACAAATTTACTGGGAATGCTTCAAGGAAAATTTGTAAGGTCATTTTTAAATGGCACACGACAAGGTCTGAGGTGGGGACACTGGCAATGAGGAACTGGACGACAGGCAGAGATGGAGGCTGGAGACCGGGATGTCAAGGCTCTGGAGACCTAGTGTCCACCTGCAGGGACTTTGGGGAAAACACATTTACTGGAAAGCCATTTTAATACTCATAGTACACTTTTGAAATTTTCAATTTTTGTGCTTGGGATTAAACTGACAGAGAAGGATTTATTTTGTTTATTAGAATCAAATCCAAAAAGTACAATTAGAGGGAACTTAAGCAGTAAAGTTGTTTTTACATTGTCCCTGAAAGCTGTTTTTCCTTCACCTTACAATGATGTATGTTAGCTTGAGCACATCTTTAAGAAAATATTGATGAATTCTCTCCAGGAGCTATTACCATTCTCAATTAAAGATAGCACTGTCTGGTTTTGGTGGTATTCACACCTGCACACACACTGGGGCCAATCATAAAACTAGAACAGGCAGAGCTAGGTTCCTGTTCCCACCAACACAGGGAAGGAGAGTTTGAAAGTTGACAGTTTATGGCTCGGCTCCACCTGTGAGCTCCCTTTGAAGATTTCTTAACTCTTCCATGCTTGACACACCTGAGAACGTGCTAGAACACCTCAAGTATATTCTGCCTTCTCATAGATCTCACCTCTTTTTGGCCAACCAGAGATCTTATCCATCACCAGTCTTTGCAGACTCTGGGCTCTCAGCCTCATTAGGAGGTCTGAGGAAATGTCTGGACAGGGAGGGAGTTGGGAAGCCCTGTGTGGAGTCTGGATCTCCATCACTTTCTGTTTTAACCCAGGCAAAGCTTTGAACTCTCCGAGCTTCGTTTTCTTTAGTCATCAGTAGACAGAGCATTATAGGCCTGTGTACTCACAGGCATGTTGTAAAGATCAAAATGAGATAATTTGTGAAGCAACATGTTTGAGAAATACATAACACAATTATATAAACCCTCACATATAGAGTGTTTAGTCAGATGTGCACACGGACCTGCAGATGCTTGCTGCACCAAGTTGTCCCAATGTAACCTGGGAACCAGTGTGGGGACTCAAGGGTGCCTTCACATTGCAGCAAGATGTGCTGGGTAGCAAACCGAGTTCTGTATTGAGTGCCTCATGTTCCCTTCAGGAAAGAAAATGTGGAAAATTTGGGGTTCATCATTCCACTATTAATCTTGGTGTTAACTTGAGGTTTCCTGGTTTAATCTTGCCAAGGAAGGCAGGAATTTCAGAGCAAAGAGTGGAGAAGTTAACCTCTGTCTCCTGAACTTTGGATTTTCTTAGTAGGACTCCCATCACCTGGCATTGATGGGCCCAGATAGACTTGCTTTGAAAACCGAGTGCACCCAGGGAGGTGGCTAGTGCCTCCCCTTTCTGCTATGTGCTATAGGTCACTGCTAGAATGATCCTACTGTGTGTCTGACTTATACATTTTTCTTTTGTACTTCCATAACATGGGGCACAATTTTATTTCATATTTATTGCTTTATGTTCCAAATTTTAAAAACCTGATTATCTTATCAGACTAATCTGGAAGAGAAGGTCTGATTTGTATTTGAATCCCCCACTTGCGGCATCTGAATGCTTTGTTTATTGAGTGAATGAATGTAAACTACATGAGTGGAATTTATGAGCCCTTCTTTCTTGCTTCCCCGTTTCCTTTCTTTGCCTCTTCCAACATAGAGCTCCTGGCAGGCCCTCCATAAACATTTGTTTTACGAACAGGGAAACAGAGCTTTTTCCTGCATTTGGTAGCAATGAGTGGCGATATTCATATGGTCTACTTCCACACCTGCCAACATTGGCAATTAGCTTCCTTGGCTATCAGCTGTCCCAAAGAGCTACCCTTCTGAAGTGGCGGATGATGCCCTGACCTGATGGTTTGGGGAATGTGGCTCCAGTTTTTGCCACAACATGGAATTGTGTTGTGGCCATAAGCAATTGCTATCCCATCCTTTAATCATGGTGGAGACCATTCTCTTTTCTTAAAGTTGTTATGATGACTAATGAGGTAATGTCTGTGAAGCACCCTGGAAGAAAGGTACTAAATACTGAGTGTTATGGTAACGTTGCTTTCCTCTGTGTGGCCCCTGGGTTCGGTGCATCAAGGCAAGATGGGCAGGTAGGGGGGGGTGTGAATTGGGACAGAAGGGTCTGGGCAGTGCTGACTGCTGAGCCTGAGCCATGAGTCTTCCCTGTGTTTGCATCTCCTCTTTTTCAAAAGTGTTATAATAACATTACACTTGCCCTGAATCCAAAGGGTGTGTGGAAAATTAATGAGTTTGCTTTTCTAAAGTGGATGGGTCCTTGGATAAAAAGCTTTGCAAAGCCACAAGATATTATTTCAATCCCAAGTTCCTGCTTCTCTTTCTTTCTTTCAGAAGGATATTCAGTGAGCTTATCACCTCCTCAAGATTTATTTTTAATTACCCTTAACTGGGTCTTTCATGTACTGCCGTCTACCTACTTCTGTCGAACTGCTTTGTCTCCCTCCAGAGAGGTTACTGTTGGAATCTTCTGTCATTTTTCTATTTGTTTGCTTATAAACCAACAATCCAATAAGCAGTCTTTGGACAATAGTCAGTCTCAGTTTTTATTTTATTTTATTTTTTTAGTGAGGCATTATTTTTATAAGTCATAATCCTTTGGAAATGTGTTTGTTCATTAGTTTGTAAGTGGCTCCCATCACACATTGCACCTGGGTGACTTTTATTAATTAGAATAACAGTTGTCATGAGAAATGAATAGGTTGTTTATATCTTTCTTTTCAGGGATACTCCAAGTAAACCTAGTGTAGAGTATTGAAGAATTGTCTATTACAAGTCAGAAGAGAGCAGTGGAATGAGAGCAGTCTATGTTATCTTGTGTTTTGGAAGATTTCTAGAATTTTACTGGATAAATGGCATTCAGAGTTTATATTATGACGTTTTAAAGAAACAATATTAAATCAATTTTAAGTCACAATACATATAAATAGTATATGATCCTTTGCACCGAGATATCCCCCCTTGTAAGGGAAGCACTAGAAAGGCAAGAGTTGTCTATACAATAGCAAATATATAATTCAGAATTCTAAGTATTTTAAGCAATCAGAAATCCTTGAGTGCTTATTTTGTGTCTGACAGTATGGATTAGCCTACACACTACGGATCCACCAGATACTTGCCACAACTAGACTCCTGGGTTTTAGTGGAAATACAAAGACAATGGAACAAGTATCTAGATCATGCCAACAATGAGCCCATCTATGAACTTTTAAGGCAAAGAAAAGATTCCTTTCTCTGAAGTCTCCATGTTAAAGATCTTCATTGCTCAAAAATATATTCTGCTTCACCCATGTAGACACAGACTTGTTCTGAACTCACAAGGAAAAAAATCACTATTTGAGAATTACATCTCTCCCTCTGAAGACATAAGAATATGCTATTGCTGATCTAAATGGAACCCACCATCATATAGAAAAAAGAACTGATATGCTGAAATATCATGAAGTTAAGTGATTATCTAAGGTCATGGAGTGAGTTAGTACTAGGACTGGGACCTAAGTATCCTGGTTTTGGGTTCTTATTAACACCCCAAATTTCAAGTTTCTGATGGAAACATCTAGTCAATAACTCACACACATGGGACAACTGTTGTTCATTAGAGAGACAGAAACCAGGCACTCAATTAAGGGCAGAATACTACTCTAATATGAAATGATGATTTGTCACTAGGGCTCTTAACAACTTCTTCAGTTTTCTCATCTTGCAAATTCAGAAATTTTACTGGTTAATCTCTACTTGCCTGTTAGTACTGGGATTCTGATTTTATGCATGAGATCAAAGCATAAAATTGGTATCACAAACATGTTTGCATAGTGTCGCATTCTTTTCCTGTTTGTTAATATGTTTTTAAAATCTCCAATAGTTATGAAGCCTGGCAGTAGCCAAGTAGTTAATGTCCTTTGATCTGAATTCTCCTTTGAAGAAGTATGCAGTATTGTGTCATGGAATTTGATTATAAGAAATATACTAGAAATTAGATTTACTATTTGTAGGAACAGCTCATATATACAATGTCTATAATATGAAGATATATATTTTTTCCAAGTAAAGTGTCAAAAGGAAGATAATCTTTTCCCTTCATGGGCCATACACTGTATTTGATCTGAGTCACAGGTCTTTGTATTTGGTATCTTCTTTCAGAATGCTTCTTATCTTCCATAGCTGCCATTTTGATGAAAATCTTGACTGACAAAGGAAAATATATAGAGATCACTAATCTCCTTTGTTAAAAGAAATACAAGAAAATCGTTTTCTGGAATTTTCATCAAATGTATTCTGTAAAAGCAATAACATTAAAAATGTTGGTGGTCTAATATACATTTTGTTGGAAAGGTTTCTGTGTTTGGAATATTTAATTAGGCATGAATTGCTGCTAGGGTAGGGAGGTCAAAAATGTGTTCTTACTATACTCACATGTGAAAAAAAAATAGTTCTAGTGTTTTCTATAAAGTAAGCTGCTTCTCCTTATGAACCCACCACCTGATAGGTCTCAGGAAACTTACACCTGTCAATTAATAATAGCTCAACATCTTCTGGCTTGCACAGCTTTCTTTCAGTCCAATGAAAGTTCTCTTCCTTTTGTTTAAATAGTCTCTATATTTCGTTGATCTGGGAAAGTGTCCCAGTTTTCAACGATCTGCCCCATTTGTTAGCTTTTCTACAGAGTGGCACTGGAATGGAGGTCGGAGTGTTTTACTGTACACACGGGGAACTGGAGGGACAGATCCTTGCACATCCTTGTTTTGAAGTGGCTGGACAATAGACTGCTGTACTGGTTTGAGCAGGCTTCATGGCACTGAGTGGGCTCCTGATGTTGGACAGAGTGACTGAGTTAACTGCAACAGGCTCTGCAGGCACTGTAGCCTCTGCACCCTCGTCTCCAACATCAATGGGTCCTCTAGCACCCTCCACACCTTCATCCTCTTAAAGTCAGCAAAGAGAAGTTAGAGACCTGAGTACAAGCCTCCTGTCACCACCATTACCACCACATTGAATGAAGCATCCAGCCAAAAGCTGTGATATCTCCAACAGCCTGCCCCATTCACCAACCCCAATGTCCTAGGCTCCTTCTTATCCATCTTATTTCCATACTCAGGGCTTGCCCTTGAAGCTTGTGAGACAACATTTTGTTTACTTCTTTGTCTTAGCATTTGATTTTTATTTGACTTTCCCTAAGTCATAACACTCCTTCTGATTCTATTATCGTGGCTGCATCCTAAGGGCCAGATAGTGTGCAGGTAGAGAGACCAACATCCAGCCAAGGACCACAAATGACAGAACACTTCAAACCAACATGTTAGCTTCCTTTTATTTGATTTTCCCCCAGTTTAAAAAGTGTTTTATTTTCTTTATTTTTTATTTCTTTAAATTTGTTCTAATTAGTTATACAAAAAAGAATGCTTTTTGATTCATTGTACACAAATTGAGCACAATTTTTCACTTCTCACTTTTCAATGATGTCTGTCTCATTACACCATCTTTCCTACTCTCATGCCCCATCCCTTTGTCCTCCCCTTTGCCCAATCCAAATTTCCTCTATTTGTCCCATGCTCTCCCCCCATTACAGATTAGCATCTGCTTTTCAAAGAAAACATTCTGTTTTTGGTTTTTTAGGATTGGCTTACTTGGCTTAGCATGATATTTTCCAACTCCTGCAAATGCCGTGATTTTATTCTGTTTTAATGCTGAGTAATATTCCATTGTGTATATATATCACAGTTTCTCTATCCATTCATCAATAGAAGGGCATTTAGGTTGGTTCCACAGTTTGGCTATTGTAAATAGTGCTGCTATAAACATTGATGTCGCTGCGTCACTCTAGTATGCTGTTTTTAAGTCCTTTGGGTGTAGACCAAGGAGTGGGATGGCTGGGTCAAACGGTGGTTCAATTCCAGGTTTTTAAAAGAATCTCCATACTACTTTCCAGATTGGTTGCACCAATTTGCAGTCACACCAGCAATGTATGAATGTGCTTTCCCCCCATATACTCGCCAACACTAACTCTTGCTTGTATTCTTGATAACTGCCATTCTAACTGGAGTGAGATGAAATGTTATAGTAGTTTTGATTTGCATTTCCCTAATTACTAGAGATGTTGAACATTTTTTCATGTATTTGTTGATCAATTGTATATCTTCTTCTGAGAAGTGTCTGTTCAGTTCCTTAGCCCATTTATTGGGGTGTTTGTTGTTTTGATGTTAAGATTTTTGAGTTCTTTATCTATCCTGGAGATTAGTGCTCATCTCATGTATGTGTGGTAAAAATTTGCTCCCATTCCATAGGCTTTCTTTTTACCTCATTGATTGTTTCTTTTGTTGAGAAGAAGCTTTTTAGTTGGAATCCATCCTATTTATTGATTCTTGGTTTTATTTCTTGCATTTTAGGAGTCTTGTTAAGGAAGTCGGGGCCTAATTCAACATGATGAAGATTTGGGCCTATTTTTTCTTCTATTAGGTGTCTCTGGTCTAATTCTCATGATCTTGATCCACTCTGAGTTGAATTTTGTGCATGGTGAGAGATAGGGCTTTAATTGCATTTTGCTACATATGGATTTCCAGTTTTCCCAGCACCATTTGTTGAAAAGGCTATCTTTTCTCTGGCTTCCTTTTTATAGATCTGTACAAAGCCCCCTCCTCCTTCTCCTCCCTGTACTCCTCTCATCTTGTTCTTTCCCCTTATTTCTAGTTCTTTTTCCCTCCCATTTTCTCCTTCCCCTTCCTCCTCTACCTTCTTTTCCATGTCTTTCTCCTCTTTACATCTCTTCTTTATTTCTTCCCCTTTTATCTCTTTGTCTCTCTGCTGGCAATCCTTTTGCAAATCAATTGACTTTTTACACATATTCCTGCACTTATAAAGTAGGGAAAATAAAAGTTAAATCCATGATTACTCTCCCAGAATCATAAAAGAATAATTAGTTAGCGGTTATAGATTATCTTGAACAACTTGGATAAAATGAACAGCACAAATGTTATTAATATTTTTCAAAGTATTGGACTTTGAAGAAGTTGTAAGGGCAATAGATGATCCTAATACAAAGAGTGCACTTAGACGATGAATAAGGTGTCTTCTGACCTGGATTTCTAAGACCAAAAGAAGCAGAGAGGCACTCAACAAATATGCAAACTTGTTTTTATTTAGGGAATATAAAAATAATTTATGTTCTTTATCTGAAAGTATGGGTATCAGTTGAATATATTTTAAAAATTTTCATAAATCTCAAACATACATCCAAAAATGTATTTGAGAGACATAGCATAAGGCATGATCTCACACTGAACATACCCATGTAACCACCCCCAAGTCAAGAAATTAAACAGTACCAGTATTTCAGAAGCCCATTGTCTGCTCCTCTAAGAACTATCATCCCAAGGCAACCACATTTGGTTTTCTAATATCAAGTATCCATTTTATCTCTTTTAAAACTTGAGTTAGAGGGCTGGGGATGTAGCTCAGTGGTAGCGTGCTGGCTTAGCATGCATGAAGCCCTTGGTTAATCCCAGCACCTCAATAACAAACAAAAAACCTGATTTGGGGTCTGGGATTGTAGCTCAGTGGTAGAGCGCTTGCCTCGCATGCGTGAGGCCCCAAGTTCGATCCTCAGCACCACATACAAAGCAATAAAATAAAGACATTGTGTCCATCAACAACTAAAAAAATATTAAAAAAAAAAAACTGATTTGGATGGGGCCATAGAATATGTCACACCCTTTGTCTGTCTTCTTCTGCCAACCATGTTTGTTTGTGAGCTTCTTCCACTTTCCTGTGAATAACTGTGGTCCATCCATCCTCACTGTTGTACAAAGTTGTTCCAGTTTTTTGTTTTTCTGCATGGTGTTGTGTCACACATTCTTGTGTGTAGCTTTTAGTGAGCACGTGTGTATTTGCCGCCAAGTGTATTTATATGGCCTTGGAAGACAAAGGAGAGGTCTCTGCTGGGGATATAAGATTGGGAATTGCCATTGGAACAGAGGAGATTAGGGAGGGAGACAGAACAAAGGATTTTGACCCAAGTCATGGTAAAATTTGAGAGTTAAGTCTGAGAAAATACTAGTAGATAAAATTCCTTTTGCATTTGGATTTTGGATGTCCTCTGAAGACTCTCTTTCTCTTCTGTTCTTCCCAGTGACTTCCATTTTCCCTCTTTGGAACTATTCCATTTCAAACTTTCTTCACCTCTCTCATGTCCTCCCCACAGATCCATATCCATTCCCAGTCATTCAAGCTCTGTTACTCTGTCTTCCAAGGAGGCAAACAATATGTTTGAAAATAAGCTCTTGCAGTGAGAGATGGAGAAAACTCAGCTCTACAGAGGAAGTTCATGGTTAACATAGGAACATTTACAATACATCTATCTATCTATGGAGCCATCCATCATATCTAGTTATCCATCCATCATGACTATCTATGTATCTATGTATCTATCATCTATCCTAGCTATCTAATCATCTATAATTTACCAACAAGATCTACTTTGATTGTAAAAATGAAAATATTACAGAAATACATAATGTAGACATTAAGATGTAATTTCCTCTACACTTCCACAACTTCTGATTTGCATTATTTGCAGAATTTTTTTCTATATTTTCTTTGTTATTGCTGTTTCAGCAAAAATGTTCCCATACTATATGTTTTGTTACTTATTCTATTCATTTGCTGTGGTTGGGGCATCTTTGTATATTTTAATGTTTAACCTAAGGCTCTGAGTTTGGTATGTTGGTCATTTTCATCTTATTCTAAATGGTGTTTCTCTTGGTAGAAATTTTGAAATAAGTAGCAAAGAATAATACTACAATGGGCAATGAAATGGAAATTCTGAGGGCTAGCAGGCTATCCACTGATTTTCCCTGCCCAGATGGATATAAGAAATGAAACTCCATGACTTCCACCTTACCAAAATATTAATTGGTGTTTAGGAAATTCACATATTTTAATTTTCAATGAAAGTGAATATCTTGAGTATGATCTTTCTACTTCATCTCTCGAATAAATTAAATTGCTTCACTTTCCTTATTTCAACTCTGTGGCCTTCAGAAATTATTTCTGCTCACTGTGGAATATTTCTGTCTGTCTGTTGGTCTGATCAGTTAGTAGAACCAAACTAGTGGTTATACAGTCAGAAGACCTAGGAGAACTAGGTTCTACAGTCGGAAGAACTGTGTTGGAGTCATGAACCCAGTGTACCTTAGCTTTGTGACCCTGGGCTAGTGATAGTTTTTTTTCTTAGTTTCTATATCTATAAAATAGGCAGACCACATAACAGTATTTAGCCCATGAAACATTGCAATGGAAGGGGCATAAAAATGAAGGCTATTTTACTGTTTTGGTAATTTTGTGTGATGATCTTTACCACTTTCAAGTTTTCTCACTGGTCAGGAAGCAAGATCTGCTACTGAGACAGGACACTACAATTCTCCGGAAGCAGGCTCTGAAATCAATTTGCCTGAGTCTGCCTCCTAGCTGTGCGTCCTTGAGTAAGTTACCAATTCTCCTCGTGTTTCCCTCATGCGTAAAATGGAGCCATAGCTACTATCACATAGCTATTACTACTGCTCAGAGCATTAAAGGGTATAATCCACAGCAATCATTTAGTACTGAAATGTTCAATATGAAGCCACTTACTACATATGGCTATTGAGCCCTTGAAATGCAGCAAGTCAATTATGTATCAAAAAAGATAACATTTTAAATAGACTGTTCAATAAAACATGTTATTAAAATTAATTTTACTTTTTTCTTTTTCTTTTTTTTTTTAAATGTGGCCACTAGTAAATTTGGTGCTGTTTATGTGGCTTTCCTTTGTGGCTTATGGTATTTTTTCTGGAAAGCTTTATCTAATATATAGCAATCACTCAAAAATGTTCTGCTATTATTTTGGGGTCCTTCTTACTTCCAGATAAACAACAACAATAGCAAAATGCTCATTTTAAATATCTCTCTGTTTTCCACTTGTCACTCTGACCATTAAAGAAATAGTCATGCTGTATCAGTGGCCATGGAGGTGCCAACTCAACTCAGATGTGGGGAAGCGAGGTCCGGAGTTTTGCCCACTGCAAGGAGTGCTTCTGGTGTGATCAAATCAAGGTTTTTCTCCAACAGTGGACTGGGTAATGATTGCAAACTAATTACAGTGTGTGTAATGCACTTTGCTTTGCAGTAACGGCTTTCTACCAGCTGTTTCCTTTAGCAGTTGTTCATTTCAAGTAGGTACCAACGCTGCTGTGCATGTGAGATGCTAAAAAGCAATTTCAATTCTTTGCTTAAAATTGAAATCTGTAATTTTTTTTGCATTTTTTCTAAGGGCTCTTCAAAATCTACATAGCTCTAAGGCTAATTTCATAGTACCCTTTCTGGTCTCTTTTTCAGAAAAAAAAAATCTTTTGAAGATTATACACAGAATGGTACAAAACCTCAAGTTTAATTAAGCTTTAGCAAAAATATCCTTTAACCATTACATTTGTTTCTTGCTTTATTCCCTCATAGCCTGCAACTCTTCTGAAGCACACTTTAAAGTAGAGATTCAGTAGAGCCATTTAGAATAGTCGTTACTGTAGATTAAATAACTATTCCCATCTGGATCATGAAATATATAATCTGTATTTCTCTCTGGATAATAAATACAGTAAGTAACTACTTAACATCCCTGAGGCCATCACTTGTGTCTGTTCTGGTGGGTTTTTCTTTATTATCTATCAATGAGGTCTTTTCATTAACTCTTTCTTTGCAAAGAAATTTGTCCTATAGGTTTATTGCTACTAAGAAAGGCATTATCCTGGTTCCTATGTCCTCAGCAGGCTTCTGATGTATAGTGACGTACAATAATGATGGTTGGAATTTATTGAGAACTTACTATGTTGTTGGCCCCAGACCACAAGGAAATGCTAAATGATTTCAATCTTAAATGATTTCTTTTCTAAAACCATTGTAGAGCTATTTTTACCCAAACTGAGATTTACACTCCTATGGCCTGTAAGTGGTGAAACTGAGATTCTAATCCATATTTATTTGACTCAACTTCTTCCCTGCTAAATCAGGGGCTCTAAAAAAGGGTGAGCACCTCAGGGGCTGTGCTGAATGATTCTGTGATTCTGGGGAATGATATTGGGGTACAGGGAAGAATGAATTAGATACTTATTTTGATAAATCTTCTTACCTTTTTAAAATTTGTTTGTGTTTCACTGCATAGAAGATAAATCAATACAATCATGTATGAAATAGCTGCAAAAGTTTACAGGTTTGGGGAATGCACACTTTTTTTTTTTCTGATAAGGTTTTCCACCCCTGAAATGAGTCCAGCATTTTACCACAGCCTTAGAAGAATGAAGGCAATTGCACCATCCACACAAAAACGGTAGCACATGAAATGGACAGTGACAGTTAATAGGATCCAACACTCAAAACCTGTTTAAACTGACAACAGTCTTTTGATAAAGTTTTTTGTTGTTGTTGTTGTTTGTTATTTTTTTTTGTCCTTATCTCGACTACAACTTAAGAGAAGCTCCATATTCAGGAGGTATTCTTTCGTGGGTTAAAGGGATTTTTTCTCCACTCTAAGTGAATAGATGCCAGGGCCACTTGCCTTCTGCTGCTTGTTCCTACCACTTAGTCTCCGCTGGCCTTGGACCTGCGGGCTTTGCTGCTGACTCTGCTGCCTGCAACTCCCAGGTGAATTGCCCATGATGCACTGCTGCCCCGGTCATGCTGTCTCCAACTTGGCAGAGAAGGCTGTGGTGACTTTGATCGCCTTGGGTGCTAATTATTCCCTGCAACTAACACAAAGTTGTTTTGTGTACCACAATCTATCCCACAGGTTGGTTGCAGAGAAGAGAAGGAATTGCAGGGAAATTATAAGTTATGAAAATAAAAAGATGCTATTTATCACCAGAAACCAAGGAGAAAGGAAAATCCTTATTTCTTTGTCTTAGGGATCTCATCATTTTCTTCCACTATCTCTTCTTAATCTTCTATTTTAATTAAGAGAGAAAGTGGGGAGAGGGGAACCTTACTTCAACCCCTCATAATGTACTCTTTCCTTTCCCTTTAGGAATGCCCAATCTCGAGTCCACTGATGTGGTCTCATATCTTACCACACCAAAATAATCCACATATATAATAAATCCCAGAAGGAAATATCCAGAAATTTAAGTCATGAGGACTCCAAGAGATCACTTTAGAGTGGAATTTATATTCTAAGTGCTGTTTCCGAAAACTTTTTCCATGAGTAGGAGGTAAAAATATGTTGCCTGTGTTCTGCGGGGAATGCTGGGATGGAACCCATATGCACATACTCTTCTCCAAAGGACAGCCATTCATTGTGGAATTTAAATCCATGCTAAGCAAGAGAAATATTATTTAGAAACCATGTTATTTGCAAAGATTGCTGTCACAATGTAAATAACATTTTATAAAACTATCGAAGTTTTTGTTTCTTCACGTAGCATTTCCCTTCTATCAGCTTCAGTTTGGTTAAATTCACCAGTGTCTTCTTTTGACATCTAGTTTGGGTCAGGAACTAAAATACTGAGTATATTTCATAAAACAGGGCTTGTCCTCAAGTACCTTACAAACTAGAACAGATACATATAAACTACTAAAACACAGTATATTAAGTTATATAGTTATATGAAAAGCTTTGCAAGTATGCCACAAAATCAAGGCATGTTTTTTCTTGGAGGAGAAGAAAATGGCTTATGGAGGAGACAATAGTGGTGCCAGGACAGGAAAGGAATCACAAGGCAGGACTAGAGGGAAGACAGAGCATGAAAGTCAAGATAAAACTGCTCCTTGCTCACAGGTCTCAACTTAAAGTATCCCATTTCTGTCTAAAATTGACCCTCTGCCAATAATCACTTCCAAAATTAGAACTTGTTTCTTATACTGAGTGATAACAGTAACCATACTCCTCATTTGGAAGTTTTCCTATTCTATCTAGCCTTAAAGTTATTTTTTTAGCTATATAGGTTCAACATTTCCTCAAGAGAGGAGATTATATACAGACTGACAGAGTCTCACATATGTGGGGAAATGTTTCTCTCCAACCCATGGGACCCAGCATGGGGATTTGCATATGGCACACATTTACACAAGGTTTGTTGATTACAATAAAGTCCAGGTCCCCGATCATGTGGAAAGCCACATATAGAATTGGAAAACTCTAATGTTGGCATTATATTTGGGAGAAAATGCAAAATCAAAACTGAAGAGAGTAGCATAAAACAAAGTATTCCCCATACACGCTCCTTGCAAGTCTTATTCCCATCAGGAATTTTTGCAGGAATCACTACCTCTCAAGTCTTTGATCACATGTCTGTAAAGAGGACATAGCTATTTCCTCCTCCTTCCTGAAAAATTCATTATGAGGAGAGAACAGGGGAAGAGGTAGGAGCCGGATCACAGGCCGGGATGTTAGCATTAGGGAGTGTTTTCTAGGGCTGTCATAATAAAGTAGCATCAATTAAATGCCTTAAACAACAGAAATTAATTTTTTAAAAATATTCTGAAGGGTATCAAGATGGATCAAGATGCCTGCAGGGTTGGTTTCTTTTGAAGCCGCTCTTCATGGCCTGAAGGTGGCCATCTTGTTGTGTTGCCAGGGTCCTCCCTCTGCGCATGTCTGAGTCCTAATGTCCTCTTGTTATAAAGACACCAGTCATACTGTATTAGGGCCCATTCTAATGGCTTCATGTTAACATATCTCTTTAAAGACCCTATGTCTAAATATAGTCATATTCTGAGATACTGCGGATTAGAACTTTAACATATGAATTCAGTCCATAGCTAAGGGCGCCAGTGTGGGAAGAAAAGATAAAAGCAGAACAGGGACTAGAGTGCCTCAGGGATCAGTATGACAGAGACTCAACTGGGATTAGAGCTGGAGACACGTGGGGTTTACTGAAGGAACGGATGACCAGCAAGAGAGTGTCAGTACAGTGTTAGAGGTCCAACCAGGAGAACCAGGTTTCCAAATCTCTTTTCAAGGTTCTTGTCTTCTAATAGGTGCAAGTCAATCAAGGTGATGCTCACACACATCTACTGGGAAAACAGATGGTGAAGTTGGGTGTAGGAACGGGTGCTTCTGGCCTTGTTAACAGGCCTGGGGTGGAGGAAATATGAAGCCACTACACCAGGAGTTGAGGTTTTGGTAACCTAAGGAATTGACAAAATTGCCAAAGCCACAGGGGCTAAGAGAGAAGCAAGGCTATTCATGTAAAGATGTGGCCCCAGGTGTAGCCAGCTAGCCTGGCAGCTGTGGAGGCAGAGCCAAGGGGAGATTACCCAGGCAGCAGCGTAGTGGGGACAGGACTTCTCACAGGCAAAATGTGACTCATCCTGTGCATGCCCAGTGAGTTGGGAAAGCTCTTGAGCTGGTCCAGGCGAGGTGGCAAGATCCAGACATTGATTCTGCAGCACTGAGTGCTCATAGTATCAACCATTCTCAAGACACAAGTCTTCCTTTTAAGGCCCAGGGGTCTGTTTAATAAGATGTGGTGTCAACTCTAGTTTTGAATTGGTGAAGATTTTCAGGCAAGGTAAAATAATAGGTCACCAGAACTGGAAATGCTTGCCTTCAGAGAAGTGATCTTTAAACTTAAACATATATCTGAATCCCCTGGAGGACAGGTGGGACAGATTGTTGGGCCCCAACACCTAGAGTTTCTAATTCAGTAGGTCTGGAGCCAGGCCTGAGAATTTGTATTTCTAGCAAGTACTTGGGTGATGCTAATGCTTGCCCTTCTATGGAACACACACTGCTTTAAATGAGTGACTTTCAACCCTGGATGTATATTGGGTCGTTTAGGACACTTTAAAAACAAAAATAAAAAACCCAGGCCCAAGTTTCATTCCAATCAATTGAATATAAGTTACTAAAAGTGGGACCCTGGCATCACAACTATTTATAGATCCTCAGAAGATTCCATTACAGGCATTCCTGAGATCAAGTTGTTTCAAATTTCCTTAGTTTCATGATTTGGTGGGAAATGATTGCCTGCCAGTGGCATGGAGAATGTTGGGCTGCATACTGCTTATGACATTGATTAGCTATATTCTCATTTTACAATTGAGGAAATACAGACAGATTTACAATCATAATTTTATGACAACAGAGTATAGAGTTAAGGACCTTCTAATGATCTGAAGTGACTAAATTCATTAAAAGTAAGAGTTGTCCCAGGATTGGCTGAAAAATGTTTAGGCCAGGATATTGATAATAATGGAACAGCTAATCCTGCTTCTCTTAATAGGAAAAGATGAAAAATGAAGAGAACAGATTTATAGAATCATGTTTTAATTTAAACCACAATCTGAGCCTAGCATTCATTCATGCCACAGTTGAAACATCATGGGAGTGTGGGAATTCTGCTAATGCTTAATTTCTCTGTGCCTGTGCAAGGGATATCATAGCAGAAGAAGAGATGTTGCTTCATGGAAAAGTAATAAAAGGCCAACAATAATGTTCTATTAGATCATCTGGACAATGGGTAGTAGCTAATGTATTATATGGTGAGAACAAAACAAAGTTTAGTATCTTATGTCACCATGGAATTTTTTTTTCCTGTTTGTGAGATGCATACAGCTACCAATTACCAATCCTAGAAATCATCACAATTACCATGGAGAAAAAGCCCACGACCATTTACCAGCATTGACAGGTCATGCAGTATGTTCCACTGAGAGCAAAATCGCTACCAGTTTTGGCAGTGGGGAAGTGATTTGCTGCTTAGCACTTGCTCTCCAGTCACTGTGCTGCAAACCAAGAAATAAATAAGGTTTAGTGATGTAGAGAGCAATAAATAGCACATAAGAAGTGAGAATTGCTTTAATTTCCTCAGTGCTAGTCCAAAAGTCAGAAAATGTTCTTGAGCTCCTTAAAGGGGGCAAAGGATTTGGGAGACTGGCTTTGGCTGCTGGTGTTTTCAATTCGATTTTCCTTTACAGGTTGAAAAAAGCCCCCAGAGTGAGGTATTCATGTGAAAGCAAAATGAAGCATTAATGGAAGTTTAGGAATCAAATTAATTTTCTTCATGACCTAGTATTGCACTCGCTTTTGGCTGTTGACCAGGCTTTCCTCCTGTCCCTTCTTCCTGCCCAGGAGACGTTCCTGCCCTTTTAAGATCTCCATCCTCCTCTCTTTAGCCAATCCATAAGGAGAGCTGGTGTAGGTCCATCCGTGGGTCTTATTTCTCTGGTGAATGCATGATATAGGTGTGGCATGTGCTGAAGTTCTGGCCAGGGAAGGAGGAGAGAAGACTGCCAGGAAAGGCTACTTGATTGAAAGGAGGCAGGCAGACATCTTTTTCTTGGATGTGGTTATGGCTCCACTGTCACCATCCTGGATCTCTAAGGGTGCTATTCCGAGAAAAAATGCAGAATGGAAAGATGATACTGCTAGGCCAGTGAATCAGCTGTCCCTGGAGAACTCCTAGTTACAGGAGATGATAAACGCCTCATTGTGTAAGTCAGTTGAATTGGGGTTTCTTATTCCTTGCTGCACAGAGCACAACTGCTCCATTTGGTTTTCTGACTATATTTTGTGAGAGTTAAGCCAACATTTGCCAAGATGGAAAGATATTACAGAAAAACCAATATATCATATCACCATACTGCTTTACGATTCCTTATAGAACCTGTTCTTTAATTTAAAAATAACTTCCTGTCCTATGCTTTACTTTTATTTTTCTTTCCATTTAACTTAATCTTAGCAATTATCTTGACAGATTTAAGGTAAAGTACTTCATTCATGAATTAAATTTGATTGACAGTTTTAATGTGTGGAAGAGGTTACGATGTGACTTTAGCATTAATAAACTTTTAAGCTTTACATAATACAAACCAAACACACATTTAAAAAATGGATCCCAAGCCAGGAAAATCTCCTTAAGTATTATCAGGAAAAACTGTCTTCAAAATCAGTCTTAGTTGCTGTTAATGTTTATTTAAGACTTTTTCATATTTATTTTTAATAAACTTTTAAGGTTATTATTTATATATAATAAGATTACAAGTGTGCAGTTTGATAAATTTCAGTAAATGTACATACTCATATAATCACTAACCCAATCAATCATCCCAGAAAATTCTCTTTTCCTCTTTTGGGGTCAAGCCCATCTCTTCATCCCCCAAACAGCCTCATACCAAGCAACGAGGTGACCTATCATTGTAGATTAGTTAGGCTGGTTCCATAACTTCATTCTGTGAAGCAGATATTACTCTTTTGTGTCTGGCTTATTTCTCTCAGCATTACATTGTTGAAAGTCTTCCATGTTGTTAAGTGTATTGTTTGTTCCTTTTGATTTAGGACTAATATTCTATTGTATGGGAGTACCACAACTCACTTATCCATTCATCTGTTGAAGGACTATGGGCTCTGGTATTTGCTATTGGGAAGAAAACTGCTGTAGGTTCATGTACAAATTTTTGTGAACATTCCTCACTCCCTGGATCATTTGGTAAATCTATGTCTATCTTTGTAAGAAACTGCTGAACTGTTTTCCAAAGTGGTCCTACCATCTTATATTCCCATGAGCTATGTATAAGAGTCAAGACCAAAGTTAACATGGTTATCCTTTATAATATCAGTGATTACAATGAGTGTGGTCTGATTCTCATTGTGATTTTAATTTGTATTTCCCTAATGACCAGTCGTGTTGCACTCTTCCCTTTTCGTTTCCTTCCCCCATTCCCCTCTTCCTTCCTTCCTTCTTTCCTTCCTTCCTTCCTTCCTTCCTTCCTTCCTTCCTTCTTTCCTTCTTTCCCCCTTTCTTTCCTTCCCCCTTTCCCTCCTTCCTTCCTTCCTTTCTTCTTCTTTCTCTTTCTTGCTTTCCATTTACATATCATTATTCTAAAGTCTGTTCAATTTTTGTCTCTTGAAATTGGATTGACTGTCATCTTGAATGGTAATAATGCTTGATATAATTTGTACACTATTCCTTTTTCAAATATGTATATTGCAAATATTTTCTCCTAGTATGGCTTCCTTTTAAAAATCCATTTTCTTAATGACATCTTTTGAAGAGCAGGTTTAAATTTTGATGAAGTCCAACTAACCAATTACAAAAAGCAATTTTTGTGACCTGAGAAATATTTACCTACTATAATGACATGAGTTTTTTTCTGCAAGTTTTCTTCTAAGGGGTTAATATCCAAAATATGTTAAGAGCTCTTTTATCTAAAAGAGCAGAAAATCAAATAACCCCACTAAAAATGGGCAAAGGACCCGAACAGATTTTTTTTTTGGTGAAGAAGACATATAAATAGCTAAGAAACGTATGAAAAGTTGCTCAAACTTACTAATCATCAGGGAAATACACATGAAATTCATCATGAGATACAACCTCAAACTCCTTAGGATGGCTATTAGCAAAGACACAAGGACTGTTTTCAAGGATGGGGAGGAAAAGGGACCCTGATACACTTTTAGTTGGAAAAAGACTAGTGCAACCATTGTGGAAAGCAGTAGGAGATTTCTAAAGAAATTAAAAATAGAATTGTCCTATGACTCAGCAGTCCCTCTCCTGGGCATATACCCAAAGGAGATGAAATCAGCACTTTGTATAAAGATATCTGTATTCCCATGTTCAACATAGCATTATTCTCAATACTACCTAAGTGTCTGTCAATGAACACATGGTGGAAAAAATGTAGTTTATGTACAACAGAATATTATTCAACTTAAAAAAATATGATCATGCATTTGGCACAGTGTGGATAATATGCTAAGTAAAATATGCCAGATTAAAAAAATTATTGCACTTATATGTGGACTCTTAAAGTCAAATATACAGAGAAAGAATAAAACTGTGGTGAAGGGAGAAATTAGGAGATGTAGGTGGAAGGATACAAAGTAGTAGATATGTAGAATGAACAAGTCTAAAGCTCTAGTGGACAACATGAGGATTATAATTAATAAAATTGTATTAAGCATTTTTGTTTGATAGATAGCTAGAAGCTGCTCTTATCACACACACTAAAGTAGCTATGTGAGAAGACAGGTATATTAATTTACTTACCCATTTTACCCATCCAAATGTATTCCATAACATCATGTTGCAAACCTCAAAATATACAATAAAATGTTTTTTAAAAGCATTATTTTTCCTAGAAATTTTATACTTTGGCTTTATGTTTAGTTCTATTATCCAAATTAAATTTTTATAGGTGATTGGTTATGTAAGGGTTCCAGAATCACTTTGAAAAATAGGAATTTTTTATCACCATTTGTTGAAAGGAATATCTTTTCTCCATTGAACTACATTAGCGCCTTTGTAAAAAAATAACTGAATGTGTATGTGTGGATTTATTTCTGGGGTCTCTGTTCTGTTCTACTGATCTATTAGTCTGTGTTTATACAAACACCACTCTTGATTAAAGTAAGTGTTTATAATAAATTCTGAAATCAGGTAGTGCAATTCTTCCAATTCCTTCTTTTACAGAATTATTTTGGACATTTTAAGTTCTATTCATTTCCATTTAAGTCACAGAATCATCTCATCAACTTTTGAAAAGATGTCTACTAGAATTTTGATTGACATTCATTGGCTATTAATCAAGACAAGGAGACCTGACATTTTAACAACTTTAAGTCATCTAATCCATGGATGTGATATATTTCTCCATGTATTTAAACTTTTTATTTCTGTGATCAATATTTTGTTCTTTTTAGTATATAGAATTCCAGATCTTTAATTAAATATTTTCCTAAGTATTGTAAGTTTTCTGATACTGTTGCAAAAACATTTTCCAATTCTTTTTTGTTTAAATTATAGATAAAATTGATTTTATATATTGACTTTGTATCTCATAACTTTTCTGCACTCACAGTTTAATGTAAAAAAGTTTTAATAACAAAAATAATTGAAATAAAACTACCTTAAACACTCACGTGCCCATCACCTGGATGCTCTGATTAACCTTTTGCAGTATCTCAAATAAATCCATTTATTCTTTAATTTTACTTATCTTATTTTGATACTTTTTAAGTTGCAGACATCAGTATACCTCATCTCACATATTCAGTGTTTCATTAACTGCAATTTATTACTCTATATTTACTATGTTTTTTAAAAAATCTCTTTTCAGTGAAATGTACTGATATCTTTTGACAAAACACATCATATCTATGTTCTATTAGGTTCCTTCTAAGCCAATCTCTGCTCCTCATCTCCAGAAGGCACTGTTTTTTTTTTTAAACCATACATTTATTAAGCCTGTTTTAGAACCATATACAAATACACTCATACAGTATGTATTGTTCTGGGGAAAATTTCCTTCAGTCAGCATGATGTTTTTTAGTTTATTCCATGTTGTCATGTGAATCTTTTCTTTTTAGAATTGCAGATGTTGTTCCATTGTATGAATACACCAGAGTTTGCTTATCCATCCTTCTATTAATGGACTCTTGCACTGTTTGCAATTTTTTGTGCCGTGAGTAAAGCTATGAGCATTCTTGTGGAAGTTTTTATGTGGAATATGCTTTCATAGCTCTTGGGTAAATACCTAAGGGTAGAATTGTGGGGATAGGTCTATGTTTGGTTATATGAGAAACAGCCAGGCCCATTTTCCAAAGCAGTTTTAACATTCTACACTCCCATCAACAATGTATGGAATTTGAGGTTGCATTAAGCCCTTGCCAACATTTGGCGTTGTCAATCTCTAATTTTAGCCATTTCAGTGGGTGTGTAATGGTATCTCATTGTGATTTTGTTACATTTCCCTAGTGACTAATTATGTTTAGTTCCTTTTCATGTGCTTTTCTTCTTTGTGAATGTCTGTTCAAGATTCTGGATTATTAAAAATTTGGGTTTTTTTTTGTTATTGATGAATATGGATTCTTTATATTCCCTGGATAATAATATTTTGACAGATGTATATTTTGTAAATATTTTTCTCCCAAATATTTGTAAACGTTTTTCCTGTTGTTTTCTTAAGGTTTCTTTTGATGGATAGGATTCTACATTTTTCTATTAAATTTAACATTATTTTTTTCTTCATATTTATTGTTATTTGTGCTTAATTTAAAGAATCTTTACCCAATTCCAGGTCATTAAAATACTCTTTTATGATTTCTTCTGGACACTTGTAATGTTTTAGAATTTATGTATTTAAGTCTTTGATTTATCTCAAAATTTTAAACACAATATAAGGGCAGGGTTGAGTTTGTCCCCCACCATCCCATATATATGTATATTTACTGTAGTGTCATTTGCTGAAAGCCTTCCATTTCCCCATTAAATTGCTTTAGCATTTTCGTCAAGAGTCAATTGACAGTATAATTGTGGGTCCACTCAGGGATTTCTATTCTGTTCTAATGGTTTCATTTATCACTGTAAATTTATAATTTCTGAAGTCAAGAAGTATAAGTCCTCCTATTATTTTTTTAAAGTTTATTTTGTACATAACATTTCTGAATGAATTTTAGAATCAGCTTGTCAATTTCTAAAAATGAGACTGATGAGACCAATTGAGATTACTTTGACTGAGTTGGTCTGTATGCAAAAACCTGATATTTTAATATTGAATCTTCTGATCCATAAAAAGGGCATATCTCTCCAATTATTTAGGTTTCTTTTAGTTTATCTCATCAGAATTATTTTTCATAGGACATGTCTTTGCATCTTTTGTTGAACTTATTTCTAAGTATTTTGTTTCTGGTGCGAATATATATGGTGTTACATTAATAATTCAACTTTCAAATTGATGATAATTATCATAGAAAGGTTAATAGATTTTTGAAAATTGTTATGGTTTGGATGTGATGTGTCTCCCAAAAGCTCATGTGTGAGACAGTGCAAGAAGGTGTAGAGGACAAATGATTGGTTCATAAGAGCTTTAACCCAATCAGTGAATTAATCCCCTGATGGGATTAACTGAGTGAGGTGGAAACAGAAGGCGGGTAGGGTGTGGCTGGAGGAGGTGGGGCATTGGGGGCGTGTTTTGGGGTTATATCTTTTGTATCTGGCAAGTGGAGTCTCTCTCTGTTTTCTGATTATCATGGGAGTTTCTTCCCTCTGCCCCCACTCTCCTATGACTATTTTCACCAATAGTCATTGTGCATCTTACCTTGAGCACCGAGGAATGGAACCATCTCTCTATGGACTGAGACTTCTGAAACTGTGAGCCCCCAAGTAAATTTTTCCTCCCCTCCAATTGTTCTTGTCAGGTCTTTTAGTTTTGCTAATTGTTTCCCTGCTTGTTCACTTTTATGTCTTTCTTTGGCCTTATTGCCTCACCAGAATGCCAATATAGTTTTGAATAGAAGTAATGGACTGCACATCTTTTCTTGATGTTAAGAAAGACTGTTGAATCTTTCACCAATAGTCATTGTGTTGGCTGTAGCATCTGTTTTTTAGAGGCACCTTTGTAAGGTGGAGGAAATTTCTTTTATTCCTTGTTTGATGCATTTTTATCATGAAAAGATATTAAATTTTTCAAATGATTTTTTCTGCAAATATTGAAACAAACATGGGTATTTCTCCTTTATTTTAGGATGGTAATATATACTGATTAACTTGTGAATATTAAACCAATGCTGTATTTCTGAGATAAACCCCATTTTGCCATTAAATAGTATTCTTTTTTTGTTGCTCTGTCCTATATCTTAGTACTTTTGGTAACTTCTTTATATCTATTAATGACTAGTATTAGCTTAAAGATTTTGCTTGTTTTTTTGTTTTGTTGTGAGGTTTATTCAGGTTGTGATATCTTATAAAATAAATTGGAAAATGGTTACACTCCTTTATTTTCTGTGTTAAGTTTGGCAATATTTCTTCCTTAAATATATAATGATTTCACCAGGGAAACAATTTGTACTTGGAATTTTTTTGATGAAGTATTTGGGTATCAATTTTATTATTAGATATAGAGCTAGTCAGATTCTTTATTTCTTCTGGACTTGGTTTTGTGTAAATTATGTTTTTAAGGAAATTTATCTAGTTCACCTAAAAAAAGAACAAAAGTAAGTGCAATTAAATAAATTAGAAAGATAATAACAAAATCAGTAAAATAGAAAACAGACATGCAAACAGAAAATTAATAAATACCAAAAGTTAGGTTTTAGAAGATTAATAAACTTGATAAACCAGAAAGAAAGCACAAATTATAATTATCATGAATGAAAGAAAAGACATTACCATAGAAGAGGATAATAAGGGCTTATGATGATTATAATAATAAATTTGACTTCAATTTGCTGTCAAATTTTGGTCTTTGATCCATTTTAAGTTAAATATAATATATAGAGTAAATTAAAGTTGCACCCTCATTCCTTTGTATGTAGCTATCCAGTATTTCCAGCACATGTATTGAAGGCACTTCTGCACGAAATGGTTTTTGTACCTTTGGAGAAAATCAATCGACCATATCTGTGGGGAGTTATTTCTGGAATCTCTCTCCTATTCTATTGGTGTCTATGTTTAAGCTTATGATAGTACTATATTGTTTTGGTGACTGAAACTTGGAAGTTAGTTCTATAATTGAGGAAATATGAGTCCTACAACTTTGTTCTTCAAAGTTATTTTAGATTATCCTAGAACATTTTATGAATGGGATCATGCAACATGGATTTGTGTGAGTCTATATTCTTCCAGTCAACATAATATTTTTTTTTATATATATATATTTTTTTAGTTGTATGCAATCTCTTTTATTATTTATTTTTATGTGGTGCTGAGTATCGAACCCAGTGACTTACGCATGCCAGGCAAGCGCTCTACCACTGAGCCACCGCCCCAGCCCTCAACATAATATTTTTGATGTACATCCATGTTGCTTCATGTTGCATTATTTTACTTTTATTTTAACTGTTCAATAGCTGTCTTTTGTAGGAACATCTCACAGGTTTGTATTCTGTTGTGTATTCTATGTATTAAATGAACACCTGGGCTGATTCTAGTTTTTCAATATTATGAACACTGCTACAAACATTCTTTTATAAGGCTTTTTGTAGACATGTATTTTAAATTTTTCAGACAAACACAGGAATAGACTCTCTGGGCTGTAAAGTAGATGCATTTTTTAATTCTTTAATTACCATTGTATTTTGAGATAATTATAAATTTGCATTCAATTTGAAGAAATAACAGAGAATTTGAATGGACTCTTTATCCTGTTTACCCTGGTGGTAACATCTTGAAAGACGATAGTCCAATATTACATCCAAGATACGGGCACTAATTGGAATCAAAATATAGACCAGCTCCTCACCACAATGATCCCTCATATTTTCCCCCTACAGTGGCATCCACCATCCTCTTTGCTGGTTGGCCCCCATTCTTAACTCCTTGGTTGTTGTCACAACCAACCTGTTTTCTATTTCTATAATTTTATCACTTTAAGAATATTACATAAGTTGAATCACCCAGTATGTAACATTTGAGGATTGATCTTTTCACTCAGCATAATCTCCAGATAATCAACCAAGTTGTTAAAGATATCAATAATTGCTTTTTCTTAAATGACTGAGTAGTATTGTATTTGTTTAATTTTTGAGAAACTACTAAACAGTTTTGCAAAGTGATTGTACCATTTTATAGTTTCACCAGCAATTTATTTCTTATTTATTGTTTCTCTTTCCCCAGTAAAATTTCTTATGTGTTCACTCATTAAGACCATGCTTTTCTTTGTTTGAATGTATTTCTTTCAGTTATTTGAACATATTTATAACAGCTACCTTAATATATTATCAGCTAAATATACTGCGTCATGGTATGTTTAATTCTATTGACTATTTTTACTTTCTTCATCATGGATCACATTTTCCTGTGTCTTTGAATAGTAGTTTTGTAATATTTTGGAAATTGTCTATGATATTGAATTCTGTTTGCTCCTTCTGTGAGTAATAGTTTTGATCTAGTAGTAATTTCAATTATTGGCTGACCATCCTGTATTGGCTTGCTTTATATTTTGTTGAGAGTTGATTTTTTTTAGTTGTAGATGGACACAATATCTTTATTCTATTTATTTATTTTTATGTGTTGCTGAGGATCGAACCAAGTGCCTCATGCATGCGAGGCAAGCGCTCTACCACTGAGCCACAATCCCAGCCCCTTGAGAGTTGATTTTTGAAAAGTCCAAGGCGCTTCTCAAAACCCTTTTATTTAGCGGTACTCTCTCCTCTGTAACACTTTTTTTTTGGTACCATTGATTGAACTCAGGGGCTCTCAACCACTCATCCACATCCCCAGCCCTATTTTGTGTTTTATGTAGAGACAGGGTCTCACTGAGTTGCTTAGCGCCTCACTGTTGCTGAGGCTGGCTTTGAACTCGCGATTCTCCAGTCTCAGCCTCCCAAAGTGCTGGGATTACAGGCATGCACCACCGCGCCTGGCTTCTGTGGACACTTTTGAAACTTGGTTTTATCCTATTATGAAGTGATTGAACGTGACACCTGCTCTAGAATATTGTGTTTTCTATCATGGTACATGCCTTTTGTTGTCTGTCTGGATACCATGTGACAGAGGATGTTAAAGAGATTTCCAGACTCTGGCTGGGTAGATGATTAAATTTTCCCAGAACTACTTAACTTATAGCATGTCTTTTACTCTCTTAACATTATAGCAACTGTTTTCTTGGAAGCCTCATGTAGTTTCACAGTGTGACCTTGGCCCCAGACTTGTGCAATTGACTGGGCCCATTTCCTTCCTCTCTAATCCCCTGCCTGGAACATTTCAGCCATTCTAGTGGCTCCAGATTCTGATTTCTGACTCCCTACTTCTCTGGGCCACTGTGCTTATCTTAGAATCTAGCTCTTTGTACCATGAATGGAAAGTTGTCCTCCAGCAAGGTGATTCTGGAGCTCCTTTGTGAATTATCCAGCTGTCAAGGACTATGATCTTGCCTTGTCTGTTTTCCAATATCTTCACTATTTGTCCAGTTTTGTGGTGGTTTAATGTAGGTGGGCTCATCTCCTATCAGTTGCCCCATTCAATCATGGCTGGAAGTGAAAACTCAGAGTTCACATTTTTTAACCTCTTCTTTCATATTTTAAGTATTCTGTTTGATTTATGTGTATTCCTATCTATTTTAATGGAGGAAGAGTACAAATTGCAGCTAAAAGATAACACTTAGTGTGCCATTTGAATTATAGAAATTTGGAGTTGAAAGGAGTGTTTTTGCCTTCATTGATTTTAACTTACTCCAGTAATGAATGAAGAAACAGGGTCCAGAGAGATTGATTTATTCAAGGTTGCACAGGTTGTTAGTGACTTAAAGCACCTGTTCTTAGAGGCAATGAATACCATAAAACTGTACCATGGTAATGAGTAGAAGCGGCTTTATCTGTGCACTATATATGAAAAATAAAAGGATTTCAATGCTAAGCATTTTAAGAGTGTAAAGATTGCAAAAGGAATGCTTAGCCTGGCTAAACTGCTTTCAAGTTTCCAAAATCCCTTTAGTCATACTCTTTTACATAAAGCATCAAATGTGCTAATTATAAAAGAGTCAGATCTACCAACCAAAATCTCTCTACTAGGCAAAATTATAAGTAATAAAATAAAGTTCTTTAAATAATTCTGCTTTTGTCCACCACCAATCCCTCAAATAGTAAATACTGTCATTTTGACATTTTCTGAATTTGACATAAAATCTGTATCATATAAATTGGTACTTCAGTTTTAACCACCAATGTTTCAATACATTCACTGAAGGTAATTTAAAATTTGCTTTCTAAACTAGTTCATATGTCTAAATCTCAAGTTTCTGATTCTTATTTTATTAAGCTGCTTTGTAGAAGATTGCTTAAAATATCAGTAGGCCCTATCTTCAAATCTGCTTTATCAGAGTGGTATATACTATGGCATATATGTTCCCTGAAGCATAATGCAAAAGGAAAGGAAGAATATAAATTTGAACATTTTCTTAAAAGATCACCTGCTGGGCTGGAGATGTAGCTCAGTGGTAGAGCACTTGCCTAGCATGTGTGAAACCTTGGGTTTAATCCCCAGTATCCCCCTTACCCCCCAGAAAAAGATCACCCACAGAGTAACTGCCAATAAAAGTGTTAAAACACAGAGAAATTAAAAACAACTGCAAGCCAATACATTTTTAAAATACTCACTGTGTGCAGAGAATGAGATGTTCTTCAGAAATAGAAAATTTATTTAAAAGAGAGAGAACACGGCAAAAATAACCGGCTAGAAAACACAATGGAAAATAAATCCTATTTGATAGTAATAAAATACTATAAAACTAGGAATGAGGGGGCTGGGATTGTAGCTCAGCGGTAGAGCGCTTGCCTGTCATGCGTGAGGCCCTGGGTTCGATCCTTAGCACCACATACAAAGCAATAAAATAAAGACATTGTGTCCATCTACAACTAAAAAAATATTAAAAAAAAAAAAACTAGGAATGAGGGAATGTGTGGACACTTCATAGAGACAACCATTCTGTTGAGGGAAATAAAAAGAAAAGATTCAGCATTCATAGATGGGAAAGCTCAGTACTGTATCAATGTCAATTTTCTGCAAATAATTTTTAAATTCAATGCAATTTGGCATAAAATCATGATGGAAGTTTTTTTATTTTGACCTTATTCAGTGTTAAAGACAAAGCACATTGCCAAAAATTAAAAGATATGATGAACTTTGAAGAAAAAATTGCATTTTATTTGAGAAATGATTACCATATTTAGATTCTTAGGTGTTTTTCAAATCTTAATATAAAATGATGAATAATCCATAGAAAAAGTGACAAACGACATGTATAAGCAATTCACTCAATGACTTTGTTAAAGTATTAAAAGTCTTCTATTTCACTATTCAAAAATAGACAAATTAAATAATAATATCACTAAAAAATGTTAAAAGCCAAATTGGTAAAGGTGTAAAAAAACCACTTAATGTTGGCAAAGCTTTGGGAAAGCAAATGTTTTCGTTATCTCTGCCATGAGTATAATTCAATTTGACAACACCACAGTACACCAACTTAACTCCTTCTAAACCAGTCACTCAACTCTGGGAATTTATGGTGAGGAAATCATCAGAGATATTCTCAAGAATTTCAAATCAATAATTTTCATAACAAACTTATTTATAATGAAAGTATAAATTTTTTAAAAATAAGGTAGGATTTATTTATATAAGGTACATAAATATGTAATAGAATTATAGTCTTTAAAGTTTTCTGAAGCCAGGGCTGGGATTGTAGCTCAGCGGTAAAGCGCTTGCCTCGCATGCGTGAGGCCCTGGGTTCCATCCTCAGCACCACATACAAAGCAATAAAATAAAGACATTGTGTCCATCAACAACTAAAAAAAAATATTTAAAAAAAAAGAAAGCTGATGCAAAAAAAAAAAAAAAGTTGTTTGAAGCCAGGCACGGAGGCGCACACCTGTAATCCCAGCACTTTGGGAGGCTGAGACTGGAGAGTGGCGCGGTCAAAGCCACCCTCAGCAACGGCGAGGCGCTAAGCAACTCAGTGAGACCCTGTCTCTGCATAAAACACAAAATAGGGCTGGGGATGTGGCTCAGTGGTCGAGTGCCTGTGAGTTCAATCCTTGGTACCAAAAAAATAAAATAAAATAAAATGTTGTTTGAAAAGAATAATGAGATAGAAAACGCTCCTTATAAAGTTGTTTATTCAGTATTCTTAATTTTATTTGAAAGTATAAAATATAAAATGCATAAGTTCCAGAGAAATACATCAAAATGTTAACTGGGCTGCTTCTTTTTTTTTATTCCATAAAATTGTTATTAAATATGTTTTTTTTTCTCATGACAAAGTCAATTGGTTAAGTATGAGAATAGTAATTTATAATTACCAAAACACTTCACAGTATAACTTTCACTATGTACAAGATCTCCTCAGTTGCCATTGAACCCACAGACAGTTTTGTTTTCCTTTCCACATTTTTTTATTGGTGCATTATAGTTGTATATGATGATGAGATTTCTTGCATGTTTGTATATGCATTCAATATACCCATATAACTTGGCCAATAAATATCACTCTCCAGCACTTCTCCCCTCTCTCCTTTCCTCTCACCTGCTAGTCCCTTTCCTCTACTGACTTCCCCTTGATTTTCATGGGATCCAACCCCATCTTTGTTTTCCTTTTTCTTTTCTAACTTCCATATATGAGAGAACACATACAATATGATGCTTGACCTAAGTTTGGCTTATTTCACTCAACATAGTGGTCCCAAGTTCTATTCATTTTCCTGAAAAGAACATAATTTTATTTTTTCTTTATGTCTGAATGAAACTCCATTGTGTATATGTTCCACAGTTTCTTTATCCATTCATCCATTGATGGACACCTAGGTTGGTTCCAGAGTTTGGCTATTATGAATTGTGCTGTTATAAACATGAGTATTCACATGTAACCATAGCATGATGACTTTAATTCCTTGGGATAAATACCAAGGAGTAGTATAGCTGGGTCATATGGTGGTCTGATGCCTAATCTTTTGAGGAGCCTCCATACTGATTTCCATAGTAGTTGTACAAATTTGTAGTCCAACCAACAGTGTAAAAGTTTTCCTTTTTCTTTCTCCCCATCCTCTCTAGCATTTATTACAATTAGTATTCTTGATGACTGCCATTTTGACTGGTGTGAGATGAAATCTCAGTGTAGTTTTGATTTGCATGTTCCTAATTGTTAATGATGTTGAACATTTTTTTCCATATATTTGTTGGCCATCTATATTTCTTCTTCTGAGAAGAGTCTCTTTAATTAATTTGTCCATGTATTGCTTGGGTTATTTGTTTTTTTGATGACATTTGGGTTGCTGGGTTTTGTTTTGAGTGCTTTTAGATATTAATCCTCTGTCAGAAGAGTAGCTAACAAAGATTTTCTCCCATTCTGTAGGTTTTTCTTCACATTTTTAGTTGTTTCCTTTGCTGTGCAGAAGCTTTTTAATTCCATGCCATCTCTTTTAACTCTTGGTATTATTTCTGGAGCTTTAAGTGTCCTATTAAGAAAGTGGCTGCCTGTGCCTGTATGCTGGAATGTTGACCCTACGCTTTCTTTTTTTTGAGGGGGTGAGGTATTGGGGATTAAACTCAGGACACTCGACCTCTGAGCCATATCCCCAGCCCTTTTTCATATTTTATTTAGAGATAGGGACTTACTGAGTTGCTTAGCACCTTGCTGTTGCTGAGTCTGGCTTTGAATTCGTGATCCTCCTGCCTCAGCCTCCTGAGCCTCTGAGATTACAGGCATGGGCCACCGTGCCTGGCAAACCTATGTTTTCTTCTAGGAGTTTCATATTAACTGGACGCTTCTAAGGAACATGTTTCTGGATTTCTTTTTCCAAATTTTCTTCAAAGGCATATATTAATTTTGTTATCATTAATTTTATGTGGAAAGAATAGTGAAAGTACAATACACATCTACAACCATAAAATGAGGTCATAGAAATAAAAATAAATAAATGCATAACTATGACTATAAAGAGCTACTTTGTCAGAGAATGTCAACGCAAAATCGTTTATTGTAATGATTCCTATGTAGAATACGATTTTGTCCTCCAGGGGATATTTGTCAATGTCTGAGAACATATTTGGTTATCACAACTAGAGGATAGGGGAGGCTGCTCTTGGCATCCAGTGGGTAGAGGCTAGCCATACTGCTAATCCTCCTACAGTGCCCAAAGACTTATCTAGTCCATATGGCCATAGTGTTGAGACTGGGAAACATAATCAGGCAGAAGATGGTGAGGTTAGGATGCTAAGTGCTGTGTCCCTTTCTTGAGTTGATTGGTAGTTTTCTGAGCTCGGATAACTCACGTGCAATCCTGGGTCTCAGTGCCCACATTCTTAAAACAAAGCTAACAATATCCTGAAAGGAGTTAAGTAACTGAAGAGGAGGCTGGGTAACTAAGTGGAGATAACAGATTGTGAAAGTAAGGATTGGAAGTAAATCCCATTTGAGAGTAAGGAGTAATTACTAGCATTATTTAGTTCTCTTTGCTTTGAGGCAGGCTTATAAGGATTTAGGTATTTTATGAGCGTTCTGAGAACTGTGTGAATCTGACACTGATTCAAATGTGTCTCTGTCTCTATACATTAAACAAAAGAAACAAATTCCAACTGTCATTACAGTGGTCATTAAAAGGCTGTGATAAATTACAAGCACCTATCGCCCTACTCTTCCCATTGTCAATTTGGAATATTTTGAGATTACAGAAAAAGAATTTCTTTCCTACTTGTTTCTACAGACCTCAATTTTCTTGTCCGTTTCATCCTAAGATTTATAAGCTCTCTTTCAAACTAAAACCATTTTTATAGTTTTTGAATAGGAAGTGGATAGATTTTTAAAAGTATTTTGTGGTGATGTTATTTAGAAATCTAGAGCCAAAATTGTATTCTATGATGCTTTATGCACTTACTCATGCCACCTAATAAATTACTTTTCCTTTATTTAAAAAATATTAGGGTAAAAATATGTACCTTAATATCATCCATATTAAGTCCAATAACCCAGACAGAAACTGTAGACAGTGTTTGACATTGACACCTGGTGCTGAGATAGTTCTTTGTCATTAGGATCAGATTCCAGCCTTTAATCAATTATCTGGTCTCTTTTGCCCTCCAAGAGCCACTCTTTCCTTCCAACCAGGCAAATTTCTACTCATTGTTCAGGTGACTCCTGAGGGTCAATCCAAGCAGATCTCCCCAAACCTTCCTCAGCAGAGCTAGGCTCCTACTGTCTGTAACCACAGCACCCTGCACATATCATCCTTATAACTATTTATTTAGTGTTTTGTTTTGTTTTGTTGGTACCAGGTATTGAACTCAGGGATACTCAACCACTGAGCCACATCCCTAGCCCTATTTTGTGTTTTATTTAGAGACAGGGTCTCACTGAGTTCCTTAGTGCCTCACTTTTGCTACAGTTGGCTTTGAACTCGCAATTTTTCCGTCTCAGCCTCCCTAGCTGCTGGGATTACAGGCACGCACCATGGCACCCAGTTTATTTATTCAGCATTTGCCTTCCTTTTCTGACAGTAAGCCCAGGTAGAAAGAGAGGAGAGTGGAATCATACAAACCTTGTTCAGTGTGGTGCACCCAGGCCTTGGTTTCTTGCTGAGGGCATAGTCAGGCCTCAGTAACTACTGAGTTGAGCCAAGCAATGCCTGGTATTCCTATAACCCTCCAAAAGAAATAACTGAAAGCTGATGTCTTCTAATAAAATGAGATATTTAATTTGGACACAGCTTTGTGGCACCTGTAACAATGGAGGCTTTGAGTTGGTCATGGAGAGTGTTAGAAGTTGTTTATTCTGTCAGAGCAGTACTCGCAGCCAGCCTGAAGGGAGAGGTAGCAGAAGGCACTCTGGGCCTCTGCAGGTGCCCTGAGGGCTCCAGGGCTCACCCTCCTGGGGCTCTGCTTCACCCACTGGGTTTCTAGCCAGCAACTTTGTGCCCAGATAATGCTGTGGCGAGAGCACTCACTGTAGACAACACTAGCTGCCTGCGAATCTCAAACCGTTTCCATCACTTTGGGGGACGTTGTCAATTTTTGATACCATCAAAAATCATTTCGGAGACTTCATCATATAGTTTCTTGAGATAAAAATTTTGAAGAAAAGTTGCCTAAATCATTTTGATGAGCAATGGAGAGTCTGAGCTATCAGAAACATGGCTAGTCTCTCCCTTTTGGAATGCGCGCTCACAGGATCTGGGATCCTTAGTACCAATGATCATCAATGCTGGGAAACAGAACAGCCTGGTGACCTGGACCTGCCTTTGTCTTCGACCACATGGCACAGAGCCAAGGAGTCCTATCCTGCCGGCTGATCCTGCAGGACCCTGCGCTCTTCTCAGAGGAACCTGCTCTCCAGATGCAGATTTTGAAAGTTGACTGCCTTTTAAAAAATGTTGATGTCATTATTTGTTTTTATTTTAAAAACATGATATTGTTTTAACTATATTTATGTCTAAAAAACCCATAATTTATATTTCTGCTTATATCCTGTCATACCTGTTTTTATTTATGAAAGAGTGAAGAGTTCCTTAGAATAAGAGTGTTGGGCTAAAACAAGTAAATGAAAAGAATACCAGGTACGGGTGGCGAGCTGATGAAGTACAATTTTGAAATTGGTCCATTAATGGTTAGAATAAAGACACTGAATATTAGAAAGTACCATATGATTGGGTTTAGGAATAGAGTTATGAATTTTTTTCAGCATGAAATACTTCCTGTTGGCTTGTAAGACATGCAGGTAGGCATTAATGACTTGAGAGCATTTGAGCAGAGCATCTTGGTAAGCTAGGCCGGTTATGGGTTATAGGTCTATGCTAGGCACAATAACGTCTCAGAAAAAGATCTGGACCCAAGTGTGGCAGAGAAATGGAGAGACTCCCTATGTTCCCACCCATTTATCGTTCTTACAGCTGCTCTTGTTGTGTTCACAGTGAAGAGTCGTAGATGGTAAAATCACTTCTTTTGTCAAAGGATGTCATGAAGAGTTGGGCTGTAGATTCTGTTTCTAAATCTTGACTCTATTCGCTCTGTGATGTAGGGCAAGGGACTTACCTTCTTAAAGTAGAAGTTTCTCAATCCATAAATGAGGTATAATAATACTTACTGTGAGGTAGTATATGCAGGACAATCTTGGTTATTGTTGCTGTTACTAAATATAATGGGTTGAATTGTGTCCTTCAAAAAGATATATTGAAGCCGGGCGGAGTGGCACAAGCCTGTAATCCCAGCACTTAGGGAGGCTGAGACAGGAGAATCGAGAGTTCAAAACCAGCCTCAGCAATGGTGAGGCGCTAAGCAAGTCAGTGAGACCCTGTCTCTACATAAAACACAAAACAGGGCTGGGGATGTGGCTCAGTGGTCGAGTGCCCCTGAGTTCAATCCCTGGTACCAAAAAAAAAAAAAGATATATTGAATCCTAACCAGCAGTACCTCCGAATGTGACTTATTTGGAAACAGGGTCATTGTGCATGTCATTGGCTAAGGTGCGGTCATGCTGGGATAGGGTGGAGTTCTTAATCTCCTATGACCTTGGCCTTACAAGAAGACGTGAAGACAGGAACACAGGAAGAATGTCTTGTCATGACAGAGGCAGAGACTGAGGTGAAGCAGAAGCAAGCCAAGGAACCCCAATGCTTTCTGCCACCACAGGAGGCTGGAAGAAGCAAGGAAGGTTCTCTGGTGGCCGGGGGTGGTGGTGGTGGCGTAAAGAGGGTTGCCTTGCTGGAAAACAGTTTGAAGCCAGTTAGTTTAGAGTCCTTTGTTGTTGTAACAGCCTTGGGAAATCAACATGGTAATGCTGAAAGTACAGCTCACTTCTTTAAAACCTCCTTGGTTCCTCATGGTCTTCATGTACTAATTTAATTTTTTTCTTATATATTTTCTTTGCTTAGGGTATCTGTTTAAAAATATTGGTTTATAAATATGATTTACAAAACCAGTTCACCAAACGAAAAAAACCAAACGAAAAACAACACAAACAAGGAACAATCTCGTGAGAGGTAAAAAGGAAAATCTCCCTGAAGGTAGGAGAAGAGGAGTGGATGGTAAATAGCATGGAGATAAATAGAAATTGGACAGGAAAACCTTTATTTAGATGAGCACACAAATGAAACCTTTCCTTGCCCATTTATAGCAACCCTGTGTTTAGGGAGGGGATTTTTATATCATAATTTCCACATAGAAACGGAATCTCATTTGTCTTTCATGATAAGTTCTTAAGTTTTGCTGTCTCGTGTACTTTGGAAACATGTCTTTGGGATTGTAGATGTCTTCTTAACCCTTTCTTGAATAAATACATGAGGGTAGGAGGATACTTTGTCTCCCCAGGACAAGTAAATCTGAACAAGACGCAAGTCTTAAATGAGAAGAAAAGACAAGGAGCGCCGTCAAGCCCATGATTCATGCCTGACTCTCAGGCTTGCCCCAAGTCTTGGCATGTCCTCATTTCTCCAACGTCCCAGGTTCAGACTGGCAGGCTGGATTCCTTAGATGGCTCTTTAGACCACTGGAGGATTTGGTCTTAAAAGGATGAGCTGTCAAGAGACGCAGTCTAAGTCAAAAGCATCCATACATGTGCTTAAACTTGAAACTTTATTATTCTGGTTGTACTGATGCTTAATCCAACTATTGTCCCAATTTACTGAAAAATAATGGTTTGGTTTCCTTTTTATTTCTTCTTTTCTTCCTCTAGCCCTCCCTCCTACTTTATTTTTCAGATACTGATGGGGAGAAGAAAGAGGGAAGACCCATAAAGAAAATAAATGAATTCAGTCCTCTACTATTGTCAAAAGAAACACTACTATGTTCTTGGCCATAAGAAAACATGCCACAACTCTTAAATATTAACATTTGTACGGGCATTGCTTATTATTGTTTTTGATTATAGTAAAAATTGACTTATGGCACAACAATAAAATTTTCTTAAAATTGCTTTCTGTCCTTGAGATATCTTTTTAAAAAATCAAGTATGTCGGCAGATCTAGGAATGGGGGAAAAAAAAAAGGAATAGGTCTTTGTTTCAACATTTTAATACACAGGCAATCAAAGCTATTATCTAAGTTTGCCTTAATTTCTGGAGCAAAAAGTTCTTCCAAACTTTGTTATGTACTTAGCCAACACTCATGCGGCACTTTGTTAGGCATTGTTTTAAGGGCTTTTCAAATATTTACTTATTTAATCCTTCTAACAGTTCTCTGACTTAGGCATTATTACCATTAGTCCTATCTTAAGACAAAGAAACCAAGGAACAGACAGATTAAGTAACTTGCCCAAGGTCACACAGCCAGTCTGGCGCTATGGTCAATGTTCTTAACCCCTGTACTCTGCTACTTCACGCAAATCACACTTTGGTTAAAAAAAACTTTTTCTAAGTATTTTCTCAGCAGTCGGAATCTCATGGTAAATTCAAAACTCCCCAAATCCATTTTGTTAAGTGATTTTTTGCCCATCCACTTCATCTTGTATGAAAACTTCTCTCCCATAAACAATTTTCCTTAAATCAATCTCTATGTATAATTTCAAATGGGGTCTTTGTAATCAATATGAAATGTAAACATCTGGGATTTTTCTCTTTGATGGAAAAATGATGTTGATAATCATGTACCTAAGACTTCTTTCTGCCATAAAAGTATTGCATAGCCTCACATCTGAAGTTGGTGTTTGAAAATTCTCCATTTTGTTTGCATTTCTGGGCTGCACTAGAATCAAACAATAGTTGGCATGAAGCAGTGCTGGCCCTTGGTCTGGCCCTTTCTTTAAGAAAGGCGACCTTATCCATAGTTCTTCTCCTCCTAGTTTATTTTCCAATGGAGTAAGGGAGTCATCATAGACGATTGCCAAATGATATCAGGGAGCCATGTCACACCCACCCACCAGCAGTGGTCAGGCCACCAGTGACTGGGTGAGTTTCCAGTTAGGACTTGATAAGAACAAGAGGCATCTTTGGGTATGGAATACATGTTGGGACATACAAATGGAAAGCTCAGTTTTGAGTCCAAGGCAGTTTTGACTTGTTTGTGGTGCAAAATCTGGATAGCTACTCTTGTAGGTAGATGACAGAAAGAGGATACGCATCCAGTCACCTCTGTATACCAAAAACTTTGGGGTTTAATTTAAGAATCACCAGAACTTCCCTGCAGCTCCCAGGTATTTTCTTTTCTGCGGAGCACAAAGACACTCTTCCGTTTGCTGGAGAAAGTACGTGCCATGGGAGTCTGTGCGCTACTTCTGTTTCATGCGATTTTAATGAATGGAAACTTGGTTGGAGTTGCCCAAGATATGTTTGGTGCTGAAAATCTTCAGGAATAAAAGGGAGTGGCATCAGGCTTGGAGCTAGTAGTTGGTCTTGCATATCCATCCTCAAAGGAACCAACAGAAACACCTGCCTCCATGCCCTCCCCTCCACCTCAGATGAACCACAGCCGGCCACAAGCACCGTCTCCACTCCCAGAGGATTATGGGGGTGAGATGACTCAACACAGCATCTTAGGGAACAAGCTGTTTCTGTTAGTTGGAACAACAACACGGTAGCAAACAATAACACATAATAAGAGCGGAGACACCGCCAGGAGGGAGTGACCTCACCCACTCTGTGATTTTCCTCCAGGGCTTCCTGGGAAGGGCCCAAGAACAGATGTACCTGAGCAGCTGTCCTTTACCCTCTCCTTTCATGAATGGATGGCCACTGGAAGGAGAACAATGGAGGGAGTGTGTGGACTCCTGCGACCACAAAGCTCCCTACAGATTACAAGCGAGCACACTGGAAGCCTCACCAGCGATCTGAGAAGGAGCCACGAGTTTTGAAGGGAGTTTCAGTTCTATAAAAAGCAGCAAGTTGGCTAGCCGGTAAAGCAGGCCAGCCCTCCATTGATTTTAGCCCTTGGGCATGGGGCAGTTGCCCATTAGTGACCAGCTTGCTCTGGCCTCAGGAGTGGGTTTGGGCTGAGTTGGTTGGTGTAAATTGATTGCGAACAATTTTACCTGGTGAAAAGGTGCAGCCATCACAAAGCACCAGATGACCCCTTCCTGTTCCTGCAGTGACTGGCCTTTGGGTCAACTGTGGCTTAGAAATGGAGATGACTATTCCTGAGGAGGCTTGAGAACCTCGTAACTAGTCCCACCCCGGGGCATGTGGGGAAGGGGAGGAGGTCTACATTCCTGAGGGGGCTGTTGGAGGTGGCCACAGTCTGCTCAAATATGGGATTCTTAACTCAGAAAAGAGATGCTGGTACTTTCTCCGTCAGCGATAGCCCTTCTGTGCGGATGATAATCCTGTCTGTCAATCAGGCATCGTCATCCTCATTAGCTTCGGGGCCTCCTTTCTCAAAGCAGGCCTGCTTGTGCACTGCTCTGGGAGTTGCAGACTGGTTTCCCCAGGAAGCAGACCCTGTGATAAGGTTAACAAGGACTGCTTTGGGGACCAACACATAAGGAAAGAAAAGTAAGAAGGCAGGATTGGGAAGGAGTCATTGGGTTGAGATGCAGTTTATGAAGCCCCTGCCAGTCTTCAGGGGAATTTGGAGAGTGGGAAGATCTTTCAGAGTTTCCTATATTGGGAGACCAGGCTTAGCTTCATACCTCTACATCAGACAGTCAATTAATGTGAGCTCTGTGGGGCAGAGGACATTAAAAAGTAACAGAATCCATGGATGCCAGAACTGCAAAGGTATGTGCAGTGGAAAGTTGGATGGGAATGGAAGGTGACGTTGGTGAGCTATAAGGGAGCTAGAGCCATGTTTTCAGTTAAGTTGGAGGGTCAGAAGCAGGAAGCCCATTGTGAGATGCACATGCGCAAAACATAATGTCAGTCTGTATTTGGAATGGTTGATGTTTACTGAGCACATGGACTGTAGTGGACAGTGTTCTAGGTACTGCACCTCTGTTAGCTTACTAAATTCTCAGAACAACTTAACGACATAGACAGAACTGTTCCCATCTTTTTACAGATGGGGAACCTGAGGCAGGACCAGCAAAAGGTGAAGCCAGGATATTAACTGGCAGTCTGGGCCCGTGTCTTAAATTGCTTCCCCTTATATACTTGCCCTTGGCCTTCATGTGTACTTTTCAGAGTTATATGTGAATGAACTCCAGCATTCACATGACGAGACAGGGTTAACGGTACTTGCAAACAACAATGAGCAGAAATAGAACAGTTGGAATGGCACCAGGGCAGCGTGAGGTGGCCTGGTACCAGAAGCAGTGAGATTTCATGGTTTTAGAAGGGATGAGATCTGGGGGACAGATGACAGGATTAAGCTCTGGCAGGGAAAAGAGATAGGATGCTCACAAAGTGGGAATGAAAATGGACCTTCTTTCCTAAAGACCCCCCACGGTGTTAGTTTCTTTCCCTTATATGTACCAATCACTTCCATCCAAACAGTTGTTCTTGGTCAATTCTGGATCCTAGGCTTGGATATTTCTGTACAGCCTTCAGAGGTTCCATTTCTTTAGCTGCAAAATGTGATGAGAATTGAAAAAACAATTTGTCTGAAGTGCCTAGCACTGTGCCCAGTACGCCCAAGGCCTGAATAAATGTGTCCTTCTGCTCTGTCCCACTCTATCCATCTGCATATAAGAGATGTCCAAAGTATATAAGATGGCTGGCTAAGTCTAGGTCTGTAGGCCTTTTTGAGGATACTGAGCAAATTAATGGACATTCAAGTGTCTCCTCAGCACCTTCTGATGGGAGTAACAGGTAACCTGTACATCTGAGGCAAAGGCGAGCCCTGTGCTGACAGACTCCAGGTCTGCAGGAGCTGGGAAGCAACAGTGTCAGCACTAGACACCCGAGATGACAATTAGGAAAAAGAGCAAACAAGAGCAAGGAAAAGGTGTCCTTAAAAGTGGTGAGCGACAGAGCAAACAAGCAAGCGATATAAAGGAATCAATCACTCAATCACCACCAGGAGCCCAAGCCGTCTGGGGGATATTATCTGTTGGATGCAGCTGTGGAAAGGTGATCTCAAGACCTGCTTTGGATTCCCAGGTCTGTCTCCTATCCTTTCTTCAGTCTTAAGAAAAATTGTTTCACCTCCGTCTCCCTTTCAGTTCCATTAATAACAGCCTGCCATGATGAAGCATGTACCATGTGCCAGGCATTGTTTGATTTTAATGGCAACCCTAGAAAGTAGGTACTATTATTGGTCCAGTGGTACATATGGCAAAACTGAGTCACTTGAGTAGCTTGCCTAGAGCTGGGACTCAAATCAGGACAGTTTGGTTCCACAGTTCACAGACAGAAGCATCAAGTTTTATTGTGTCTCATACTCTAGAAGGATGAGTGAAACTTCCCAAGAACGAGTAAAGCAAACTTGTCACTAAATTTTGGAATTGTGTTTGCAGTTTTTTAAAGTCCAAACAATGTGTCCATTGTCATATGTGAGAGGAAGACTAATGGCCTCAAATGGCGTACACCTAACTATACGCGTGCTCTTGAGGAGTTTCAGTCTGTTCGATGAAGTGACCTAATATGTCCTTAATACTATCTTGAAAATTATGAGTCAGGGATTCATTACGACCATACATGGCTCATCTTGGGCTGGCAAGTGCCCAGAACAGTTTTAGATATTCTCACAAGGCTGGAAGCTAATGGAGCCAGCCCTCCAACCACCCAGGAGAACACGAAAGCTCCAGGACCAGGGACAACATCGGTGCACACCTGCATGTCATCAGTGGAGTCATTAAGGGAGCAGCCTGCCATCATGTCTGCTTATTGTCAGTGCTGAAGAGGCATTGACAGTGTTGAGACAGGCTGTCACTGGAAGAAGAGGAGGCCGAATCAACAACGAACAGAACATCCACCCCAATGGAACCTGTTCTTCAAGGTGCTACATCAAAACAAGATCTACAGAGGGCCCGTGGTGGTGGGTCACAGCCCACCCTCCCTGCGCAGACACAGGGACATGGGTTGCATGCAAATTGGATGAAGTATTGCATGGTAACATGGGTGAAGAATGACCACCACCCTGAATTAACACTCAGAGTGTGAGTGGGGTCAGAGTCTGTTTTCAAAGGCAATAATTATACCTTACTTCTTTCCTGCACACACATCAAATAGGAACTACTAAAACAACTACTAAACAACCCCTGTTTTGTGGTTGAGAACATATTAAGAATTCATAAACATTTTTGGAGAAGATCAAGTCTTGCTCTCAGGAAGATGGTATTAAGGAATTAATCCTGAATGGATCGCCCACATTTTAGAATGCACATCCTTTGTGACATAAATGACTTAATAGATTATGGAATGACAAAAAGAAATACAAATTTAGATCAGTGGAGAGTTCAAATAATAATAAGGAAATTATAGAATTCATTTCAATAACTGGGTAAAGTGAGAGACAGGAAATAGGATGTGTGTGTGTATATTTCCATCAGTACTTGAAATTCATTCCATAGTAGCTTGGAATCTCAGTCATTCAGGGGAATTCATGGTAGGTCAGCCTGTTCCAGGTCTCATGAAAAAGATACCTGTCCATCATTAGTTGTTAGACTTGGCTGGTAGTAGAGGGGAAATTTTAAACCCAATTGCACTACCAAGATGCACAGCGAATGAGTCAAAGGCCTGGACCAGCCTGGCCTGAGATGATAGAATCAGAGGTAGGTCATAAATCTCCAGCTGTGTTAGAGCGTTAGCTGTGGTTCTGAATGAGTTGGCGGCCCTGGATGCGACAATAACCCTACAGAGGTGATGGATGAGCCAGACTGACATCAGAACAGGTGAGAATATTATAAAGAATATTAACAAGAAGCTTGATGAAAGATCCCCAGCAATTAACTGCATGGGAAGGGCCTCATGCAAGTCGTAAAAGACGCTGTGGACAGGAGATATTTTTCCATTTGGCCAATTAAGAAAGGCAGGCCATGCTTACTTTGGTGACCTCAAAGTCTTCTCAATAATCCATGAGATATTGCATTCTTTGAATTAAATTTTGAGCTTTGCTTCTCCTCAAAATTGGGTGACTAGGTGACTAATCTCTGAATCCTAGTCAAGTGCTGATTGCTTGCAAAGACATATTGCTATCATTCATAAGGCTGTTATTGATCATAATCTTGCAGAGAACAGGGATTAATTATGTTGATAAGATCGGCTTGGTGTCTAGGGAAGGGTTAGTCAAAGAACGAAGCTAAATGGCACCTGAGGCCATAGTAAATGACACTTTGTGCTTCTGTCCTGGCTCTCTCCTCCCTTCCCCTTCCCTTCTCTCCTCGCCACCCCTTTCCCATTCCCTTCGCTCTCTTCTTCTCTTTCTCCCTTCTTTCCACCTTTCCTTCTGTTTCCTGCCTTCCTCCACTTTCCTCTCAATTTTACCCAGTCTTCTTTTCCTTCTTCACTGACCTTGGACTCCTATCTGTCTGGCAGACTTCCGTTGGCATCACGTTATGTCTCTGATATCACTCAGGGTCAGGTCAGAGCTGAGTTTTGATGGTTCTGAATCTCCTCACATAGAGATGCTCCTGCTCTGGGGCCAGAAGCTTGTCCTTTCTGTGGTGCCGATCATCTGAGACCAGGCTAAGGAGGGGTAGGATTGACCATCCCAGGTTGTGGAGCCCCCACAGGGACATGGTAGTGAACCAGTAATGGAGGGGACTGCGGGACTGCTGAAGTAAGGAAGAATGTTTAACGGACACATGCAGGATGCGTCCTAGGACAGATCTGTTTTTTTCTAAACTGAAGACTCCATTTCCACCTCAAATTCAATCTGAAGGCCATTTTCTTTGCTAAAAATAAAAGCCAAATAGAAGCCACTCATCTCATCCATAGCAGGCTGAACATATTGCACAGGGCAGAATGCAGAGGAAACTGTCACTGCCTAGGATGACATCTGTGCATGATGGAAGAAGACAGTTCCTTTGATGCCATTGATTAGGAGCAGAGGGCGCAGTGTAATGTGATACAATGTTATAAAGAAACTTACAGGTGGAAATGACATCCCAGCCCGGACCAGAGCATGGTACAAAAGAAATTGAGGCACACAGACAAACCTGGACAAGGCAGAGAGAAATTAAGGCCTGCATCAAAATGGTGACTATTATTTACTAGTTGCTGATAATTACTGAATAAGACATTAGAACTTGATATTGTTACAATTAGGATATGAGGTATCCTTCGGGAGCTCATGTGAGATAATGCAAGATTTTCAGGGTGAAATGATTGGGTTATGATAGTCTTAATCTAATCAGTGGATTAATCCACTGATATGGATTGGGTGGTAACTGTAGGCAGGTAGAGTATGGCTGGAGGAGATTGGTCACTAGAGATATGCTTTTGAGATGTGTATTTTGTCCCTGGTGAGCGGAGCCTTCTCTTTGCTTCTTTCTTGCTGTGTTCTGAGCTGCTTTGGACCCAGAGCTATGGAGTAGGCCATTTGTGGACTGAAACTATGAGCCCCAAATAAACTTTTTCTCCTTAGATTGTTCTTGTCAGGTATTTTGGTCACAGCAAAGAAAAAGCTGACTAAAACAATATTCAAACCCCAGTAGGGATCATTTGTAGTTTTCTATACATAATTATGCCTAAAATTATTCTAGAACAGGTCTTTTCAAACTGAGCTATACTTTAGAAACACAGAAAGCTTTTTAATGCCTGGGTCCTAACTCAGAATGTGAAATCAGAATTGGGAATGTGGATTGGCCTTCATTTGTTTTTTAAATATTTACTCAGTCATGATTGAGAACCATTGTTTGAAAGATTATTTTGTTTTTATTCCATACTGTGGATTTATATGTTTGTTATAAAACTTACTGTTTTCTTGAGTAACTCAACTGAGCGATCTTTTCCAAAATGGGTCTCATGGAGTATGAGTTCTTTGAGATGCTGGAGAAAAATAAGATATTCTTTGACCAAGAAGACTGGGCTCTGTACCTGCTTTATAGTGCTTATTAACACATTTCAGGTTTTGATAGTCCTACAATACAGAATTCTGCCTGAGTACTGCCCAGGTCACCTCCCTTTAAGAAAAGGACTAGTTTTTACAGAAGTTTTGGGTTCACAGAAAAATTGAAAGTAAGACATGGAAAGTTGCCATGTATCCATTACAAGCACAGCCTCCCCATCATCAACATACCCCAGGTGGCATATTTGTTGCAATCAACATATCGTTGTTACCCCATGCCCACGGTCTGCGGTAGGATTTATTCTTGGTGTTGTATAATCCATGCATTTGGGAAAATGTATAATGACATGTATCTGGTATTGTTAATAGCGTACAGAATTGTTACAGTGCTTTAGAAATCTTTAGGCTTCTCCTCTCCCCTTTTGGGCAATTTGTATTGATGCCATGATTTTATTCTTGAAAATCACTTGTGGGAAATTTACTTCAAAGTGGGGAATGAATGGATTGCACAGATTGGCAAGGAAGATTCTAGGACCTGGAGTGGGCAGATCGAGGAAGCCCCTCAGCTGATAGTGGACTGGTTTGGAGGGCAAGTCAGGGGGGCTGCCAGGGTTTGAATCTAGCTCTGCCACTTACTAGCTCTTTGCCCTGGGGCAGTTGATGAAATCTCAATGGACTTCAGTTTCCTCATCTGTAAAATGGAAGAGTAACATCTCAGGTTTTGAATATTAAGGTCAAAAGAGAAATCATAGCAAGAGAATTGAGTCAACATTCACTGATATTAAACATCGGAAAGCCCTCTGAAATTTTATCCTTTCCAATTTTATATTTGACTTCAATGTCTTGCTGACTGCTCAACCCCAACAAGATGAAGCCAGGACTTATTTGTTCCTATTTGAAACAAGTACCTCTGCTTGATTTCCATATTTTCGACTCCAGTACTCTCATTCTTACACTGCTCTAGTCTCAAAATCTTCCTGTCATCTGTAAATTCTTCTCATTTCTTGCAGTTCACATTTAATCAATTGTTGCCTTCATGATTTTGCTCACAATGATCATGTCACCTACCCTTCACTTTCTATTTGTGGTGATCTCATCTCAGCATCAGAGATTTCTCTAAACCTAGACTAGGAGAATAGCCTCATTTGCACTTTCTATCCTCCAACACTCTAGGTCGGTAGTAGCCAGTTAATCTAGTCAAAATATCTGTTTGGGCCGCGTGCAGTGGCACACGTCTGTAATCCCAGCACTTTGGGAGGCTGAGACTGGAGAATTGCGAGTTCCAAGCCAGCCTCAGCAACGGCGAGGCACTAAGCAACTCAGTGAGACCCTGTCTCTACATAAAACCCAAAACAGGACTGGGGATATGGCTCAGTGGTCAAGTGCCCCTGAATTCAATCTCTGGTACCAAAAAAAAAAAAACAAAAACAAACAAACAAAAAAAACCTGGTTATTTCTTCCTAATAGTTTCCCATGATCTACCCAAGTAATTGATTATCCTAAGGTTTATGGAACACCCACTACATGCCAAGCTCCAGACTAGACTTTGAAAATGCAAATACAATAAGTGAAGATGGGTCCCCAGAGTCTTTGGGTGATAATGATTTGTCGATGGTAACAAATACTCCACTCTGGTAGGGGATGTTGATCATCAGGAGTCTGTAGGTGTGAAGGGTACTTGGGAACTTTATCATCCTTCTAATTTTGCTGTGAACCTAAAGTAAAACAAGTTAAAAGTTTGCTGTGCAATATGTAATGCTGAAACTTTACAACACGCTATGCGAGCCTAAGCCTGAATGAGATTGTGCGGGCAAGCTTATGTGCATATCCTCATGCTAATTAGTTTTCTCTAGGAGGGAAGACCTTGGGGAGGCATGTGTCATTGGATCTTCCACAGCTGATGAGGAGCACGTGAGTGGGGGTGGGAGTCGTGGGCTAGCCTCAGCTCCTTTCTCCATCCCCCTGGGCCCCCAGTCTATCCCGGGCAGCTCAGAGCTCAGCAGTCTGCCTGCTGAGAATCCAGTTATTGTGCTCCCGTTTCCCAGACACGTTCACCTGCCTCTGGACTGTTCCTCATTCCATTTCCTTTGCTGCCGCTGCCCTCTTCTTGACACCCATCTTTGCCGTTCATTCTATTCCAACGCCTGGTGAGGCCCTCCCTCTCATTGGCATGATTTGCAGGTGCTGTGATTCCAATGCTCTCTCCCAAACTCTTTGGAATCTCATTACCAACCTCACAGTGTGAGCAGGTGAGTCATGAGGACTCTGCACCCATGAATGAGTGGCTGTCATTACCTGGGGAGTGGGGGACTTACTTCCAGAGCGGGTTTGTTTTAAGTTTGGCCCCTTGTGCCCTCTTTGGCTTCTGCGTGCTCACCTGCCCTTCCGCCGTGTGTGACACAGCATGTAGACCCTCATCCAATGCTGGGGCCATGTTCTTGGATGTCCCAGCCTCCAGAGCTGGGAGCCAAATAAAATTCCATTGTTTGTAATTAACACTCTGTGGGATTCCATTGTAGCAGCAGAAAATGGACTATGACAACCCCATTGTGCCAGTGAGGCATTGTGTTTGACTGTAACAGACATGAGGAAATCATGGTAGAAAGATATTTCTCTTTCACATAAAAATAAATCCAAAGTCAGCAGTCTGTAGTTGGCATGGAAGATAGCTGCCATGGCTCCAGCCCTCATGTTTGTAACCCCTTTAAAGTGTTGTAAGTATCAGAATTCGTCTTGGGCCCAATCTTAACACAATCTTCTCTGATCCTCCTCTAAAAATGCCTTTGCTCTGAGAATTCTTTAATTCACCGAGTGAAAGTGAAGTGCCCACCAAGAGCCTACCCAGTCTTTCTCCACAATGCTCTGGGCATCCTGGAATTCCAGCCTTAGTGGCTAGGGGCCTATTTCTGGGTCTATATTGGTGTTTTCCATGGGTCTCTGCTCCTGTGGACAGAATATAGCTCTGGAGTGAATATCCACAGGCCTGACAATGGACTGAGGGAGGAATTTGTACTGGGGAGGTGGGTGGCCACGGGTGTGTATCGTTATGGGGGTTGAGGACTGGAATGTCCATTTGTATGTGCTTGAGTTCCTCGCTATAGGGGTGGGCGCTGAGGGCAGAAAGAGAGAGGACACACAACTCTGGAATGATGCTTGGAACTTGAGAGGCCAGCATTCCAGGCCTAGTGCAGTGGACCCTGGAGGTGTCACCCCGGACACAGCAGTGGTCCAAACCCAGGTGTCTGATTGGAGCTCTGGGCATTCAAGAGAGGAATTAATGATGATGAAAGGGAATTCAGGGTCAGGGAGGTTCAAGGCAGGGAGGAAGCCTTGTCTACACCCCATCCACCACTGAAGGCTGGGTAATTTGAGCCCATGATTCTTAAATATCCTCATTTTCACTAGTAGTCACGAACACAGTATTTTTAAGTAAAGGTTGTAATAGATCAAAATCGGAATGGTTAATGTGGTTTTGAAGAGTTAGCATACAATAATTTTCTTTCTGTCTGTTGATCCCTTGGGTAACTGATGTTAACCACTCAAAAAGATACACAGTCTGTACACGTCAGTAATTAGCGTTTGTGATCTATGAACACAGTATTAAGATTGACCGGAAAGAACACGTTTCTTTGTAGGAAGTGCTTCCAAAGCTTGTGATGCTTCAACAGGAATGTTTTAAGAATAACAATCCCTGTGTGGTTTCTTCAGTGAGGAAAACAGAAATACAAAGTGTCAATAAGGGCCTGGGCATTGGGTAATCGGAAGAGCTGAGTATCTAGAGTAAAGATGTGTTTCTTGCATGAATAACTTCCTAACAATCTGCTGAAGGAGTGATTCTGTATCGGGCTGAAACCTCAAACCAGCATCATTTTAATTTGCCAAGCACCTGTGAAGGAATACAGCTGCAAGACCATAGGAAAACAATAGGAACCATGACAGTTCATTAATATAAACCAGCAACTAGATTTATTTGGAAAAGTCATTGATATAGAATTACCCTGGAGGATACAATGGCATTCCTAAAGCAGGCCAGCCAGCAGCACACTAAGATTATAGATGTGTGCACATCATTTGAAACCGAACAGTAATTTGGTAACTATTACGATTTATTGTGTGTGTCAAACTGAATAACAAATGTGTACAGCACAGTGATTGCTTCAGGAAAGTTAGGTTTGTGTTGTATTCCATTGTTTGGCTTTTTTGCATGCGAGGTTATTTGGTTCTGGAATCAAGATAATGGCATTGCCTCTGAAATGATTAGCCATGTGTATATCCTTAGAAGGAAAATAGGAAAAGTACACGTTCTCATTTAACAACTCTGAACCCCTGCTGATAAGAAACTGAAGAAGTTGTTTGTTGCAATCAAGTCATCAGTCTGTGTCAGCGTTGACCACAAATGTTGGAGGCACGGTCACTCATGAGCAAGTCGATGTGCAGAAAATGAAAGGTATCCTCTGATCCAGAGGCAGAGAAATGGACCTGCTCACCACTCACTTTTATTGCAAACAGTGAAATGTAACCCTAGAACATGGGAGGAAAGCATGATTCTTCTTTTATATACTTAAAGCATCTGGAGAAATCTGTGTCTGGCACCAGTGCAATAAGCCTGTTCATGGAACCTGCTCCGAGCCACGAAACAGGCAAAGTTACCCAGTAACAGGGGAGAGACAAAGGGACTGCCCCACCTCACCAGGGTGTCTTAAGAAAACTCAAAGATCCTCCAGTTGAGTCTCTTGGTTGCTTTTCTTAATTCTTTTACCACCACGGGGTAGAGTCCCTGGTACTATCGTCATCACTGCAAACTGACCCGGACACTGGTCATGAAGAGTTAAATTGGATAGCTGCCGCCAAGGACCGACTGAGTTGTCAGTGGTCAGTAGGAGAACTTATCTCCAGGACATCACGACAATATGTTGCCAACCCCTGGGACCAAGGTCGCTTTTAGGAGAACCCTGTAAAGGTAGTCATGGTATGTAGGGGTTGGAGAGGGCCCTGTGGTGGCACCATGCCTCTGTGTGTGTATGTGTGTGTGTGGTGTGTGTATAACCTGCTGCTAACTGGGGAGTAACTTAGGATCAAGAACATCTCCCTGGCTTTTTAAAAGTATGTCTCCATTTATTAAGATGCTAAGGTCTTTTTAAAATTTTTTTAGCCCTGGGAAAAAAAAACATTATCTCAAATCCAGGAAATATCTGATTTGAAACAGGAAAAATCTGGGATTTGGGGTGGGGCATCCATCATGAGACCATGTAAGTATATGATTCTAAGAAACAATTCACTTAAAATCTCAGGAATTGAAAACACGCTGGATTATTTGTGCTACAAATTCCTTAGAAAGTCCTTAATTTTAGCATTACTTTCATCTCCTTTTTGAATCCTCTGATTCTGGGAGACTTTTCTAGTGTTTGGAGTTACTAAAACATTGTGTGATGGGAGAACATTGGAGGGCTGCTTCTCATTTGGCTGAGTTCTCTAATGGCACTACACAAAAACACAACCTTTGAAACCAACGCCAAGATTTTGTTTCTTTTTTTAAGTTCGTCTTCACATCATGATTCAAAAGCATTCTGGAAATTAAGAAGCAGTTAAGAGATTCTCTGGGTACCCCCCCCCCCATGACAGGGGTGCTAAAACATGAAAACCAAGGCAAATAACAACATGAGTGAATGAAAAGATGTTGCATTTCCAACAACACTTCATGGCTGGACCCTCAGAGTGAGAAGCAGCTCTCACGTGGACTCAGCTCCTGCCCAGGCTTCCCGTAACTTAAGGCCTTCCTTTTGTGGCTGGCAGAGTCCATGTCAGCTTGATATATAAAATCCAAATCCTGGACAAAAAAAAAAAAAATTCCCCCTTAGAGTTGTTGCTGGCAAGTATTTTGAGGAAAGAAAATAGAGACTGAAAGTTAGCAACCTAGAATCCAAATTTGGTGTGTGAACATATTCTATTTAGATTTCACCTGCAAATGAATTGGCAACCTTTCAAAATTTGGACTTTCACATAAAAAGTTGGGTTTCCAGTTTTCTTAAAAAATGAGATACGATACCTGAGCCCATAATACCTAATCGGGGGAGGAGCAGTCTCTTCGGTAGGACCACAGGCTTTTCGTTAATCTTTCCAGGAGGCTGTTGACGCCAATGTTAGTCTAATTCCAGTGATTTACACCTGCTATTTGGATAGGGCTAAACAGTGTGGTTCACTGCAAACCTCACATCTCCAAAGAGGGCCCAGTGCCTTATGCAAGAGCAGGTACGTAATCTGGGAGGCCCAGTACAAAATGCAAACAATGGACCTCTTGTTCTGTAATATGAAGAATTTCAAGATGGTAACAACAGAGCACTGAACCAAGCGTAGGCTCATGATAATTGTGGGGCTCTGTGTGGTGACGGCATGAAGCCATCTCTGGACATAAGAATAGCTTTGGTTCCACTCTGACAACTCGAGAATTGTGTTGAGTGGTTTTCCTGCAAGATAAATAATTCTAAAAGAAAGCAGATTCCGGAAGGACTAGTAGCCCTGGAGGGACTGCAAGGAAAAATAAATCCTAGGAGCATTCCAGGAAAAAAGCAGAGATGGTTTAAAGGAGATTTATTTGTTTATTTGTAGAAAGGTTTAAAAAATAAGTCATATTGAAAAGAAATTCATTTTATAAAATGACAGAGTAGCGCATATGTGTGGTAAAAACTCAATACCCTAAAACATCCAGAATGAAAACCCGAAGCCTACCTTTTGCTCCCTTTCAAAACTCCCCTCGCTTCCTAGAAACATCACAGTTGCTTTTCACACATCCTTGTTACAGATCATTTCTTACATATCCTTCTAGAAACTTTGTTTTTACAAGCATTCATTTAACACAAATGGAATCATACTATATTTAACACCAGATTTTTTTTCAAAACATAACTTTAACGTAACTCAGAGAATGTGCTGTTACCAACACGTGAGGATTATCTGGCACTCATCAACTCTTAGAGTCTCTATCCCCCTCTCCCATCTCACTCTCTCAGAGCTGACCACTTGCTCAGTTCCCCACAGGACATGGCAGTGACTCCAGCCTGACATAGCCAGGGGAAGGCCTGGGGGACTTAGGTTCCCACACGGCTGGTTCTTTGTGTGGGGAGAACATCCTGTCTGTAAGCTTCCACATTTGAAGGCATCTTCAGAGGTTGACAGAATATGGCATCTTGGAGTCCAAAGAGGACTTTCTCCCTTCAGAGAGTCTGTTGCCTGCCCCGGAGCTTTCCTTCCTTCTCGCCTGGCCTGGTCTGCCTGGTCAGCTCTGCACAAGCCCCACTGAGATAAGCATAAGCAAATACAGTAGCAGGTCAACCTCGAATGTCACCCGCCCTCCCACCCTCCCAGGCTGAGGAGTCATTTTAAGTCCACCTGGGGTTTCTGCAGTACTTTATCTGTGTTACCCATATCTCCTCAGAGTGTGGGCAAACAAAACCACAGAGCTTTATCAGGCGTTGTAATTCCTTACATCTGCCTTATCACCCTGACTGCCCAATCCTACCAGAGCTTTTAGGGATCTGCGTGGAGGATAATCAGACCCTTCAGGAGCAAGTGGTCTTATCACCCTCCAAGTCCTTGAAGGGTTGGGGGAGGGTCTAATTTCCATCCTGGTATTTTTCCCCCGATATGCTTTCAACTTTTCTAAGAAGGACCTGGCCTCCTAACATGGTTTAACTGTCTTTAGGAAACTTGTTGCCTCAAGTTTCTAGGGCATTTATGTCTAAAGCCGGTACCTCCTCACAGGTGTGACTTAGTGTTTCCTGAGTTCCAGACTCCAAAATTTTATTTCCTTTTCACCACTATCCTGGGAAAAGACATGGTGCCATTTTATAAATGAGGAAACTGAGGCTCTGCCCAGGGAAATGCTTCTCCTAGTCACACAGCTTTGAAGTGTCAGAGCACGGATATGCAGCCAGGGTTGGAATTTTGAAGCTGCTTCTCACCAGCTATGTAGCCTTGGGCAATTTACTTAACTTCTCTGTGCCTTAGTTCCTCATCTGTAGGAAGGGATTCATGATAATTCTTATTTCACAGGGTTGAGGGAAAACAATACACACACATTCATATTGGGACCATTGTCCACACTATTAATTATAGCAATTACTAATTTTATTTTCATTGTAACTGCTGCCTCTTTGAAACAAGGGAAAGAAGGGTTGAAGCAATTATCCAGATGACTCAACAAGTCAACACGTAGATGACAGGAAAGAGACACAAGATACCACTGTTTGCTTGTTTGGGGTTGTCTTGTCGGCTCTTCCTTCTATTCTTTTTTTCTTCTGGAATTATATCCACTTCCCTTTTTGTTTTGATAATGCAGGTCTGTTCTTCCTTTGACTTTCTACATTGGACTTCTCATACACTGAAAAGAATAAACACAAACAAGCGCTGTTAGTCATCCATGTCCTTTCCTCCTTTACATGTCCCTCCTTCATGTGTGCGTGCTCACACACACACACACACACACACCTTTAATTGGCCTCCACGTTAAGGCTTCTCCACTCCCCTAAGGATTTTTCCTTTTCTTTCTTCTTTTTCTCTTTCTCTTTTTGCAAGGACTCAATTCCTCATTTGTTATCACAGGTGCTTGCCTTCATGAAGTTAAATATTTGTCTCCCTCACAAACTCCTACACTCTTGTGGCTGGGAGTGATCATAAAAGTCACCTGGTCCAACCGCTCTTCTGCTGCTTGAGTCACCTCTTCGGATGTGCTGCTAGATGGGAAACGGGTCTCCACATGGATGTTCCCCATGACAACAAGCTAACCAGCATCAGAAAGCCAGTTCGGTTCCTCCGTCTTGTGGGGGTCTGTGGCCAAAGGCAATGCTGATGTTCTAACTCTTCCAGGCTCATAGGGGACACATTTTGGTTCAGTTCTGAAGCCTTCTGTGGCAGAAGAAGCCATTTTCAACATGTCTGAGAAAGGGTTAATCCTCCTCCTCCACAAAAGGAGTTTTCTTACAAATGATAAGAAAGTGACCAACAGCCCAGTAAAAAAATGGTAAGGGACATGCCGGAAGTAATTTACAAAAGAGGAAACAGGAAGGGCTGACTTGTTAAGTGGAAGAAATTCAACCTCAAAAGTTATCAAACAGATTCAATAAAAGAAACAACAAATCCTTCCTTAGGGTTCAGATTGGGAAAGATTAAAAACCCTGCCACTTTGATGATGCTCAGTACTGAAGTGAAGGTGTGAATGGGGGAAGGACAGTTTCCCTTACAGTTGGGGATGGGGTAAACTGATTTAAAAAAAAAAAAGATTTTTCTACATAGCAACTTAGCAATACAGATCAACACTAAAAGTGTTCATTGATGTAAAAATTTCATTTATCGTAATATATCTAGATTTTTATTTTGCTTGACAAACATGAAAGAATATAGTGTCTATATATACATGTGTGTGTGTTTTGGTATGTGTGTGTTAATAACTATGGTTGCTAGACCCAAACATTTGAAATGATATCAATGGTTAAGTAATCATGGTGGAACTATGCAAAAGTACACTTCAGAGCTATTTAAAAAGGTCAGGTATAGATGTATTCATCAACAAGGAAATATCCAGGATATTAAATGTGAAATGCCATGTCACAGAGTTGTTTATTTTGTTGCATCCATTTGATAACTATTGGGGTTGAATATCTTCACATGTATCAAATCTGTCTACATGAGTAGTATGGTCTCATTTAGATACATTTTATATATGTAAAAATATCTTAATATCAAATTCAAATATGAGAGAAGTAATTCATCTCTATAGATGTATCTGTATACTTGTTTATCAACTGATATATGTACCAGTGTTCTGAGATCTAATTCAAGTATCGTAAATCTACCCTTCAGAATCAAAGTCAGTTGTTTCTAATATATTCAGAGATGTGCAACTATCACCACTGTCACATTTTAGAACACTTTCTAAATGACCCCAGAAGAAACTCTGTACCTGTCACAGTTCCCCCATTCCTCTCTCCACCAGGTGCTGGCAACCACTAATTTACTCTCCTTTTTGGATTGGCCTATCCTGGACATGACTTATAAACAGAGTCACACAATATGGGGATTTTTGTGAGGATTCTATTGCTTTGTGTGATGTTTTTGAGTTTCACCCACATTTTTGCATAACAGTACTTCATTTCTTTTTATGGTCAAATAATATTCCCTTGTAGAGACATAGAATATCTTTATATTATCTCTATATCTCCATGTTTGCTTATCCATCCATCAGTTGATGTGTGTTTGGATTATTTTTGCTTTTTAGCTATTATGAATAATGCTGCTATGAAAATTCATGTGTGAGTTTTTGAGTGGATGTATGTTTTCAGTTTTCCTGGGCAGACAGCTGGGTGAGAAGTCGCTGGGACAATGTCAACTCTGTTTAACATTTTGAGGAACTTCCAAACCATTTTCCAAAGTGACTGCACTCTTTCACATTTCCACGAATGAGGGAGGGTTCCAATCTCTCCACATCATCGATGACCTTGTTACGCTGGGCCATTTTGTTATAGCATCCTAGTGTGTGTGAAGTGGTTAGATGAAGTTTTTTATATGAAAATCCAACTCCAATCCTCTATTCATCTGCGTCAAGATGAAGTTTAAACTCTGTAATTCTGGGGAATTTTGTTCCACAGAATTGTGTTAAAATGAAAGGAATCAGAGGGTTTGGTTTAGGGTGGAGAAGACCAGAATGAACTCTGATAAAATGTCACCTTGGGATAGAGAGGAAGGTCCAGGTTCTTATATTCTGATTCCAGGTCAAAATGCTTCAAGTTATTTTGATTGATGATCAAATTGTTGAACTTAGTTACGTTGCGTGAGGGGTTTGATATCACCCTCAGAGTGATCCCATGCGCATTTGTCACTGTGGTCTAATATTTGCTGACATAAAGCCTCATTCTACACTTTTTCAATTTAAATATTAGCTAAATAATAGTTCTAACCAGATCCTATCTTCAGTGGTTATTGGAAATCCCATGTTGCAAACCAACTCTAAAGGAAACCCTTTTATCTAAAGTTGATTCTTTTTTATTTATGTTTTTATTGATTTATTTTCATATTGTCCCAGAAACTGAAACTCATTTCCACATAGGACACTATCTAAGAATAACATGCTTCTTATTTAGATCACAGCAGAAAAACAGGTCATGCCCAGGTAGGGATATTTATAGCAAATCATAATGAGTGGAATAATTTAAACATTGTTAAGATTCTGTAAAGTTTTGGTTGATGATTCTCATTATGTCTTCAGAGCAGTCATTTTAAGGCACATTCTACATGTGGGTTACTAAGGCTCACAGGAAGGCTTCAATTTTTTATGAAATATTTAAATATTAAATGTTTCTTCAATGCCAATGTTCTGCATTTTAAATTTATACTAATTGAGTTCATACTGACTTCTTTCGGATATTTAAAAAATTATTTCCTGCTTTGTCAACTTCTTCATACTTTTTGTTTCTTTTACCAGTTTTTCAAATACAACGCACCACTGCTTCTTTATTTTTTGCTTTTATCTATTTTTTATCAGGTTTTTGTGATTTCAAACCAATTTATTGTTAATCCTTTTAAAACAATTTCACAGTTACTATTTCATGCATATCAAATGAGAAGTAGTCGTCACACGACTCACATAGTGATCCTGTTTAGGGGGCTTCTTTCCTGTGAACAAGTCTGTCCTACCAACTTGTATCTTTTTATAAGTACTTAGTAAGTCAACATGGTATACACCGACTGCTTCTTATTAGAAACCATTTTCTTAGTGCATTCCATAGAATTCAAGAATTTTTAAAATTTATGAAGTTCGTTGCAAATCACATTTCGTTTTTGATGTTTTAAGCTTCCTTTGGTTTATTTTGGACTTAGTTGAAGTTCAGAAGAGTCAATTTGCCAAGTGGATTTTGTTGATTTATCAGATAAGCTTAGCTGAACGTGCATTTTATGTGTGATTCAAACTTTAGACACTGAGCATTTCTCAAATGCTTTAAACTTATGCAAAACATTTATTTCATCAGGCAGATTTAATAACTGTAAATTTTAATAAGCACAAAAGGTGATATAGCATGTATTACGTTTAAAAGTAACTTATGGACTCCTGGATGGTTAAAAGTTCATTATTAGGCGTCCATCATGTAAATTTATCCCCAAGTCTATTGTTTTTAGTAAATATTTTTGAAAAGAATTACAATTATATACACAGCACTATAGCATTTTTAAAATTAGCTTTTGTCTGAATATCCCTACTTGGGCATAACTTGTTGTTTTGCTGTGATCTAAATAAGAAGTATGTTATTTTTAGATAGTGTCCTATGTGGAAATAAGTTTCAGTTAGTGACTAATCTGGGACAACATGAAAATAAATCTATAAAAATATAAATAAATATTGAAGTGGCTGCATCACTGTAGTATGCTGTTTTTAAGTCCTTTGGGTATAGATTGAGGAGTGGGATAGCTGGGTCAAATGGTGGTTCCATTCCAAGTTTTTTAAGGAATCTCCATACTGCTTTCCAGATTGGTTGTACCAATTTGCAGTCCCACCAGCAATGTATGAGCGTGCCTTTCCCCCCACATCCCCGCCGACACTTATTGTTGTTTGTATTCTTGATAATTGCCATTCTAACTGGCATGATATGAAATCTTAGAGTAGTTTTGATTTGCATTTCTCTAATTTCTAGAGATGTTGAACATTTTTTCATGTCTATTGATCAATTGTATATCTTCTTCTGAGAAGTGTCTGTTCAGCTCCTTAGCCCATTTATTGAGTGGTTGTTTTGTTTTTTGGTGTTAGGTTTTTTGAGTTCTTTATATATATTCTGGAGATTGGTGCTCTATCAGATGTGCGTGTGGCAAAAATTTGTTCCCAGAATGTAGGCTCTCTGTTCATCTCATTGTTTCTTTTGCTGAGGAGAAGCTTTTTAGTTTAAATCCATCCCATTTATTGATTCTTGATTTTACTTCTTGTGCTATAATGGGGGTAAGGACATGGGAAAAATGGAGGAAATTTGGTCAAAGGGGGGGGAGGGGGCATTGGGATAGTAAAGATGGTGGAATGAGATGGACATCATAGCCCTAGCTTCATGTGTGACTGCATATATGATGTGATTCTACATCACGTACAACCAGAGAAATGCAAAGTTGTGCCCTATCTATGTACAATGAATCAAAATACATTCTGCTATCATGTATACCTAAGTAGAATAAATAAATTTTTATAAAAAAAAACCCTTTCAACAATGAAAAAAATATATAAATAAAAATAATTGACTTCAGACAAAAGGGTTTCCTTTAGAGTTGGTTTCCAACATGGGGCTTCCAATAACCACTGAAGGATTAAGATTAGAGCTAATATTTAGCTTAAACTGGAAGACTCTAGAATGAGGGTTTGTGTCAGCGGGTATTAGACCACAGTGACACACGGGTATGGGATCCATTTTGGGAAGGACAGCAAGCTCCTTACCCAACACCAGACGTGAAACAGGCTCAGTGACCAAAGGTGGTGAAAATCATGATGGTATTATGGGCTGTCATTCCATAAAATGTAAACAGGTGCAGATAAGGCCAATACATTCTGATGCAAGGAATAGAAATGAATCCTTTCAGTCTAGAGATTGTTGTGTGGGATGAATTATGTCTTTCTCCATCCCAAATTTATATACTGAAGTCCTAACTCCCCAGGACCTTCGAATTTACTGTATTTGAACACAGATTATTGAAAGAATTAATTAAGTAAGAATAAGACCATTAGAGTGGGCCCTAATCCAACATGACTGTGTCCTCATGAGAAGAGGAGATGAGGACACAAACATGCACAGAGAGAAGGCTGAGATCCCCGGGCTCTGAGAGCCGGGGAGAGCAGCTCCAGGAAAAACCAACGCCATCAACACCTTGATGTTGGACCTGTAGCCTCCAGAATTGTGAGAAAATAAATGTCTGTTGTTTCAGCTCCCCGGTCTCTAGTGCTTTGTTCCAACACACCCAGCAAGCTAACAGGACCACCCAAAACTCAGTTTTCTGACATTGAATGGCCGGGGAATGGATTTTAATTATTAAGTCTACGTAGACATTCTTTCATTTTGAAACACAAAGCTATGCCATGGGAGCTTCTCTTGGGCAGTAAATGTCCACGAGGTACGCTGTGTGTCACTGGCAGAGTGGAAGTGGCTTCCTGCACTTCTCCACAGGACTCAAGGCAAGCACTGCTGTTTCTCTTAGGCAGGGCAGCAGTGGGGACCAGCGCAGTGCTATGGTTATGGGCACAGCCTCTGGAGTTCAAGAGCACCTGCCCAGTGAGCTGGCTGTGAGAAGTAACTTCATTAATGTGTCACACAGAGCCTGCTCTGCAATAAATGCTGCTTCATGTCAGCGGCTGCTTTTCTCATGGAGGCAAAAGAAACTGGAGAGGAAAGTGGTCTGTACAGCCGCTGTTACTGTGAGCAGCAGTAATGATAAACCAGGTAACTAACTCTAAGTAATAATCTAGGTTATGGTGGAGCTGCCAGAGGGATCGCTGACCTTTGAGTGGTGGCCAGTTAGCATGTGTTACAACCTGTTCTTTTAATTTAGCATATCTTCCTTTGATATTCTCCTCAATGTTTCCAAAACTTTTATTGATGTTTCACATTTGGTTTCTTCATACATCTTTTTTTGTCATTTCAATGAAATGTTTTCTTTCTTTTGGGTCTTGATCCCCTATGCCTTTTCTGCTCTAAATTCCAGCAGAAGATCTGACTTGCACCTGTAGAATGTCTGGTTGATTCCTAGGATCCTCTCTATCCAGAACTTGTGTGAACAAATGAAAACCTCCCGGCTTCTAACTTAAAGAAAAAATGGCACCAATAGAAAGAAATCACAGTGCCTTGCAGATGACCTCAAAATGTAAGCTATGATAAACTTGAACCCAAAAGTGATGGTGGCCCCATCTGAGGGCAGCTTGTGTTTTGTTTTAGTTTGAGGCCATTGCTAGATTGGATCCTTGAAATGTAGGTTACTTCTGGCATCCTTAGGATGTCTCATATATTATACAGACTTCAAGGGAGTGAGCAGTCGCTCTTTAGGTGAATTCAATCTAAAACGTGTGTAAAACAAAACAAACAAGTAAAAAATCACAACCCTGTTTTATGGTACTTTTCTCTGAGAATCTGGAGTGGCAGGGCTCAGGGCAGAAAGGCTGGGAGTAATGGCTTTAGGTTTTTCTCTTTGATTTGTTCCAGGAATGTTGATGGAATGGAAGCCTCTGGTGGGCCTGCTTTGTGAGGAATTTAGGAAATGAGCAAACCTCAAACCATCCCCTCACCCCCAAATCACTTAGCCTGAATGAGGTGCTGTGGTCAGAACTCTGCGGCTGCGCTCCCACGGCAGCCCAGCTGCAGTCTCAATCTCAGGGAAAAGCCAGTCACTGGCAGTATCTGAAGGACATGGGATTTGGATTTAGCCTCACTCATTTGCAGAGAATATTGTAATCTGTGCAGTGCACAACCTACCCTGCCTAACAGTATCCTCTTCCCAACTGTGGCCAGGGGAGAATGGGATCATTCATGACAGTGGACCAGAAGCTACAGGGTCAAGGGAAAGAGCTGAGGCACAAGAATGAAGGATGGAGAAGGTATTTCTAAGAACCTGGAAGTTAGGTATTGTATCTAGAAAGCATGCAGGTGGTCAGCTGGATGTTCTGCTTGTTAGTTACATATTTTGAGATTGGGAAGAAAAAGTGAGGATGAATAAGGTACAGATCAAAACGAGAAACATGAGCAAGAGCAGGTGGCAGGAAAGGGAAACATGAAGGAGTAAAATGTGTGGGAAATACACCTTCCACTTTTTTAAAAAGAGCCTTTTTCATAGAGGAAAGTGAGGGAAGAAAAAAAAATTTGTCATACAAAAATGGAATTAAAAAATTATACGACAGGGGCTGGGATTGTGGCTCAGTGGTAGAATGCTTGCCTCGCATGCGTGAGGCACTGGGTTCGATCCTCAGCACCACATATAAATAAATGAATGAATAAAGGTCCATCAACAACTAAAAAAATTAAGAAAAAATTATACGACAGAAATAATGGGAGGTAGATAGAGTGAGGAAGAAAGTGAGCACAAAGCAGAGGGAGGACTGATGTGTCGGGAGGACACCGGCTCCAGTTCCAACTGTCAGCCAACCCTGGTGACAGAGGGGGCTGACCTCAGTGGAGACTTGTCTTTTACTGCAAAATAGGGTTAGATTTATGTCAATTACCAGAAGAGGAAATGCATGAAAGTCCCATGTCATTCCTGAGAGGTGACAAATCTAGTGTGGCTCCCTGGGTTCTCAAGGAGGGATGGGGGACAAATGTGTGAGGTTATCTTAGATAAAGAAGCAAAACCAGAAGTCCCTAATGGGCGAGGTGGGTGTAAGATGTGCACATTCAAGGCAAACATCAAATAGAAGAAAACCTAAGAAATAGTGGAGGAAGGCTCTTCTCCTTGGTTGGTCTAATTTTTCTTCTGTTTCTCAATCATTTTCTCCTTCTTTTCTTTTCTCTTTCTTTTCATTTCTTGCTTTTCTTTCTTTCTTTTCTTTCTTTCTTACCTTGTTTCTTCCTTCAAAAAAAAAAAAAAAAAACAACTATCTGCTCATAAGAGCCGTTTCTTGGCCATCCACACAAGCAAACAGCACAGAAAGTTGCAAAAGACCTAGTTTGGCCCCAGAGTGTGGAAGACATTTGCCAAGAGCCAACAAGCTCCCAACCCAAGGGGCCCAGGTTTGCAGAAGGCAGAAGCCCTCCTTGATGATAACTGAAGGGTTTGTTGGTTCCAGGTGGTCAAGGAAGCCCAGGTAGAGAACGTCCCAGGAGGGAGACAGAAGGCTGGGAAGCAGAGGTCAGTGTGGACGGAGGGCGCTGGTCCCAGTTGTCAGGCTCATAATGTCTACAGAAGGAAGAAATTGACTAGGCCAATTCTGACTCCAGTGGTCTTCAGAAGGCAGTGGCAAGCCTTTGAGAAATGTTGACAAAGATTTTGACAGTCATTACATCTGGTAGTGTGTCATTGGACAGGAAGCAGCAGGCAGAGGGACTGGGGTGGGTGGGAATACAGCTCATAGAGGAACCAAATGATCCACCTAGGAGGCTAGAGCAAAGGATAATCAGCAGCTGCTCCCCTCTGCAGAATTTACCAAGAATAGGTGGTCACAGCATTGGGGATAAGCCAAGGGTAATAAACCTTAAAATTATGCCTTTCTCACATGGAGAGAGAACTTTCCTCTAAAAAATACATACTTAGCCAGAAAAGATGTGGTGTGCAAAAACAAACTTGTTCATAGTTACCGTTCTACTTTTTATAACTATCCTCCACAGTTACGGTTCCAGTTTTCCATCCTAAAAATTTGAAAATCACATTATTTTTTGTTGGTGATGAGATGAGCTTTTATCTTACAGTTTGAAAATTTAAGTCAGTACAAATTCATAGACTGCTTATTAATGGATTTAGTTTCTATCAGTGCTAATTAATTTACATCTGCTTTTTTAAAAAACATGGCTGACAAAAATGAAATGGCCAAGGGAGAGCCCAGTTGCTTCACTAAAGAATTTATTATTTTAATTCTCATTTTTCTATCTTACTCAGGTTCACAAACATATCATGAAAGATTTGGTCATGCAAAATGAAATCCAAATACAGATAGGTACGCCATTTCATAGGATGATTATTCTTATTTTTAAAACCTTTTTTTTTGACTTACAGTGATCTTGAACAACATAGGGGTTAGGAGTGCTGACCCCAATGCCATCAAAATTCCTCGTATATCTTTGACTATCTCAGAACTTAACTCCTAGTAGCCTGCTGTCAATCAGAAGACTTACTGATAACAAAAATAGGAGAATGACACATATTTTGTATGTTTTATGCTCTATATACAATGACAGCCACATGAGAACTGTAAGAGATCACTTTTTTAGTACAATGCACAATTTATTGAAGAGACAAACTGGTCATGTGGTGACGATCAGCGGCTGCTCACACTTGAGCTCACTGCAATGGCAACAGGAGGTGGCTACAAAATTATTACAAGAGCACAGTAGGGACTGCAGTTAATACGATGCCGTTGTGATTTAACACTGCATCTTTACTTTTGTTTACATTTCTTTTAACTGTCAGAGGCCTGTGTTTTTAAGATTTAACTTTTTATAATAGATTTGTGTATATTTAACGGTAGCAAATGATAATAAAATAGACTTACCCACATATATTTTATGCATTCATAAATTTTCTTAAAATTTAATTTTCAATGTTTTTAGGCTATGTGATAGGTCTGAGTTTTTTCAAATTGTGGCACATCTCAAAACAAAACAAAACAAATCTTCAAAACACATGTATAATTGGACCCATGCAGTTCAAACTCTTGTTGTTTTAGGGTCAACTGTGGTTGGTTTTAGTGAAACTGTGTTAGCTCCCCAGAATCAATTCTTCTTTTCAAAGGTTGTTCATGTTAACCATTTGTAGTTCATTAGAAACTATTAATGACGTTAAATATTAAATTCTCTAGTCTACAACTCCTGAAACTTACCTCCCTTCTTGTTCCCAGAAAGGGGCAATGCTTCCTTACATTACTTGAGCATTTCTGCCTCCCATCCCCCTTTGTTATTTTTCATAGACTGTCATCATTGATATTGTGATTACATCTCCAGCACTTGAGTACCCACGGATGCCATTGCTTGGGCCTGGAGATGTGAACACAGTCCACATGGCTAGCTGCAATCATGGCCCCAAGCTTGTGTCGCCCTTCTCCATCCAGGACATGTATTCTGTCTTTTCAAGGTTGGTGATGGTGATCCTGTAGTCAGCACATAAGTACAGCAGGAGTAGAGCGGTGTTGCTTTTATCAGAGGCGTTTGTCCAGAATAACATTTAAGGTAGACCCCGCTGGAAGAAATGAACAATCTGAGTGAATGCTGTGATGGGCATTTGGGAGCCCCCATGTGCCAGCTAGTTGGGCACGAGGCTCCTTTTATTCCAAAGGGGATCTCTGGGACCTTGACTCTTTCTTGTTCACCTAACTTTAAACATAAGTTGTTGTAGTGTCGCTCTGTAATTAATTCCGCATTCTGATAGGAACCTGTTTGCTCTCTGGCTTATCTTTTTGTGTTTGTTTTGATTCTACAGCTACATTGTCAGCTCCTTGAAAACACAGCCTCTTTCCTGTATTATTTTCATCATCTTTCTTTGTTGCAACCTGTTTGTTGTTGATGATGGACATGCTTATAATATTTTGGTTAGAAAATTTCCTAAGGGAAAATCTAAGAATTACTTTTTTTTTCGATTTTGGCATTGGAGTTTTTTGTCTAAAAGTTCTTTATATAGAAGCATGTCTTCTGCTTATTTCTTCCATTTCCCAATACACACAAACTCCCTCAAACATCCAGCAACCTTTTAGCCAAACACTCTCTTAAGAGTTCAGGATCATATTCCTATTGTTTCTCTGAACATTTAGGTATTCTGAATTTTGAGGCCACAATTAATCTCTGATGGGTACTTAATTCTCAGATGCAATTATAAAACTGGAGCTCAAAGAAAGACTTGGACTCAGATAATCCAAGTGGAAAGGAAAAACACAAGATCCACCAAACAACCCCAGAAGAGAGATTCAGCCTGATAGGTCACCACATCTGTGTTGTAGACATGAATGGTTAGTAGGTCATGCAACCCAGGGCAGAAGGTTGGGCTGGCCGATGGGCTCTGGTTTTCTGGAATGGGCCAGTGGGTGAGACACCTGCTAGTTCCAAAGATTTCCTGAGTCATATTACTAATACATTCCTGGGGAATTTCATGGAGCTGCTTTTAAAGCAGTTTATATGCACTGCGGTAATGGGTAAACTAGCTATTTTGACACATTGCAAAAGAATGTTTTTGAAAAGAGAAACGCTCCTGGTGAAAACAGACAAATGATTGAGGGGCATTTCATTGTCGCAAACTCGGTGTTGATGTAGGTGTTTAAACAGCCCATTCCCAGCTCGCTATTTAAATACCTATATACTGAATTAGTTATTCACCAGGGGGAGATGTTGAAGAGAAGCAAAAATGATACAATTAAGTTACAAATATAGGAGATACAGTCCAAAATATCCCAACTGTCCTCTTTTTCTTCTTTAACGAGTGTCATTATATTTTGATGTGTTTAATAATACAGCAGAGGTTAAATGAAACATGAAAAGGGATGTACATTAAAATTGAGATAACTCTTCCTTCAGTGAAGTGGAACCCAGCAGATGTAGCAGCACACTGTAATTGCTGCCTGTTTCCTGTCAGTCTGATTAAGTTGCATTGTCCCAGCTCCAAGTGTAAGAATCAGTGGCTTCCCATAGGGCACAGCATGGGACGAGGGGCTGAGGCGGTGGCATAACTACAGGCACCTCCTGCTTCTCCTGGTAATAGTGTAGACATACAATATACATTGATGACATATAAAATCAATAGGCTGTGGAGTGTCTTAAGAGCACACTCCAATCCATCTTCTCAGAGTTACATCCCAGGAAAGCCAAATAAACAATAACACCACAAAATCTGAGGCTTGGTGGAACAATCTACAAATTCCGGGTCCAATGATGGGAGCCTTCATTTTTAAAGAAACGTATTTATGCTTCAGTGTAATCTAAATTTGATCTGATCTGAAATATGCCTATTGCTTTTCTTTCTTCCCTCATCCCCAGTGGGTACTGTGCTTTCTGAACCAGCCAGTCAATTGGTAAGTATTTATTGGGCACAAAAGGAAGTCCAACATTGTGCTAGGATTTGGAGGGAACAGAGACCAGACAGTTTATGATCCACTTGGGGAGACCACACTAGCATAACATGAAACAATTAGAGAACTATTAGGAGATACACTGGGTGAGCAAGAGTTCAGTAAGGGGGCAGCCTGGTGTAGCCTGGAGCAGTGTGAAATTCATGTAGGTGGGACTCAAAGCAGGCCTTCAAGGACAGGTGGGGTGGAAGTAAGGAGAGGGGTAGAGGGAAGGCATTCCATGCTGTGAAACCATGGTGACCCAAACTGCCAGTCAAAATGAGTTTGGAAGACCTTGAAGGGTTATGTCTAGCTGCAACAGGAAATTTAGAAATAAAGTTAGATAGGGGTTTATTTGGGGAGTATTCCACTAAAAGAACCACTCTGCAGTGATCTTTCACCCTCTATTCAAATAAATATAGTAATGATAACTACCCACATAATCTCTCCAATAGATTTAATCTCACATGAAAAAAATCTTGATGTGCCCATTTGTATTTAATTTAACAAATGGCTTTGGTGGCAATGGAGATGGTAGGAAGGGGGAGGAAAGCCATCATTTAATTTGGGTACTTGATCCTATGAAGTGATTTGGCTCTCTCTCTCTCTCTCTTTTTTCCCCCAATTGTGTAAGATATGTTGATCTCACGTAAAGATAGCCAACACAGACATATGGTGAACAAATCAAAATATGCTCTATCGTGTTGCCTGTAAACAGTGTGGATTCCTCACCCGAAAAGGGACATTAGAGAATGGCCTAAAAGGACTTTGAGTTCTGGTATTTGCCCTCAATATACTTACTCAGTAATGTGGGGAGGGGAAATGAGAACTGTGTCTAAATAATTTTAATGTTGTATAGAAAGGACTAAGAGGAAATTCAGTGGAGGGTGAGAGATAACCTACTGCTGCATACCAGTTTTTGCATGCAGATTTGACTTAAGTTTGACTTCAAGTTCATGTTGTGCAGTGTGTTTCAATTGGGGGCCCTACAATCAATTCCTGTATGTCGACAGAGATTCAATTTAGTGACTTGGAACCTAATGAGAAAACTTCAGACCTTGCAAAAGGAAAAAAGAAGGGGGTGAGGTGGGGATGGGGGCATCTGCCATTGAATTGGTTATCAGGTCTATGTAAGTCCTTGAAGCAACTGCGGAATAAAAATGGTCCCATAGGTGTCCACAAAAGGATTACTTCCTTCTACTCATTGTAGGCACAAAGTGACTCAGTTGGAGTCATGAGCAGAGATGCTCAGGTGGAAAGAAGTTAGGTAAATTCATGTCATGATGCACGTCATGATGATTACTTGCTTCCGTGAATCTCACTGCCCAGTTCTACCTCCTGCCTGATTGAAGGATTTCCAGGGACCTTCAATAATTTCCAGTTCTGTACTGTCAAAAGATTTACCTGTGGTTCCAAACACGATGCTAGTGACTTCCATATGGCACCTGCTTGTCTTCTTCTTCTGCTCCTGCGTTTGGATTTGTAGTTTTCCATCTTTAACATGCAGCTCAGAAGTAGGCTGATCTGATGATCATGATCATCTAACATGACTAGAAATTATTGGTACAGGAATGTTTTCTTCTCCATCCAATGTCAGTCTCAGTCTCCTACTGAGGACTAAGTCATCCTCTTCAGAAGCCAACTTTTCATAAAACTGACTTAGATTGTTGGTTACCACCTTTATTCCTAGGAATCTCAGGTAAATCCTTGGTGGGAATGTTGGAACGGAAGGGCAATACCACCAACTACTTTTGGAATAACTCTTCCTGTCACACAACAGCCTGTAGTCCTTGGACCAAGATGGTGTCACTCCACTCTGTCTTTTTGTAGAATATAATTTTTAAAGGAACATCTTGGTCCTTCTTAAAAGTAGATGCATGACAGAATAACACACTTCACTGTCCATACAAATCATACTTACTATAAGATGTTCATGTACTACTATCCTTTTTTAAAAAAATTAAATTTATTTGTTCTAATCAGTTACACATGATACTATCATCTTAAATCAAGTAGGGATAACATTTATTGGGAGAGTCTCCTTATTTGGAAATCAATTTGCTTTCTAAGAAGAAAGTATAAAAGCCTAAGAAAAGGGCAATAGTGACATCTTACATGTGGAGTGGCATTTCTACCTATAAAACACACTGAAGATTATTTTATTCCTTTTGCATAATTTAATAATATCAATGTGACAATCTTATGATAAAGCAGACTCACTCTCACCCCTAAAAAAGTGTGGGTGATGTGAAAATTTTGGAAGCTTGGGTAAAAGGAGATTTAACAAGTCAGAGGCACCATCATGAAGAACCTGGCCCCTTAGGCTTTAGGAAAACACATTTCAAAAGCTTAAAGAAGTAATAAATTCTACGCATCAGACAATGTTTCTAAGAGAAAGACTGTTAACAGACCAGAGGACCTGAAAAGGCAAATCCTGTTACAAAGGAAAAGGTGCTTCAGACTAAGCAAAGCTGAGGATTTTTAAAGACAGAGATGGCATCATTCTTAGCTGGGTTGAGTTCTTGCTTGTCTCGGACTCCTGAGGTAAACTTCATGCAGGGTTTCCCAGCCTTGCTGTGTGATACCTTGGGCCAGATAATTCTTTGTTCTGGGTGGCCTTCCTGGCATTGTAGGATGTTCGGCAGATCTGTTAGCCTCTACCCATTACAGGATGGGAACACTCTAATTCCCAGCTGTGACAACCAGAAACATCTCCAAACACTGCCAAATGTCACATGGGGGGCCAAATCTTCTGGTTGAGAATCACTACTTTAGGCAACTTACTGTTTTTTTGTTTTGTTTTTTGTTTTTTAAAAAAGCACAGAACTATTCTACAACAATTATGCTTCCAACCAGAGCAAACAGTCGCCAAAGAAATAAAACTAAGATTTGGAAAAGGTCATCCAATCACATTAAGTCATTTTCAAGTTTCTTACAAAGTGAAGAATTTTACATGACATGTCCATATTTGTTGGTACTCTTTCTGGAATAACAGAGTTTTGCAAGCTGTGGAATGGTAGGATTGATCAACATTACCAGTATAATTCCATAACATATCATTAAACAGATGACTATTTTTAGAAAAGAAAGTATAATTGTAAGAGCTAGGATCAGCTTGCATGACCTCAGCAAGTCAAACAATCTAATTTCCTTCTTTCTTTTTTTTAGATCACTAACTTGGGTAATACTGGGACACTAACTGGGTGTACTGCCATGAGATTCTGATGCAAACCTCCTGGAGGAAGCTGGAAGCTCCCCAAGATAAGAGCTCCATGCTCCAGGATTCTGCCCTCACTTCATATGCCAGGGGTAAGTGGGGTTCCCTGGGCCACCCACACCTCTGACAAACCGAACCCATCTGGGAGGTTCTCATGGAAAAGGTCATCCAATCACATTAAGTCATTTCAAGTTTCTTGTAAAGTGAAGAATTTTACATGACATGTCCAAGTTTATTAGAATGACTTATAGAACTCAGGAAAGCACCAAATATACAATTATAGCTGCATTATAAAGTATATAGGGCAAAGGCTGAGAGGGAAGGTAGAGCCTCCTTGCCCTCTACTGTGGAGAAGGGGCACTATCACTGTCCTGCCACATCACAGTCTTTAATGACCAGAATACTCCACTGAGCTTGAGTTTTCCTTGGGGTTTTGTTTCACTGGTATGACCAAACAATTGTTCATGTGATTAAACTCAGTCTCCTGCCCCCCTCCCTTTTCTGGAGGTCAGGCCACTGAAAAGTTCAAATCCTGTGTTCAGTCTTTCTGGCTACAAGCATTCAATCTGCAGCTATCTCTGGGCCCACCACCAGTCACCTCATTAGTATAAGAGAGATATGCCTATCACTCAGCAAATTCCAAAGGTTATGAAGGCATCTTCCAGGAACCCAGGACAAACACTTAACAAACTATTATGCCACAGGTACATTTGTAGAGAATATTAAGAATCCAGGCAATTTTTACTTTAGTAAGACAATTGATAGCATTTTTTCTACCTGGATGGAAAATATAAAGACAACTGGCTAGACAGTGGTGTGTTCAGTGGAATTATCATTAGTCAAATAATTATGTTCAAAGGTTTTAAATTAGTGGATAGGCCTGGAGGAATAAAAATTAAATTGGGACAAAGAAACCATGCCTATCAAATTTTCAGACAACTTAATACTATGAAGGATGGCAAGAATTTTAGCTAAGCAAATAAAAATGTGGACACATTTCACACTTAGAAGTACCAATAGAAGCATCTCCATAGTACTGAACATTCAGGTTCTTTCTGTCTTTCTCTCCATCATCTTTCCATTCTCACAGTTACTTCCTTATCCAAGATAAATACTGGAGCTTCATCCATAGTGTTCACATTCAGGCAGGAGGAAGAAAGAAAAAATGATGCATATCCTAAATGTTTTAGTTTCCTTTAAAATGCCTTCTCAGAAGTTGCCACAAATGTTCTGCTTGATCTTAGTCACTTAGCTGCAAGAGAGGCTGGGAAATATGTTTTATTTTTTGGCTGAGGATAGGGCCGTCCTCTTTCTACAAACCAATCAACCAACTAAATTTTGAAAGGGCTGAAATGGGATAGAAACTGACAATAAAATTTAGCAAAATAAATAAATTATGATTTTATATTAGAATGAGTTGAAAAATATTTTTAAAATCTCAATTTTCAGAATAGATGCAAAAAAATTGTTTAATAAAATTCTAGTAAATTTAATGTGATAACTAGTAAAGAAATAATATTTTCGGAGTTAGAATTATTTCAAACATGCAAAGATGGTTTGATATCTAAGAGTAATTTGTTACTACTCTGCTCAAGATTCAGCTGTCTTTGCTCTCTTAACATAGATAATTTTTTATTCTCATTCTTCAAAATGATGAGCAAAGCTTCCATGAATACACAAACAATGCTGTGAGAAATATATTTGTGCATCCTTTGGGATAGTTTATAGTTATAATTCTTTTTTTTTTTTTGGTACCAGGGATTGAACTCAGAGGCACTCAACCACTGAGCCGCATCCCCAGCCCTATCTTGTGTTTTATGTAGAGACAGGGTCTCACTGAGTTGCTTAGTGCCTCGCCCTCACTGAGGCTGGCTTTGAACTTGCGATCCTCCTGTCTCAGCCTCCCTAAGTGTGGGGATGACAGGCGTGTGCCATCGCACCTGGCTTATAGTTATAATTCTTGAAAATGCAATTGGTAGGTCAAGGTTCAGGCATCCTGGGCTGTTCCTTAAATTGGACAATTTGCCCTTAAAGAGGCAGTGTCAGTTCAGTCTCACAACATTGAGGGAGAGGGAGTGCCTGGTTTATTTATTGATTTTTTTTATAACTTGTCTCTAACACTGATTATTATAGCACTTTTTTTAAAAAACAAATCTTTGATGATGAGATAATGGGAGAAAAGTAATAGTTCATTGTGATTTTGGTAATGATTTCCTTATAACTACAATTGTCATCTTTCAAATGTCTACTTGGGTTTTTGCTTCCTTTTCAAGGCATTGTGTGCATTTGACCTCCTCCTTTTTCATCTTTCTCTTGTTAGCTTGGAGAAATGCTTTCTATACTAAAAATACTTCCCGCAGATAGCTATTTACACTTTAAATATCTTTGTTTTATTTATGGTGACTTTTTCTACAGAGAATGTTGAAGTTTTTTAGTTTTCAGATCTATTCCATCATTTGCCCTCCTTTCTTTATGGCCAGTGATCCTAGTGTCATGCTACAAAGGTCTTATATGATGGAATATTACTTAGCCTTAAAGAAGAATGAAATTATGGCATTTGCCAGTAAATGGATGGAGCTGGGGAATATCATGCTAAGTGAAATAAGCCAATCTCAAAAAACTGAAGGCCAATTATTTTCTCTGATATATGAATACTAATTTACAATTAGGGGTGGGGCTAGGGAAGAATAAAGTTACTTTAGATTAGGTAGAGGGGAGTGAAGGGGAGGGAGAGGGTAAGGGGAAAAGAGGGGTAGTATAAGAAATCAGACAGTATTACCCTATGTGCCTACATAACTATACAACCGATTGGATCCAATCATGTACAACCAGAAGAATGAGAAATCATACTCGATCTATGTATGATGTATCAAAGTGCATTCTATTGTCATGTATAACTAGTTAGAACCAATTTAAAAATGCAAATAAAAGAAAAAAGTCTCCATGATAATCATCTAAATGTATTTTCCTGTGTTTTCTTCTAATATCCTTTTCTTCATTTAAATGTTTAATCCACTTTGTTTTAGCTTTGTGAGTGGTTTGAGATAAATATATGGCTTTTTCCCCATGAATGTTTAGGTATTTTCCTAATCATTATTAAAATACTCTCTTTATGATACATTGAGGTCTCATGTTGTGGGAAGCCGTCTGTGAACTCTACATGAAATAAAATGATGTTGAAGCCATTAGGCAGGAAAGTCTGATATTGGGAACTCCAAGCAGCAACCCTGCTGGTTTAAGAACACTTGGTTCATGTGTCTTCCTACCTGGTTCCATCACAAGTTTAGCACAGCACCAGAGATGAGTGACCGCTAGAGGCACACAGCCTCTCTGAAATGGGTGTGGCTTGCCAAAATGCCAGTCAACCTATTTACTGCAAGATCCTAGCCACACCAAGCAGCAAGACTCCTCCCCGTGAAACCTTATCCCTGCCTTTGATGTACTCCCTCTTAAATAAAGAAGCAGGGCCATTTTTCAGTTGTTCAGTTCCAGCTGCTATCAGGACTGGAAGATCTATCAGCCACTCCCCTTTTTATATCTAATTTCTGGCTCTCTTTATTTCTCACTAATTATTTCAAAATGACTTTTTATGTCTCAGGCAGCTCACACTTCATGATCAGGAAACTACCCTGTTGAGGAACTGGTTACCCTTAAATATTATTTGGACCTAAAATAAATGTTATCATAAATGCTTAGGACCTATATGAAGAAAACTTATAAAACATAACTGAAGACCAATTAGTAAAACTTGGATAAATGGAAAGTTATTCCATATTTCTAAGTTGATTAGCATTGCATAGTTTTCAGTTCTTCCAAATTCATGTATAGATTTAATGCCATTTAAAAAATAGAATATTTTTGGATATTGATACAATGATTTGAAATTCATCTGAAAGAGGTAGCCAAACCAAGGAGAATAAGAAAAGGAAGCAGAAAGAAAAAATGTACATTATATATGATTATAAAAACAGAGTGGGAAGGGATTAAAATAGTGTGATCCTGTTATTCATACACAGAGTAATTTAAATCTTAATAGCTCAACACTACAGGGTGGAAAGCTTAGAGGGTTAAATGTAAAACAAGACACAACAGGAAGCTGGAAGGAACTGTAGATGGACAAGTGTATATTTGGTATTGTAGAGGATAGGACCTTGAAAGGAAAAAACTCACAAAAATTTTTTTATATTGCTTTTTATAAAATGAAAAGCCTAATACATCAAAATATCACATACAAAAGTGTAAGACATTTTATCTTTTCTTTTCTTTTTTTGTGGTACTGGGGATTGAACCCAGGGCCTCGTGCATGCCAAGCAGGTACCCTTTTGTTGAGCTACATCTTCTGCCTGCATTTTATCTTTTTATAGCTATGATTACCAATTATAAATATTTTTTAAGTTTATATAAAAATGATAAAAGATGCTCAACTGACAGAAAAACAGGAAAAGAAGTGGCAAGTAATGTACAAAAAAAGAGATGAAAGACTGATAAAGACAAAAATATTTTCCTCACTATTAATCAAAGGAATTCAGATTAATATGATAGGGATAATATTTACCCCAATTTTGTAAAGATAAAAAATGAAAACAGCCACTCTGCAAGGATGAGGCAAAACAAAAACAAAAACAAAAACAAAAAAATCCCTCAATACCATTTCTTTGCTGTTGATGGGAATATACATTCTTTTCAGTTTCCTAAAGGGCAACATAACATCTAGATCAAAAGCTTTAATTTAATTTTTTATTTCTAGTAGTTGTGCTGTTAGCAAATTATTTCAAAGAAATAACCAAATGCATATTTAGGAGATATATATTATATATATATATATACATATATATATACATATATTCATATACATACACACACAGATGAATTTATCACTATTTTAAAAATTATTATGAACTATTTAACATATGCAAGAATTGTGAAGATAAATTCAGTAGACACACATGTTCCCCACATCTAGAGTAAGGATTTGATAAAGACCTTACTCATCCCTCCCCTGATGTCTTTTCCTCCTTCCCTCTAGAGGAATATGTGGTGTTTCTGATTACAAAGTATCATTTAATTACTCACTCTCTTTATGTCAAAGCTTGAGGATGTTGATTAAATAAATTGTGATACCTTGAACTGGTAAAATATTGTTTATTAAATTAATGAGTTAAATTTTATTTCTTACGACACATGATACATGCATATTATGGAACATTTAGAAAAATAGAATCTCCAAACAAACTACAAAATCACCTGTTGCTCTTCCAATCAGATGAGATCATTGTAGCTTTTGTTTAATGACTGTTGCGTCATTTATGTTTGTCATTTACTGTTGTGTCATGTTAAGGTTTGGATGTGAGGTGTTCCCCAAAAGCTTACATGTGAGACAATGCAAGCAGGTTCAGAGGAGAAACGATTGGGTTTTAAGAGTCTTAATCCAATCAGTGATTGAGTCCCCTGATAGGAATGAACTGAGTGGTAACTGAAGTGATAGGGTGTGGCTGGAGGAGGTGGGAATTGGGGCGTGGCTTTGGTTATATATTTGTATCTCATGAATGGAGTCTCTTTGCTTTCTGATCATCATGATGTGAACTGCTTTCCTCTGCCACACTTTCTCACCATGATCCCTGAGGAATGGAGTTGGCCTTTTGTGGACTAAGAACTCTGAAACCGTGAGCCCTCAAATAAACCTTTTCTCCTCTACAATTGTGCTGGTCAGATTCTTTAAGTCACAGCAGCAAAAAAATAAAAAATAAAAAAATTTAAAAAAATTTAAAAAAAACTGACTAAAACAGTCATTTAATTTTCTTTTACTCTGAATTTAAATCTTTTAAAATCCAAATCACTACGTTGAGGAGGAATGACAAACTCAAGTCGCATCAACACTAGGGTTTAACTTGGAAAGGATAGAATATGAGAAAGAAGGCCATCAGGTCTTCACCAGGGTGATTGGAAGAGTAGGGGAGGTATCTTGAGCATGCTTCCTGTCCTGTTTGGAACAGGCTTTAGGCAAAGTCTCAATCCCTAGGCAGAGCAGGTCAAGTTCGGGTTGGACAGGGGTCCAGTCACCATTGTCACACTGTGGAGGACAGAAAGGTCTAAACTTTACAAAAGTACCTCAGCGCAGGAACCAATCTCATGCCAACGTGCTATCTAGAGTGATCCAGAAATATTAGATGTCTGTATTTTCTACTAAACTAAGTTTTTGTCTTGATTACCATTGTGCTGACTGCCAGAAAACTCAATCTCCTTTACCTCTATTAGCTTTATCCTTCCATATTTTGTTTCTTTTTTTAAACCCGGGTTGGGTCTTAGACACTGGGGCTCTATTTCTCTTCTGGCCCAGTGGTGAGGACTCGTCTGGTTCTGTCTAGCGCGCCTTGGGATGGATTCATGGCCAATCAGCCTTGTTGTTGGTATTTCCTTCCAGGCTCTAGAGTCATGATTGCCTCTGAAATCCCCTCTCTTGCTCTGCTTGATGACAGATTACACTACTCCGGCTGCCCATTCAAAGTAGACCGTTGGCTAAATGCCCTAAGAGATAGCTCACCCCAGATGCCAGATTCCCCCAACCTGCCTCCTGCCTGCTCTGGATGGGCACTAGTGGACCAATGAGTCTTCCTTTACAGAAACAATTAGCTTATTACTGCCTGATGCTGATATAATAGAATGAAATTGGCATTCTGTATTATTCTGGTATGAAAGATAAAATCTGATTTCCTTCGTTATTTCAAAATTCCAGTAACCTAATTGCATAAAGAATTTGACAGACACAGTTTCTTCATCAATCTCTTTTTAAGTGATTTAAATTATTTTAAAGCAAAGGGAAAGGCAGAATATAAACTGTGGGATATACTTCTGGTATTGTTATAATACAAAAGAAAAATCCAGAAATACATGCAAAAATAAAACTACTCCCAAAGAGTAGCAGATATCAGATTCTTTAAGGAGCAGACATCTATCAGAACAGTTGGATGAACCAAACACTTATCAACTTTTTAAATAAGCAATCCAAATTACTGGTGGTTGTGATTTGTATCGTATTAGCAAAGAATGAGCTGACCAGGAGGGCATCATGAACTGTGACAATTATTTTAATGAAGAAGAAAAAATGTAACACAAAAAAATAGGGAATTGATACGACTATTTAATATGAATTTCACTGAGTTCCATAGCATTTCTTGACAATATTAGAGAGAGAGAGACACAGAGAGAAAGAGAAGGAGATTGGGAGAGACACAGAGACTGTGTTTCTATCTAGGTACTAAAACAGTGTCTCTCCGTAGAAAAGGCTTAACTAATTTTTGTTGGATAAACAAAGTGGGGGCTCATTTAAACTTCAAGAGCTCTGAATGGAACCTACAGGAGAGTTCCCTTTTAGACTTTTTAAATTCAATTACGTAGATCTTTCTTTGAAGGGGAATCTCTTGATTAATATCTAGAATACATAAAGAACTCAAAAAACCTAACACCAGAAAATAACTGAATAACTCAATTAATAAATAAGCAAATTAATTAAACAGATACTCCTCAAGATGAAAAAATACAAATGGCCAAAAATATATGAAAAACTGTTCAACATCATTAGAAATTATGGAAATGCAAATCAAAATTACACTAAGATTTCATCTCACACCAGTCAGAATGGCAGTCCTCAAGAATACAAACAATATTGGACAGGGTGTGGAGGAAAAGGAACACTTCTACATTGTTGATAGGATTGTAATTTAGTACAGCCTCTATGGAAATCAGCATGGAGGCTCCTCAAAAGGAATGGAGCCACCATATGACCCAGCTATACCTTCAGGATTTATCTTAAGGAATTAAAGTCATCATACTATAGTGGACATATATAGTCATGTTTATGACAGCACAATTTACAATAGCCAAAATAAGGGACCAGCCTAAGTGTCTATAAATGTATGATGGATAAAGAAAATGTGGCATACATACACAATGGAGTCTTACTCAGCCATTCAGAAAAGTGAAATTATGTCATTTGCAGGAAAAATGAATGGAACTTGAGAACACTGCTGAGTGAAATAAGCCGAACTCAGAAGGTCAAGGGTGGTTATGTTTTCTCTTGTATGTGGAAGCTAGAGAGAAAAAAAGGAAAGGAGATGGAGAGATCTCATAAAATTTGAAAGGAGATCAGTGGAATAGAGGAAAGGGAACAGGAAGAAGAAGAAGAGGGAAAGGGTAAATGCTAAGGAATGATATTGGCCAAATGATATTAATTGTGTGTATGTATTAATATGTAACAACAAATCCTATTATTATGTATAACTATAACACATCAATAAAAATGTGGAAAAAAAGAATTAAAACATGAAAGAAAGGAATTTTATTTATTTATTTTGCTTTAGATACTAAGATCACATCCTCAGCTGGGAGACACTTCTTGGCCACACCTGATTTCAGTGATTGTGTCTGTTCTGACAAGTGGAGGCCCCCATAGCTCTGCCATTGTGAAGAACAACCTTGCATCTGCATTAACCGAGAGAGGTCTCTGAGGTAGGAGGCACAGTAAGTCTGTGCAATAGAGATGGTGTTGAGTTGATGGAATTGGAAAAACTGCCTACTTATTTTAAGGGAATGGATCTCTATCTCATACCTCAGTGAAGTACCAAAGCAAAAGAGAGTTTAAAGAATCCATTATAAAACAATGGGTAAGTATGTGATATTCTGCAGGGCAACAAGAAACAAAGGGAAAATCATTAAGAGATGTTTTAACATATTTATCTAAATAACTATTAAAATTTTATGTAAAAAATCATGAACAAAGTTAAAAGACAAAGAGGAAAATGGACAAAAATTTGCCACAATTATGACAATGGACAGTTTTGAGAGATTATGTAAATAGATTAAAGAAGCACTAAGTTCCCAATAGAAAAAAATGGGCAAAGACATTGATAGATAATTTGCAAAAAAGGAAATGGCTAATGACTATCTGGAAAAGCTGTTGAATGACAATAGTCCTAAGTAAATAAAAATAAAACAATAAAACCTTTTCTTTAACCCATGAAATTAGAAAGGAGGGATTTTTTTGTTTTTTTTGCAATGATGAGAGTCGCTATGAGAGACTTTAAGAGACAATAGCACCCTTCCTATGTCGGTGATAGGACTGAAAATCGCTACAACTACTAAAAATCAATTTGACTGTATATTTCAGAGCCTTAAAAAAGACATATATAAAAGTCTAGTTTAAGACATATATAAAATAGTCTTAAACTCAAAGATTTATCCACTCTGATTTTAATTTTACCATAATTTGCAATAGCAAAAACTGGAACCCACAGCATTCAATAATATAGAATCATATTGATATGACATAAAATTAGATGTTACAGATCATTTTTAGTGACATGGGAAAAATAAATATAAAAAGCAGAATGCAAAATTTTATACATAATAAGTTCACACCAAGATTTAAAAAAAAAAAGACTAGAAGGACATCACCAAAATGTTAAAAGTGGTTGACTATCAATCAATCAATCAATGTGTGTGTGTATGCATGTGTGTGTATTTGTGTGTGTGTGTGTGTATGTATACAATACTGGGGATGGAACCCAGGACCAGGATTGGCTGCTGTACTACGTCCCCAATCCTGATTATTTCTTATGCTGGGATAAAGGTGTGCTTTTATTTTGGTTACAGCTCATTCTTTTTATACTAAGTTATCTGAGGTTGAGCATGTATTACTTCCATAATCAGAAAAAAATTGTTATTTTCAAAGAAAATCTCTAGAATCAATGTTGCTTTTATGCCGTAGAAAACAGAAGAGAAAATTTTTTTTGATGACAAGTTTTGTAGTTCTTTTTAGAGCAGAATTTCACAGTTCTGTTCAAACACAAGCCCCAAAGTAATAACTCATTTTTTGGCAGGGGAGGGGAAAACAACAAGGAGATTAAAACTGTGAATATTCAGTTTTAAAAATGGTTAAAATGTCTCTATTAAAAAGAAAATAACTGAAGAAGCAAAATTCCCTTAGCAGCTCAGGGGTTAAGTGAGGACACAAACATTTGTTTTATTTACACCATTATTATGAATTTTTATTAAATTGTTTAAAAATTACACTGGGGGGCATTTTGCATGAGCCTTGATTTCTTCTGGTTTCTGAAAGCATCATCCTTTGATCTCAAGGTCAAGAAGAGTCATGACCAGAAGGCAAATTTTCATAAGCATTCTCCTCCACCACCCCAGACTTCCTTGCTTGCTTTTCTAAGTGTCTGTCCTTTCAAGGGAGTCACTGTAGATTCACACACTGGTGAGAATCCATGTCTCTCCCCAGAGCCAGCCCCAGGCAAAATTGTTGAAGAACAGCACTTCCTTTTCTCCAGCTGAGTCTGGTGTGTTCCCACCCTTTCCAAATGCTGCTCTCACATGCCTTAATCACACTAAATGTTACTAACACTTTTAAGCATCTACTACACACCAGGCATCCTGTTAAGGGTTGTCATCCATACTATTTTATTTTATTGGCAGGATAACCTTGCAAAGGTTTATTTGCTTCATTTATGGATATGGATACTGAAGCTCAGAGAGGTTAAGAAAGTTGCTTGAGGTCACACCGCCAAGCACAGACACTGTTAATATTCACAACTGTCTGATTTGAAAGCTGTGCTTGCTTTCAATGGGTGTGGTCGATACCTGGGAGTTCCATACCTTATAAACTCAAACATACAGATAGTTTGTCTATTTTCCAACTAAAATTCAAATTGTTCTTAAATTCAAAACAGCCCCAAACGCCTCAGTTTTCTCTGAAAAGAATGGAAGATTCCTGAAGAATATGGGCACATGCCTCATTGTATCTGGTAGTTCTTTCTATTAGTTCAAATAGGGCCTTGCAAAAACACAATTTGAGCATATTCAGTTTTCTCAAAGTGTCATACCTTTTCCAAAACCACATAATGGATAACAAGAAAATTCATGGGCTTGTCTTTCTGTAGGCTTAACATCATTTCCTCACTAATCTAAAGATCCTCCCAGAAGGTAATTAATTTCCCAGCTTCCCTCTGTAACTAATCGAGATTTAAAAACACTAATTCTCATGGAATTCTTTTTTTGCCCCTTAATCAATTCTAATTCTGCTCCTAACTAGCTATATGCCCTCAGGCAATTTACTTGGGGCCTCTGAGATACAAGTTTCTCATCTGTAAAAACCCAAATTAAAAATATTACCCTAGCCCTAGGGTTGTGGAAGAATTAAATGAGATAATGTAAGTAAAGTTCTTGATACATGGGAGTGGGGGGGGGGGTCAGAAACTTTTACTTCCTTATTCCACTCCTCTCTCTCCTCTGTAGATTCGGAAGCTCCCTACATAAAGGTTGCAGTGTCTGTTAAGAGTTTTTCTTTTTCTCCGGAAACGTGATTATTTTCTGCTCCTTAATTCTTTTCTCAGGGACCTTGTTTTTCAATCATGTGCTTCTTGCAATTTTCCCATTTCACATCACACTAAAGAACAAGGCCTAAGAAGTTTGGATCAAGCCAGTGATAAATCTCTGTTCCCCTCCCCTTTCCACTTATCATGTCTACCCTAAAATAAATAAATAAATAAATAGTAAATAAATACATCCGAACAAACCGGAAAACTGTCCAAAGTGATAGAGAAATGATCTCCCAAAGTTGTCAAGATCAATTAAACAAACTTCATTCAGTGGTCAAAGGAATACAGAGAGTAAACTGAAAGAAGAAAATAACATAGAGTTTTTAAAAATTTTAAAGCCGTTTCCTAACCAACTTTCTCATTTTCCTCCCCAATGGCACCTTGTGGCCTAAGCCTCCCTTGCAGCCCCTGTAGTGTCTACCTGCAAGGTGCCCAGGGGCCAAAGGCCACCTGGGCCAGGCTCAACATCTTCTATTACAGAAATGATTCAGTGAGCAGAGGACGGCAGCTTTCCCACTAAGTAATGTGTAATAGAAACGTTTTTACTGATTTTATTATAAGGAACTATTATTGTTGGTTAAAACCACAAAATTCGGGAGTTAAAGTCCTACAGCGCTAGGAGAGTTGAACTCACTCCACGACTAAGAGTTGAACTCACTCCACGACTAAAAGTTTCAGGAATATGAATTCTGGGTTCAGAAAAATCCCTCAAGCTCTCTTGTGCATACAGTCACTGATTTAAAAAAGGCCAGGGGACCTGCGGGGGTGACATTTCTGAAGCTAATCCCCACTCCGGAGACCCTCAGACAGTTGGTAGTTAAGTGACTGGTGCGAAGTCTCTTCCGTGAGCTGTCCTGTCCACGTATCCCATTCAGGACACCTTCCTGAATCACGTCCGAGGGGCAGTGACTCGTAGGTCCTCGCCTAGGCGATCTCTCCCGGAATGAGAGCGCGCGGGGCTGCTCACATTCCGGAGCTCAGATTTCATTTCCCGTTGGTCAGATGGTGCGGTGGGCGGGGGCCAGAGTGAAGTGCACAGCTGTCCCTAAGAGGTGCTCGGTCCCGCGCCACCAAAGTTGCATGGAAATTCCGTTGCACTGACGTGTGAGTCCCAAGCATTTTAATCTCAGATGTTCGAACCCTGTAGGCAAAAATAAAAAAAAGAACCACGACTACGGCTAGTGTCACGATGAAACCCGCGTCCCTTTGCGGCCCGCCCTCCGATCACACCAGCGAGGCGGCTGGGGTTTGCACCTCGCTTCCTAAGCCTCGCTTGCTGCATCTTTGCGAGCATCGCGCGCGCTCTGGACCGGTTCGGCTGCGGCGCGGTCTCGGAGGATTCCCACGCGAGCGGTGGGGACCCCAACTGCCCGACCGAAGCAGGAGCGTCCGCTGTGCACCCTTTTCGACCGCCACTGCCTTGGTTCCCAGCTAAGCTCTACCCTGTCCGCCTGCAAGTCGGGCTCCCCTCGTCCCCGCAGGGCAGCGCAGCCTCGAGCGCCCTGCAGTCCGTCCTGTGCCCGCGGGAACCAGGCGCCTCCGGGATCCTGCCGCAAGGCAAGGTTGCCAGCCACCTGGCCCCGGAGCAGCCTCCGCCTCTCCTCCGGCCTGGGCGCCGAGCGCGCTGCAGCGCTGCCCCGGGACCAGCGAGGCCGTGGTCTCCTTGGCTGGCCCGAGGCTGCCCTGCGGTCCAGCCGCCCCCACCCAGAGAATCCACCCTGGATGAGATTTGCATCAATCCCAGGGTTTCCCCAGATGGTCAGCTACCTCAGATTTTCATGATTCTACATCCATTCCCTTGTGATTCATCTCTTTTCTGTTTAGGGTTATGGGTGGTTCAAAGTTTAGACTTGGGATATAAAAAAATGTTATTCACAGTTTTATAAGGACAGGTAGTTGGGGGATGGGGAACTAGATACCCAATGAGTTTTTAATGTATGGAGAGGAAAATCGTTGAGCGGTGTGACTTAGGCTCTTGATTCTCCTCTCAGAACATCTACGAATTTATAAAAATTGAAACAATTTTACTTTGCCTGCCTTAGAGAATTGGCCACACAGCCTTATGAAGTGTCTTCCAGGGCTAAGAATCTCTGTGATTTTGTGGTCTGTAATTTGAAATTTCGGATAGAAATATATCCTTTCTCTAAAGCTGTGAGCAGTGGACATTATGTGTGACTCAGGTGTCAGAAGCAGGAAGTCTTTTCCCCCTGTCTCTCAGCAGTTGGGGGGGGGGGCTCCAATGTCACAACTTCAAGTCAGGAGGTTAAATATGTAGATTAACCGTTAGCATTCTTTGTGCCATGATTCTGCCTCCCCAAATCAGTATCTCAGAGTTAACTGATTTCCACTTTCTCCTCTTGCCTCTTGTTTTCAGTTCTGGAGAAAGGGGGGAAAAGCAACCAATTCTCTGTATTAAAACACAGAAAAATCAACCCTGTGGATCAATGTGGAGAGCCAAAGACCTAACCCTCCCCTGTGCCAAGTCCCTTCCATTATCCTCCACTTCTATGACATTGGAATGTTCTGGAAACTGTCCTTTTAAATTGCAAGGAGGAGGAGTCAGTGTCTGTCCCCTGTCTCTCTCACTCCTTACAGGGGGATCTCAGGGACATTCCCTTATGTCTTTTTCATCCAGGAGTTTCAAGAGGGCCACCTCATAAAGCCAGCTGAGTTGGCTGCAGGTGACTGTAGGTGTGCCCAACAAGAGGGATGTGTTGCAATCTTCAAAAAGAATCTAGAGTATTTTTGTGGAATGAATTACCTTTGTTTACCTTAGCAAGGCATTCCATGCACGTTGTTGTTTTTGACCCACCCTTCTGTTGGGATACCAGAGCCAACCTTCTGTAAGGGGGAGAAAAAGAAGGAAGATGTGTGAGCTCCCCCTGGTGCCTTACTGCATTCAGGCCGACTGAAAGAAACTGCAACGTAACATGTCTACACTGCCTAGGGAAAAAGAAAATATCTGGATTTTTTTCCTTTAAAAAGGCCCGTTTTCATGCTGCTAGCAAAATGCCTTAGATCAAGACGTCCAGCCTTTGGACCTAAATTTTATATATCACAGTAAGAAGAATTCTTGCTTTGTCTGAGGATGCATGTGCAAAGTGAAGTTAGACCGTGGCAATCTGGCAGCCGCCCCAGGGATGGTTGTTACTCTTGGAATCACACTGGATTATTTTTGTCCAGGGTTGTTCTCTTTGTTAACGTACAGCTATTCATTTGCTAGAGTAATTTTCATACACTGGGGTTGGTAGACACTACAAAGATATCACAGGAATCTAGTTCCAGCCAGTTTGACCTGTGGGGCCTTTCATTTGAGACCGTATCTCCTATTCCAAATAATAGCCTGTACTCAAAATGGAGTCCTTAAGACCGGAATCAGAGGCCTCTGTGAACTCGACTCATCTGAAGAGGGCAGGAGAAATTCTACTCAGTCCTTTTGGTATATTAATGATGGTGGTCTTCAATGATTTATCAATAGGCATTTGGTTAGTCCTACTCTTGGTCCAACTGCAGAGAGTAGAAGAGATGTCTACCTACACCAGGGCAAATAAGTTATGGGACAAACTTAAGTGTTCATTAATATGGTTCAGGTGGATAGGTAAGGCGGATATGTAGGTCAACATTATTATGGCTCCTTCACTTCCTAGGTAAATGCAGAATTTTTGTTTCATTTCATTTTGCACGTGTAATTTTGATGTAGTGGCAATCTTGTAAAATGAAATGTGGAACCAAATCCCACTTGTAAGATCATAACCAAGTTTTTTTCCACAACTAGTTTTCATTACTCTAGTTTGTAATCTTGAATTCGTTCTTTTATTTGGTTGTTTATTTCTTCCAACACACCACACTCCTTCCGTCTTTATTTATTTTCTTTATTGGAGGGAGTAGAGATTGATCCCAGGGGCACTTAACAACTGAGTTGCACCCATAGCCCTTTTTATTTTTTTTAATTTTGAGACAGGGTCTTGCTACATTGCTGATACTGGCCTCGAACTTGTGATCCTCTTACCTGAGCCTCCCAATTTGCTGGGATTAGAGGCATGTGCCACTATGCATGGCTCCTCATTCTATCTTTATGCCTTTGTTAATGTTATCCCTTTGATCTGCCCTGTGATCCCCTCTTCCACCTGGTCATCCAGCAAACAGTCCATTTTGTCAAGGGTGACACCTCTTTCCTGGCCACTCTCACCTGCACAGGTGATTCCTTTTTCTAACTCTATTTTGCACACCCAATTAGCCCTCTACTCTGATGAAACCCACACATGCATTGATATTACCTTTGATTCTAAATTGGGAGCCTCTTGGACAGAGGTCTGGACTTTTGTTTCCTCTGCATTTCCATACTGCCCCACTGCACTGGGGGCTTGAACAGTTCTCTGCTAAATGAATAAAATAATAATCATAAGGGATGTTTTTAATCTCAAGAAAATTTTGTCTCTTAAACGAAAAATTGTCAAATTAAGGAGTCATTTCCAGGATTTTAATTGATGTATTAGTTTTGCTTTGTCTCCACCTCAAAAGGATTTAAGGTGGGTTTAAAATATTATGAAAATCAGAGAAGATTATTAATTCTGTCCCTGCAAGCTCTAAAATTGTATAGGTCTAGATCCCAAGTTAAACAATGAAAGGTTTTTTTTTTTTTAAGATAAAAGGCATGCTGTTTTATAATGTTTCTCATTATCAGATTAAGGAAATGCATGGATAAGAAACTCTCAAATAATTTTGTGTCTTATTTGCATATCATACACATACACACACACATACATACATACACACATACTCACACTAGAACTGCACTGGCAGGGAACATAGGTTGTTTAAAGTATAGCTATTCAACTGTCATATAAAGTGAAATCTATATTTTCTCTCCCTATATGACTATATATTTAACATCTCTATGCATATGTGTGTGCATACATATGTATATGTTATATACACACACACCACATTATTATTTCGAAGGGGATTTTGCTCCTTCTGGCTACCAGCAATAACTAGTCAATATTTACACTCTTGAATATCGATGACATCGTGCATACATAGGAAAGCTGTGGAAAACATCTCCATTTTCAAACAGAGTTTTAATTATTTGTAAAGACTTCAATTGTTCGCTATCTAATGTCATGGATTGGTCCTCACAGTGTGAAGTGCGACTGTCCAGAACCCCCACAGTATTATAAATAGGCTCCTAAAGCCGGGTTGATTGATGTTTGGCATAAAACGCTATTCCTCTGAGCACATATATTCCTTCTGTTCACCATTTTCATAGAAAAATACCAGGGCTGATTTTTTATTCAAATCTCCAATTTATGCAGGGTTTAAACTACTAAATACTTAAAGCCTTTTTCAGATCTTTTTTCCCTCTTCTGTTAGGTAAGTAACTAAATCTTCCGCTTCAACACAAATAAGAATTGGAGATTTAGCAGGTTCCTGTGGGGAAGAGAAAGAGTTTATTAATTACATTGAGAATCAAATAATATGCTTCTTTGACACTAATGTTCCATCTTTCTCCACCCCAAGTATCCTATGGGACAACTTTAAGGCCTTTATCAGGGTCTAGATTACTCCATTTATGGTTCCTTAGAAGAAAGAATTTAATGAATGGCATTCTTAGCTGAAGAGAGAATTTGAGATGTTTTAAGATTTAAGCTGCAACCATGAAACGCTTTTTTCAAAGAATGTCCCAGGGATTGTAATATAAAACATAAAAAAAGCACAATAAAGTACATTTTCATGAGTTTTAATAAATTTTTAATACTGATGAAATGTAAATTTTTCCTTCACGACCCTTATCTGCATTTGACAGAGTCTTACAGAAAACTTTAAGTACCCGTTTAAAGCAATTTACAAGATATTGTAGAGATTCCCAGCAATAAAGAATGATAAGTGATCTTCTTAAAAATTTTTATATTGACAATATTAAAACCAAGTGTCTTATCCAGATTCAACTGGTTTTGGCCAGTACCTGTATTGGTACATTTACCAAGAGTGCCTGTTTACTTTATAGGTGCTATATTAGAAACAAATTCTACTGGAATATAATTCTGAAACTACTGTTACCTGGTTGGTAGCAAGAATTGCTAATTACTTTATAAGATATGGCAGGCACTGTGCTAGGCACATTCCATATATTGTTGCATGGAGTTTTTATAACTCCACAGAGGAAGCTATATTATTATTACCATTTGAAAGATGAGAAGTTGGAGATATTAAGAGTTGAAATGATTTGCCACAAATTACCTGCTTAGTAAATAATGTGGGTAGGAAATGAGAGAGAGCAGTCTTACTCATTATCCACTTCCTGGGAGTCAGCAAACTTTTTCTGTAAAAGACCAAATAGTAAATATTTTGTGTTTTGCAGGCCACATAGTCTCTGCCACTGTGCAATGTTGGTACAGAAGCAGACCTAGATAATATGAAAAAGAATGACATGGCTTTGTTCCAATGAAGTTTTATAAAACCAGAAAACAGATGGTGGACCATACTTGTGTTGTGAACTATGTAGTTTGCTGACCCTTGCACCGTTCTGTTCTGTATGGATCCTCAGGCAGAAAAAACCAAATAACATGGACCTCACTTTGCAACAGGTGGGTCTTTGCTGGATCTGTCTTTTGAGTAGGCAAAAATAGCATGAACTGAGGGCCTCAAAAGCTGCCTCTCATCTTGCACTTGATCCTAAACACCGTTGCTGAAGACTCTGGAAGGTTCCACTTAGAACACACAAGGATGGTGTTTTAGTCAGCTTTATCATCACTATTACCAAAATACCCAACAAGAACAATTTATAGGAGGAAAAGATTATTGTGGCTCAAGTTTCAGAAGTCTCAGTCCATAAATGGCTGACTCCATAGCTCTTGGCTAGATGTGAGGGAGAACATCATGGCTGAAAAGCGTGGTAGAGGACAGCAGCTCAGGACATGGCCACAATGAAGCAGTGAGAGCTTTGTTCACCAGGGACAAAATATAAATTCCAAAGGCTTCTGTCCACTTGCTCACTTCCAGCCACACCTCACCTGACTACAGCCACCATTTGCTCAATTCACATCAGTAGATTAATTCACTGATTAGGTCGCAACTCTCAAAATCCAATCGCTTCATCTCTGAACGTTCCTGCATAGTCTCACACATGAGCTTTTGGGGGAAACTTCATATCTAAACCATAAGGGCAATCCTACAGTACCTCTTGAGTCCTCATTATTATTAAATTGTGATTTACAAGTAATCTAATTAAGACTGGATTCCAAATCCACCTGAATTTCTGGAACCCTACAGACCACTTAGCCTCACTCACAAGATGATTTTGCTTCATTCTCTAAGAATTATTAGATCTACAGGTTACTCTTACTATGCACCTTGTTTTGTTTAATTGAATTTTTAGCTTTATTTGCTGAATCTGTTTGGCTCAGCTGGTGACTCGCTGGTTCTCTACTCCATGTAGGCTTGAACATGTGTCTTACACTTCTAAGTCACTAAACCAGATAGCCTAAGAAGAAGGTCCAACCCACTTATTGGCCAACTTCTTTGATGCAATCTGCCTCTCCAGAATTCTGTTTTCACCTGCTCCTGGGTCCTCCATGTGCATTTAGTTCATCCATGTGCATTTATTAGAAAGTAGAAACCATCTCTTACCAATGCCAGATCCATTATCCTCCCCATCAGGTGCTGTATTCTTCAGGACAAGTTGAACTTCCTAGCCAATGAAATTCATTATTGGTGGTCAGGCTGCCCCCGTGGACAGATGAAAGTCTAATTCTGGGACTCTCAGCTGGCTCTTTCCATTGGCAGGCAGTGGGGCAAGGATAGAAACATGAAGCAGGTCACAGAAAACCAACTCCTTGCTCTACAGCTTTGCCTAAAATAAGACATTTTCTTTCTTTCATACTAAAAAGCTAAGCAATACAACCATAAGAATATTGTTATTATAAGTAAGCTGCATAATCCTGATGCCAATCTCTTCAGCACATGGTCTGCACACAGTAATCTTTCTAAAAATTCCATTTGCATACTAAATAGACATTTCTTAAGAACCTACTGGGTGCCATGATGTATGCCCTATACTTGAGCTACAAAAAAACTAAATCACTTCTAAACCTCAAGGAACACATGTTCAGGTCTTCCATTTGGCCTTACATTTCTTTCAAATAGCAAGATAATAGGAATACAGTTTTGGCCTGATTGGCAAGAGTACAGATGCAATTATGTAAAAGAAAAACCAAACTGATAGCTGATAATCTAAAACAATCAAGACTAAACCTTAGATGTCATAGAACTAGAAGTGCTTTCTATCTTCCTTCCACTGAAGCATATTTTCAAATTCAATTTTTATTATAAATCCCAATGATGATTTTTGTGTTAAAGAACTAAGCAGAGTTTTTAACTGAAGCGAAAATTCTCTGGTCCTGGATTTAATCCTTAAAATCAATCAAGTCTTTAAAGTCCTTTAAATCATCATGAGATGAAAAGGCTCTTTGGGTTCAAAGCCAAAAAAGTAATCCCTTGTCTAGTGTGTGACCAAAAAGAATGATTGTAAGCAGTGATCCCTGCACTTAAGTAGATTATAGTGTCATTGTGGAGATAAAATTAACACATAAGAGACAATTAGAACAACTAAACAGTATGGCAGTCAAAGTCTGAGTTCAGGGTGGAGAAAGGCGACTGAACATCCGAGTAAAAGCTTGTCAGACAAGGTTGGGTTCAAAAGAGCTGATGTTAGGGAGCCACTGATGACTTTGCATGAGGAAATGATGGGGCACGTGTGCCTTGAGGTTCAGAGGTGATTTAATTTTTTTGTAGCTAAAGTGTAGAGCATACATCGCGGCACCCAGTAGGTACTCAAGAAGTGTGTATTTGGTATGCAAATGGGATTTTAGAGAGATTAGTGTATGCAGACCGTATATATGTTGAAGAGAATGGAATAAACAAATGGTCTTATCTTTGACAACTAGAAATATCAAAGTGAGTCTTGATTGTTTTTGCCAGTAAGACTTGTAAAAGCTACCAGTACCAGGGAAAGTCTCAAGATAGGTTCAGTAAATTCAACAAGTTAGCCCTGGTCACCAACTAGCAAGTTTCTCAAAGTCTTTTAAATTTAATATGAAAAATTAGATCCTCTTTCTTGAGTGAAATGAAGCAATAGTTGAAAGCTTTACTTTCAAGAGAAGGATTATGGTAAAAAAAATGTCATGGGCATGAGAGTCAGGCAGACTTCAGGAAGGAACTTGGCCACACCAATAGTTTGTATGTCATCAGTTAGGTGGTCTTCCATAATGTCAGTGTTCTGTGTCTTGGTCCAGTAAACTGAAAAATGGAGATAATGATGTATGGAATATTTGCACAGGCTCTGGTAGGTACAGCTTAGAGGGATATGCATTTAATTTTCCTTTCTCCTCCTAAAGAACTGAATGAGAGCTTGGACTCAAGTGGAGCCAAGATGTCCTGAAGTTCCTGGGCTATAAGACTGTAGCACCAGTGGTACCAGAGATGCCACCAATGTGGAGGTCCCAGTGTTTATCCTGAGCATGAGGAAACTCTGGTAGTGAGTACAGAGAGAAAGGCTCTGAGCACTGGATTAGTCTTGTGGAATATCTATGTTTTAAGGTTCAAGGAACAAAATCAAAGAAGACAGTAGTAAAAACAAAAACAAAAAATCAGCAATTCAAATGTAAGGGAAATGAAAAAGCAAAAGAGATTATTATCTTTGATCAATTGTAATATACAGGTGCTTTAGATTTTTGCATTTATTTTATTGTACACTGGTGTGTTAACTAGTAAAAATGGGTCATAGTGAACCCTGCCGTGAGTCACTTCTGTTCTGCTAAAATGACGTTCCTTTTCTTCCTCCTCTGAGCAGAAAAAGTGTCTATTTAACTAAGGAGAAAAATGCTGAGAAAAATGTGGCCATGGTTTTATTTCTGCTCACCAAATGATTGAAAGCGGATGCCTCCAGACTATGGGAGAGGTTTTGGAAGCCTGGAATTTCCCAAAGAAGCTTCTTTCCATTCAGTGGCCAATAGGTTGCCCTCATAGGTAATGGTAGACAGACAACTGGCTAAAGTCCCCACCAAGGCCACCATTTTTCTGTTTTGCTGCTGGCTGCTCCCTTTAATTTCTTTCCTAGTTCTTGCCTGGTCACAGTGATGGTACTGTAAGAAAAGATGTTCCAGCATTTCCTAGAATCCTCAGGGGCACTGCATATTGGCTTACCCTCAGCTGGTATGACCTTGTCCTGGAAACAGCTGTGTGGGTTCCTCTGCCCCAGATGCCTTGTGCAGAGCAATGTGGCCTCAGCTTTGTTCGCCTGAGCTCTATCTGTGACCTGTCAACTTCCTTTGTCATATGTGTTCACCACTGTCTTTGACATGAAGCCACTTGGTGATTTGCAAAGGTTGCATGGAAAAGCAGTTGATAGAGCTGAGATTAGAATACAGGTCCTCAAGCTTCAGAAGTTTTTCTCTGTAGACTTTGATCATCAATATACAGGGCAAGCAATTTCTCTACCCTTCTAGCCCTACAGGGATGGGGTACCATCAGCTAGAGGAAGGGAGTGTAGTTTGGAAAAACCTTTAAAAGTCTTTCTAAATGTGTACTTATTGCTTTCACAACCGAGTCACTAAAGGTTTGCTGTTCAAAATTTTAGTGCCTAAGCAAATTTTGTAAGTGGTGCTAATAACAGTGTGACATGGGCATCACTTTGGTGACAGGAAGGAAAGTGAAAATGAGGACTGCTCCCGGGTAGGAAGTGTGGGGGACTTTGAGAGCCTAGTTTCAATACCATAGTGGAAATGGAAGCAAAGTTGCAGAAAATAAGAAAAAAAAAATAGGTAAGGAAAAAGTACTGTGCATGGAACACTGGTGGCCCCAAGGCTGTCTCCTGGCCAGCTGGATCAGCACCTTCACTCCACTTCCTCCATTTCTGTCATTGAGTGCAATATGTTAGTAGCTGACATTAAAAAGGTGGGAGGATTATATTTACACACATGAATATATTTAATATAATAATAAATGGTTTTCCTGTATCTCAGGCAATTGCATTTCTTTACTTACATTCTGGAGATGTCTTCCTGCTTTTTGCAACCTTCCCTCTCCCCTGTCCTGGGACAAGACAGCTAGACAGTGAATCACCCGAAACAAAGGCTGAAAATATTTGAAAATTCTCTGGTCTTAGCATTAAGTCAGAAAGATTTGGATGCTTGCTTGTTGAGCAAGTTTTCCTGTTTTCAGAGACCAATCTAGATCAGAGATTAGATTATAGACATCCCAGGACAGGGTTAGAGTGGGGGCAGATGGGAGAGGATACCACAGAAAAGGGGAGCAGGTGGTAAAGAAATCATAGGTCTCCTGCAGGGAAGGATCTGTGCCATGCCCACGAGGTAGTGGATGTCCACTCAGGAACCAGTTGTGCTTCTCCTTGCCTACTGGTGAGGACAGTCTTGGGTGGCTCTCCAAGTCACTCTGGAGCTAGATCTATGTATTCCCCAAGACATTCCCCAAGTCTTATCTGACTTAACAATAACCCCAGCTGGTGGAGTCTAGTGTGGCCACAAGAAGAGGGGTGGGGAGTGAGGAGTGAGATGGAAACCTTCCATGGAACAGGGAGAGTGGTGGTGTCCACTGTCCTGGTGTGCATGTGTTAGTGAGTGCATCTTCCTCTTGCACTGGGATCCTCTGAGAGCAAAGATCTAAAGATCATCTCTCTCTCTCAACCTTTGCATATGTAATAGCTGAACAGACCTTGGCAGGGCTTAGCTAGTGTTTGTTGAATGAATAAATGAGGGAATGACTGATTGATGAATAAATAAAAATGAAAATATCTAGAGGAAGAAGCCAAAGAGAGAGACAGAAGCTAAAGATATTAGAAGGAAAACATGATTATTTGAACAGAACTGAGAGATGACTGAGGAAGGAAAGATTGAAGGGTAGAGCCAAATTCTTTCAGAGCCTAGAAAAAGGGATGACATGATGAGATATGAGAGATGATTCGTCTCTGATATGTTGGAATGAAAAAAAAAAATCCCAGATCCTTTAATTCTCCTATTTAACACTAAAAGCATCTTTTTAATAGTTTCATTTCTGGCCACGAGACATGTCCAGTACAGCTGACAGGCAAGAAATAACCAAGACAGTCTGAGAATCTGTAAAAGATAAAGCATGAGGTTCTATTTTAAGCTTTCAGTATTCCTATTTTGAAAAACATGTCACTGTCATCATCAGCTAATTCTCTTTATGATCTAACGACAGAATTCTGCTGTAAGAGCATGTCGAAAGTTCCAGATCTAGTTGTGTGCTCTCGTGCTTTCAAGAAGTGCCTTCCCTCCCTCTTTCTTTTCTTTCCTCCTCCCCTTCCCTTCTCTTTCCTTTCCTTCCCCTCGCACTCTCTTTCTCACTGGGGATTGAACTTGGGGTTCTCTATCACTGAACTACACTCTCAGCCCTTCTTATTTTATTTTGACATAGGATTGCTGAGGCTGGCCTCAAACTTGTGATCCTTCTGCTTCAGCCTCCTGAATTACCGGGATTACAGTTGTGTACCGTCATACTTGGCCTTTCAAGTGCTTTCATACTTATTCATTCACTAAATTTTCACTGTGGTTCATTTATTCACTTGTTTGGAGGCACAGACTAAGCTCCTGTGGAGACACCCTATGGATGCTGAAGGTCCAAAGATGGCTCCTAAACATGGCTCCAAACATGGCTCCCAAACATGGCTCCTCTCAAAGGAGCTCACGGCCTAGCTGGAGACAGACATGAAAGTGGTCATGTTTCAATGTGCTGCTCCACTCTGAAGCCTGAGTGCATAATGTCCGACCCTTGCCTCTGCGAGGTGCCAACCAGGCTCAATCTAGATTACTGATTAGCTGCCAGCTTCAGACTCAGGCCGCTCTTGGCCTGGCTACTCCATCCAGCTCCAGAACCTGCATGGACGGGGCCTCTGCTGGGTTGTCCCCACGCTCTCTCCCAAGCACTTGGACTTACCTTGGTCCCCCTGAGACAGCTATACTCTGTTCTGAATTGGCCTCCTCCTCAATGTCACTTTGTTCCAATTGTTGCCCAATTATGTCTGATCATGCCATGACCTTTGGACACTGGCTTTGTACTATCCGCCTACCCTGGCTTAAGGCCATTCTTGGCTTGGAAGTCAGGCCTCCTGCCTCCTCAGTGCAGCTCTCCTTCTTCAGGCGGTCCTTGCTTTGAGGCCTCCCACCCTGCCTCGGCCCGCGTCCACTCAAGGAAGCCCCCGCTCCCTAGCAGTGCCAGAACCTAGCGGTGTCTTCATCCTGGGGAATGCCTCTTCTGGCAGAGAAACTTCGTAGGACGCCCTTCAGGTGGGAGGAGTGAGCTTCTCCTGGCCCAGGACCTGGCCCAGGACCGTGCCTGTAGGACCTGCCAACAGAGACCTAGAGGAAGGCCAATGAGATGAGAAGTGATACACTACTCACTCATTAACTGCACGGTGCCCATTTCAAGGGAAGATGTCAAACTGCTTGATGAAAAAAAGTATATATATACACATACACACAGTACATATATGCATATATATGTATGTGTCTATACATACATACATATATATATGAGACATGTTAGAAGAGATAGAAATGCAATGTGTTTCTCAGCTTTATTTTGATCATTGGGTCATCTTCATACATTTCAACATAACGCTTTTTGGTTTGAGAGAAGGTTCCATTTAGAATGTGACAAGGTAGGAGAAAAAATGTTCTTAGCAGGCCACTCACTCCTTGATTTATCTCAGCTTTAGGGTTAGATGTGCCTCAAAATCTCATGCACTGTGCAAGAATAACTGCATAGAACACATAGACACTGTCGAAAAATAAAGGTGGCAGAAAAGGGGCACATAAGAAAATGGTTGTATTTTGGAGGCAAGTGAGCTATTTCAAATCAGTGTACTTAGTTTCAAACCTTCAACTCTTTAAAAAAATTAGTATATGTATTTTTAAAGTAGGCAAAAATAACTTATTTATTGTAAACAGTATCATTGAAAATTCAAATTTTTAGAGCTGATGGAAAAAATAATTGTGAATCATCCGTTTGTCAAACATCAGCATCAGCTCCAACAAATTTGGGTTGACAGTTTAATAGGTCTTTGATAGCTGGAGTTGTGGAAGTCATGAGATGGAGAGGATATATAACAGCGGCAGCACAGATAGGTTCCCAGACTGGGGTCCCTGGCATCTTGCTGCTGGACCAAGCCTCACACGCTGGCCAGCTATCATTAGGTGGGAGACTTTCCTGATCTCCAGGAGATGCTTGCACTAGGAATAAATTTCCATGTCGAAGCATTTGACAAGCCTTACTTCCTGATGTCTCACACTCAAGCCTTACTTTATAGTCACATCTGTTAGTTTAAAGCATTTTTAGTTTATTGAAGAAGCCTTCACAAAGAAAAAACAGATGATGAAAATCTCATCTGTCAAAACTGTTATTAAAACCAGTAACAGTGTGAAATTTTGTTTAAATTGAAAGCATCATTTATTTTTATCAAACATTTTATAAACAATCATATTTGAGAAAGATTTGGGGGACCTGGAGAGCCCTCAACAAAGCGCGGCTCGTTATGTTGCTTTGTTTAATGTGTGGCTGAGATAGGCGGGCCGGGGTTGCTTCCTTTATCTTCTGGTGAGACCAGAACGATGAAGAGGTTACCTGGGAGTGGCTGGGACGCCTTGACAGGGGAGAGTGAGCAGCAAGGAAGAGAGGACTCCAGAGGGGGCCGGAATGCCGGAGTGTAGTGGCAAACACTGAACTGCCCTCTTCTGCTGGATTAGGTGGAGTGATCTGGCCTGAGCCTTGAAGTCCCTGAGAGCATTTAGGAGAAATTACAGAAAGGAAAGGAAGACCTTGCATGGTAAGACTGAGCAGGGCTTCCTTTCTTTTCCTCTGTGCAGACAGTTGATTTTGTGCTCAGACTTGCTACTGATATCAAATGGTGCTTCACAGCCAGAAAGAGTAAAGACACCCTTAAACAGGGGAACGAGATGAACATCAAGTCCGTTTAGCCGACTCCTCATTCAATCCAGATGTTTGGCACTGTGGAGACAAAACATCCGACCCTTCGCTCTTGTGTAGACTTAGCCTTCGAATATACAAAAGATCCAGTTTCACATTCTCAACTGTGTCTCATACTTCTTAGGCTGTTTGATATTAGCAGCTTTGAAAAGAAACCATATCCAAGGAAAGTAGAACAATGTAAATCTGAATGATTTGTCCAAAGAAAGTGACCTTTGTTTCCTACAATAGATATTACACATAATTTGGTTATACTTTGAGGTCTTACCCTGAGGGCCAGCAAAGGTGTCCCATGAGGTTTGGGACAGGGAAGTGATACACAGAGCGTTAAAGGGCTTTCCAGATCAACTCCCCATTCACCTGGCTGGCTCGAGGCTGGAGCTACTTCATCTTTCTTATTTCTCCTTTCTCAATCCCACCTTCTTCCACCTTAACAAATCTCTTGACTCATCCTGGATCTTATTGGCTCCAGTATGTACTGAATCTCCAGTGTAGCACAAAGGACTTTTGGGATCTCTGACTCTGTTTGGGTGTCATTGCCTGTTTGTATAATTTCAAAGAAGAGAAGATAAAATGTCCAGATTTTCCTACAAAATAGCAATATATTTTCTAGGAAAGGAACATGCATTAACTTTAAATATTTATATTCTCTTGAACATTTATTCAGTTTCTGAAAAAAAATACGTTTAATTAACTTTTGCCAGACAACTCTGTACTGTGCACCTTTGTTTTATTTTTACTGTCAACTCCAATATTTTTAACTCTACTAACCTCTTTTCTGCTCATTTTTGGGGTCATGTATTGATCATAGAAATGTCTTACAGATCCCACTTTTAAAAATTAATTTCACAATACAAATCAATGCAACTTTTGTCAATTCTGAACTTCCTGTAGCCCAAGCCTTCATTGTTGTTGAGTTACTTGGAAATCTAGCATCTTTCTAGTCATGTTATATTCATTTTTGGAAACATAAACTAATGGGAGAGAAAGTCTTCTTTTCATGCAAGGATGTATTTTTAATAAAGTTTATTTTTAACAGTCAGCAATTTTAAAATAAAAATTTATAATGTATTTCATTGTTTGATCAATTATAGACTAATAACTGAAATAATAATTAATCCAGAAAAAATTTTGATAATTCTTGGTACATTATACTTTTTTATTTTATGAGATCACTTGACATAAAAGTATATATATTTGTTCCAGAGAAGTATGACTGAGTGATCAATTCAAGACTTTTAAGCATATAGTTCATGAAGATAAAATCCCATGAGAAAAGTGAAACAAGATATAGAATCCAGGGGAAAACAATACGAACATTCTGTAAAGTGTTTGCTTGTGTATTTTATAAAAGTATGACTGTGGTCATCCAGTTATGATGTGTGTCAGTTAGGATCCTGGTGGGGATCAGATGACTCATTTCCACGAGAGAAATTGAGCTTAGCTGAGTGGGTTAACCAAGGGAACTCCAGTTGAGGATGAAGGGGAAGGGTAGTGAAGTCCTGCAGGCCTCAAGGGAGGGAACCAGTTCTTGGAGAACGTGGCTTTAACCCAAGAGAGAGCTACCCTGCAGTCATTGCAGCATTGATACAAGATTGGCCAACCTGTGTCCTGGAAAGAAAGAAATCTGGAGAATAACTACCCTGAGCTGTCTGCACTTGTCTTCTGGTCTGTGTGCTTATGGCTCATTACAATGCCTGACACATTGCAGGCCTCAACATTTCAGAAAAAAAAAAATTAGGTCAAAGTTTAAATTCTTTTTGTATCTGAGAATTTAAGACCATGGATTTCATTGTTCAATGTCACAGTGATGTGTCCTTCAAGTTCTTATGTGCTCAAAGGAGGTGGATTATAGTCACTGCAGGATGTTAGGTGTACCCAGTGATAGGCAGAGGGGATGCGTGACTGGGGGTACCTCTGATGAGCTTCATTACTTCCATCATTGATTACAATAATCTAACATTTACAAATGTGGTCCAGTTCTCGAAAGTGTTCATGAAGGTCTGGCAAAGAGCTTGCATGTTTTGGAAATGTATTCATTCATTCATTGATAGAGCTTATCTCTAGTCAATAGCTACTCTGGAATCTTATTTCATCAATCACTGACTTCCTTGAAATTCAAACTATTGTCTTTGCCTTGGAAGCCTCTTAGTCCAGGTTAAAATCCACCAAATTACAACACGTCATTCTTCCATTCTTAGACCCCTCAAACCATAGGCGTGGCCACTCTTTGGTTTTAGCACTGGATGTGGAGAAAGAACAGTCCCTAAATCTTACACTTCCCGCCACCTGTGCTTTAACTCACAGCAGCATGCTTTGCTGCCATGCCAACCACTGACACACTTCTTAAAGGTCAAACATTACTACCAAGGTAGTATGTACAATGGTCCTTTTTAGTTCTTCTCTAGGCTCTGTCTACATTTTCTTTCCTAGTATATATCCTTGAAATTCTCCTTTTATTGCCATATCATTTGACCTAGTTTTCTTTCCTTTTACTTTTCTAATTACTCTTTCTCTGGCTCCTCTTGTGCCTCTTAACTCATAGATTTTGGTTCACCCAAAAGCTTTGGCCTTTCCTACCGCTCTCATATGCCTCTTCTCATTGGATGATCTACATAGTCCAAGGGTTTCAACTCCCATTATTCTGCAGATGACTCTCCGGTGTTGGTCTTTTGCCATAACTCCTGTTCTTCAATTCTTGCTTTGCAGTTATCTTCACCTGTATGGTCTAGTCACATTTCCAGCCCCAAATCTTCTCTTGTCTCCCATTAGTAAATTTTTTGTAAATTTATACTTTCAAGTACTGAATTTTGTTGTATTCCTTTAAAGAATGTTAAGCTTTGATCTGGAAAATAACATGTTTTTAAGGACAGGTCAAGACTAGCCTATACTGTAGGAGTAATTTAGACTCCTTTTGAAGACATAGTCATCTTGACTCTACTGAAGTATCCATATTCCATCATCTGATTCCATTATAACCTGTGGGAAACAAAATTACTCCTTACCTGAATAGGAGTTATGGAATTAAAAATAAAGAAATCTGATCACTCCATGGTAACTATTTTCCCTCCGGAAGTTGTTCTTGTGAGGTTTTATCCTATGTACACAGACTGGTATTCAGTCAAAGTTTTAGGAAGACCTCTATTGAAATTTATAGAGCTCTTTCTCTGTGTAGCTTTCTCTTCCATGATATTCTATCTTGCAATTTTTAGCTACATCTGCTACTCTGAACTGTGATCCCTGTGTCTTCAATTCAGCAGTGCTACATAGCTCTGCTTGAGTTTCCCTTTCCTGGGCTGGAGCTTTGCAAATTACTTCCAGGCAGAATGCCAGTGGAATTGAAGGATTCACCTTATTTTTCCTCTCTCTCTCTCTCTCTCTCTCTCTCTCCAGAAATTACAGTTCTGTACTGCCAGTTGTATGACATCTGAACACAGTTGTTTCATAATGTCATTCAGTTTTTGGGGAACTGGTGGTCGGATAAATCTGGACCTTGTTACTCCGTCATGGCTGGAAGTTGAAGCCCTTGTATCATCTTCAATTTCTCTTTTTTTTCTTTGCTTCCACATCCTGGTGGTTTTTATTCCCTCCCAAGGCCTATCACAGCCATCTCGCTCATACCATTCGCCTCCTCCCTGTTGTCACAGCCTTACTTTAGTCCATAGTAAACTGTGCTTGGAATAATCACAAAAACCTTTTACTAATACTCCTGCTTCTAGATTCTAGTCTCTTAAAGGAGCCATCATTGTGTTGCCAGAACATCCTAAAATTCTTGCAATCATGATTAAAAATCTCTGGATTCGCCAGGCACGGTGGTGCACACCTGTAATTCCAGCACTTTGGGAGGCTGAGGCAGGAGGATTTTAAGTCCAAAGCCAGTCTCAGCAAAAAAGTGAGGTGCTAAGACAAAATAGGGCTGGGGATGTGGCTCAGTGGTCAAGTGCCCCTGAGTTCAATCACCGGTACCAAAAAAAAAAGAAGTCTCTGGAATCTTTAATGGCTTCACATGGCAGCACTTTTCAGTATTGGTAGTAAAACACTCTTGATATGGGTATTAAAGCAGCTTTGTGCTTTTTTTCTTTTGCTTTCATCTTTTATCTACCATTTCTTCCCTTCCCTTTTTTTCTGGTTTTACCTTTCCTACTATATTTTTTTCTTTTCTATATGTTAAGATCATTCCTAGTTTTTGAGACAAAGACAAAATTGTGTGTCTTTTGCAATTCTCTCTGGACCTCATTTCTTAGAATGTCCCCCTCTTCTCATGGCACTGGCTACTGGGTACCTTTGTCACAGTTCTTTTTGAACAGGCATTATTTACATTAAGTATTGATGATAGATGTGATTCTTCTTTCCTGTAACAGAAGCAGTGAATTGGTGCCTAATAATAAAGTATGTGAGGGAATTATCGCCTGTGATATTATCTTGGAATCATTTTTCTTTGTACACACAAAGATGGCCTCCACTCCAGAATAGGAGTCTTGTGCTGACCACTCATGTGGGTCAGGACTTAGAAGAACCCTTCTCTATCACAGTCTGCATCATATCACCACCGCCACCACCATTTGATATCACACACCAAATCTCATCCCACTAATTAAATGTATTCAAGATAAATAATTCTGTTTTCAATTTAAACTTAGTGCTTCTCTTTCCCCAAATTTTATATAGGCCCATATTTTTGTTTTTGGGCCCATGTGTTTCTTTCTCATGAGATTATTAGCTCCAGACAAAGTACTGACCAGCCTTTTATTACAGAACTTTGTATACACACATAGAGGCTGTGAAACAGAATTATAAGAACTTTATTTTTTGATTCAGACAAACAAGTGGACATACATAGATTTAGGCTTACTGAGCATAGATTATCACCTCTAAGGCCTTAATAAGCATAAATAAATAATCATATGCATATCTATATATTTTATATGCCTTTAAAATAGTGCTTAACGTGTGTGTTATATACATGTCCCAAGTTTCCCCAGAATTCTTTGAGTTTTGACCTGTTCTTTTGAAATGTGTTGAAAATACCGAGGTTTTACGGAATATTAGCTGTTTCATTTTAGCAAATAACACCAGACTACTAGCTCTAGTATCTACAGCAAACATCTGATAGCAAGATATATTTTAGTTTTAGTGTTTCAAATTATGCAGATTCAATTATTTCCTCTGGAACATACTTTTGTTTCAATCACATTATCAAAACACTTTCCATATATTTCCTTTAAAATTACCTTTCCTTCATTTTAATTATACAACTCTAAATCATTTTTCCTCATTTTTATTTGATAATTATGAACAAAGAAGCAAATAGAAGAATAAGAAATACATGAGAAAGCAGTCATATGTTTTCTTCTTTCTTCAGTAGCATGGCTTTATTGAGATGAAATGTATTTAATCTCAATTCACAGAATGACCACATCCATAATCTGAGTTCATTTCCATTTCAGGTTGATTTTTTTTCAAATTTAATGCAATAACATAATTTCTCTTTAAACATACATGTTCCTTTAAACTTCTTTTCCTCTAGGATAGATGGGGAAAGAAATTAACACTTTATTTTTTATCTACTTTTGACACAGCCTGTTTTTGGCACCTGACACATAATACCTCATTCAGTTATTTTCATAATCCTGAGAAGCCCACATTATTACGCTTTAAAGATGCAAATCTGAGGGATAGAGACAAACATGCCCAAGATTGCTTTATTAGGAAATGGCATAGTCAGAATTCCAACAAAACCATCACCTATTTGTTTTTTCTTTAAAAAAAAAATACTACATTGTCTAGAGTTAGGCAAAGATTTTGCAAAAAGCTTAAAGGAGTTTGGAAAGTAAATAATTTTAAAAATTATATGGTTTGTCTGTATATTTAAATGCTTATCAGACCATGACACCTGAACAAGATCCACTTTGGAATTTGGGGATGTGGCAGAATTTGCTGGAGCATCAGGGTAGACTTCAAAGGAAAGCGCTCCCAAACCACATAGTGAAATAATTTTTCTTGCTCTGTGGGTTCTCTTTCATTGTTTGTTTTAAGACAGTGGTCAGTTGACCTAAAGAGTGCATTGAGATTGAAGTTGGTAAAAACTATCTGTGCATTGACACCACTCATTCCTGGGTACCTTAGTTCTGAGTGACAGTAATGGAGAACTTCAGCACATGTTTCCATTCCAGAATTTTGATTTCAGCTAACATGCCCCAAGTTGCCACAGAACTCTTTAATTGAGTTTTGACCTGTCCTTCTGCAATGTGTTAAAAATCTAAGACTGTCAGTTGTGTACCATGATGATGCTTGTGGTTGTTCTCTTAGTAACAATGCTGTTGTGAGTGTGAGGTTGTATGTAGAACACACTGGAAACAGTTGCAGAAAATAAAAATTATGGCCTTAAATTAACTAGGTGAACGAGGTATGATCACTTAACTAATTCCTACTCTTGGCTTTCTCATCCATAAAATAAAGGATTTGAATAAAATCACCAATGAATTTTTTCTTTTAAAATTATTTTCACCCAAAGGGAAAGGAGCAATACATGAAAATAGTAAAAAAAAATAAGTGATACAAAAGGAAAAAACAATAAAAAAATAATTATTTCATTTCAATCCCCAGTTCTTCTTACATGCAATTGTTAGTAGCAGATTTTGTACATGTTAACACATATTTTCTTTTTCTTTTGGTTCCAGGCATTAAATTCAAGGATGCTTAACCTCAAAGCCACATCTCCAGCCCTTTTTATTTTTTATTTTGAGATAGGGTCACACTAGGTTACTTATAGCCTTACTAAGTTGCTGAGGTTGGCTTCTAACCTGCAATCCTCCTGCCTCAGCCTCTTGAGCCGCTGGGATTATAGGCGTGCATCACCACACCTGGCAACACACATTTTCTATGCATATACAGACAGGCATGTAGTTGTATGTACGTGTATACAACTTTCATTTTCTTTTGAACTCAAATGGGAATATAGTGTACTCACTGTTTAGATGAATTTTATACAAAGACACATGTTTTGAAGACTTTTTCTTAATCACCATATTTATATCTACTTCGCTAGTTTAAAAAATTACATATCTCATTGCCTGTATACCCAGAATTTATTTAATCTATTTTCTGTGGATAGACATATAGATTGATCACAATGAACATATTTGCATATATGATACTATGCATATAGAAGCAAATAGACATGAGGAAGGACTAGAAGTGAAATTACTGGTCCAAATCAATTTTAAAAATAAGTTTAGGATAATGAAGTCCTGGCTTTTTTTCTTGACTTAATAAGCTCCTTTGGGAAAAATGATTTATAGTTATAAAAGTTCAAGCAATAAAGAATAATTATAAGAAAGCAATTTTTTTCCCCCAATTTACAGCCATCTAGAAATCACCATTTGTTTTTACATCAGGTAACTATCATAACATATTATTGATGCTATGTAGAAAGCAAGCTATGATAAAATAATTTTATTTAAAAAGGACCATGGTACAAATGCTAATTTAAAAAAGTATATTATATTTAATTTTAATTTAGCTCTAGCAGGATAAAAATAAATAGATAAAACTGTAGGACTCTATAAACTTTAGATAAGCATTTTATTGGTGAACAAAAATATTAGTTTCTAAAGTTACCTTTAAAATTAAAAAAATGATTCCCAAAATAGAGGATTTAATCCACTATTTTTGGGGGGGAGTAGGGGGCGTGCCAGGGATTGAACTCAGGGGCACTCGACCACTGAACCACATCCCAAGCTCTATTTTGTATTTTTATTTAGAGACAAGATCTCACTGAGTTGCTTAGCACCTCACTTTTGCCGAGGCTGGCTTTGAACTCGTGATCCACCTGTCTCAGCTTCCCCAGGCTCTGGGATTATAAACGTGCGCCACTATGCCTGGCAAAATCCACTCTTACAAGATATTCCACTTTGCCTCCCTTACTTTTAAGCCTTTGTTAATTAAAAAAAAAATTTGTTAAAGTCTACAATCCTTCAATCCACTCTGTAATTCAGTTTTCAAGTCATATTTAATGGATTTAAGACTCATCACATTTTGAGTTATTATGATGTATTTCCTGGTTACTTAGATTTAATTGATGGTATTTTGTTTTTCAGTAAAGAGTCAAATTATTTTTCAAGGTGCTTGAATGCTTGAGGACATGATTCAGTTATTTACACACAATGACAAGTTGACCAAGTATAATCTTTTATTTTTGAAATTTCAGTTATCACTCTTTATTAACTATGAGAAATTACATAAAGTGCAAACTTTGCTATTAGCCCTTCAGTTTGCCACATATAATCTTCTGGGGTCCCAGTTTTGTTAAGAATTTTCTGGACAGAACTGGTCTTTAGAATAGAGTTGCTGGGGAAATATCTCCATTCTTGCTTTGCTCTCCAACTTATACTGAAGATTTTTTTCATGTTAAAACTCAAAATTTTAATTTGAATATGTCTTGATGTAATTTTTCTTCGTTAGAGACTTTTCTTGGAATGTGGCATATACTTTAGAATATTCACGTTTACTTCTTTATTCCAAGGAAATTTTTCATAATTTTTATTAAAAATTTTTTTAAATTTGCCGTTAAGTTAAATCATTTTTTGTCCTTCATATCTACATTCTTCTCTATAATTTAAACATTTCTGTCCCCCCTGTAGTTCATCTGCAGTTTTTCCCACTGGCCATTTGATTTTCAGGCATGTATATTTTTCTCTTGCTCTTTCTAACATTAAAACTACAATGCAATATTTTTGTTCTCAATTAAATTCCTCAACTGTTAGTTCCCTTTACATTTCAAGTTGTATATTTTATTATCTATCCCCCAAGTGTTTATTCAAATAAATTCATGTAATTATAAGTTTCTTTATTTCTTTCATTATGTTTTTTTTCCAAATGGGGTATTAAATCTGTCTTTTATTAAATTTAAATGCCCAGTTCACTCTACTAGCTAGAGATGCAGCTAGCTATCTTCTTCCACTGTAGAATATCTAATGGGAGGGAGGAGCCTCTGTTACCCCATGTGTGTTCCTATCATCTCCCATTCTGCTTATCCGTCTCCTTCACTGTGTTTCTAGCTACACTGGGGAATAGTCACGGGGCTTTAAAAAGAAATTGCCTTTCATTTTTCTCCAGTTCCACTTCTAGGCAGGAAAAATGTAGTGCTGAGCAAAGAGCAGCATCAACATTTTAAATTTATTTTATTGGTCACAACATTTTGAAAATTCTTGTATGAAGTGGTTACTTCTTTGTTGCTGATACATTTTTTAAAACTTTGTTAAGAGTTATTCTTGCTCCTCTTATTAGGTATGGGGGGGTGTTTTCATTTCTCGAATTGCCTTTTATGTAGAAATCTTCTCCATTGTAAGTGTTGAGAACTATTCGCCCAAGTGGGAACACCAATATACACCCACCAAAAGAGACTCTGCAAACCAAAACCACCACACTTCTTAATCCTTGCCAATAAGCCATGTGCAATATTATTTTACAGTTTTGAAGGTACAATTCTTATGATAGAGGTTGGGTGAACACGTGCCTTGTTATTGATTTGTAGGAGCTCTTTATCTATTATGGAGAAATAATTTCGGCAAACATTCCCCTTAGTTTGACACTTTTCTTCTGGCTTTGACATTTTATAGTGTTTTTATTAAGTTTGTATTCATTTCTAATTTTTATACTGTTAAACGATGCATTTCCCTTATGTTTTTGAGTTTTGTGAATTTCCTGGAAAGGCCTTACTTAGTCTTACATCAGAAAAACATCTCTGAAGCCGAAAAACTGAAGAGTGGCCCCAATCATCACCACCTACACACACATACACCCGGCTCAGCTTGAGGCCATGGGCAAGGAGTTTAGCATGTATGTTTTCAAACTTTTCCTGCTAAAGGCTGTCTTGACCTAACTGTCTACTGTGTCTTCCAAATACAACATGCTATAACTTAAGTGATCCTTCACACCTAGGAAAGCAACAAACATTTTGTGAGAACAAAAATACACTACAGGCATTAAAAAAAATAAAAATGTGATGTTCCCAGTTAAAGACTTCATAATAAATAGAGATTTATAAAGTACAATTTATTCCCACCAGTTAGTAAAAACTGGTAAAATATAGTGATCTCTTTTTAAAGGATTTTCTTGAGATCGGAAAAGAAAGTGCATAGTGACTCTTTTAACCAGAACAAATAGTCTTTCATGATATTAATAACCATTTGGAGTATAGCATAAAGCAAGACTGAGTTATTGCTAAATTGCAATCCAGGCAGATCAAAGGAACTAGAAAGGGAAGAGGAGGGAAAAAAATGAATAGTTAGCACAGCATTATTGTCACTGTTATCTTGGAAACGCATTTTATCAAAGACAGAATTTAAAAAGCTTGGTTCAGTTATTACAGACACGTGCCATCCCATCTTCTGAAGTGGCTCTATTAGACTATCCCATCATTACTGGGGATGATTCGTAGACAGGATAACTTCTCTGTTCAAAACGATAAGGTGGAGAACACGTAGCCAAATGAAATTATCCAAGTGGCAGAACATTCGCATATAAAATAATTTATAGTTCACCATAAATGTTGTTAAATCTGGGACTTGTACAATGATGAGTTATGAATTCAGCCCTTGTTAATGTCTCCTTTGCAATATGTGGTGGGAAACAGCTATTAAAAACACTAGCGTCACTATTTATTCAAAGGTTCCACATCACCAGAATAAATTGCCTGAGAGGAAACATCTTGTTCATAATGATTTGGAATACAGAGCTTAAAGTTTCATGCACCGAGTGTTTAGCTTTATAATAAGGAAGCATTCATAATATATGTGCGATATTTGTTAGTGCTAAACATATAGCTGAATGTTTCATGAAGGAACGATTGTGCACTTGGTTTTACAATAAACAGTTAAAACTCCTGGAGTAGATTTGAGGCAAGTGGAATGTTTGCTTAGATTTAGCAAAGAGAAATAGTGTAAATAATTCATGAGGTGTAATTCGACTCAATATTTTTCCTGGCCTATGAGGGATATGGATCTTCTCTCGCTCGTTCTCTTTCTTTTTTCCCATGTAGTGTTGCTCTCTTCTTCAGGTTGCAGTTTGTTTTGGTTTGTAATTCACCTCTGGGTCAATGTGAAAATAAGTTCAGAAGATCAACTGATGGGAATATACGTGAAAGACAAAGGCATGAAGGCCTTGAGAGGGGCCACCTGCCACCTTCTTTAAGAGACGGTGGGAAAAAAAACAGGTAAAGAGAGCTGTACCCAAACAGGCCCCACAGTTCCTGTTCTTGAGTGGCAACCATCTTTGCCTGTGACTTCTGCCTCCAGTAGGTGAGAGATTTGATGCAAGACAAACAACCCAGCAAAGATCTGGTGACTGAAGTCGTTACTCCATGACATAGGATTAGTTGTGCACTACTAATTTAAACCTTGGTGCTCAGGGTCATCCATGAGTCCTATCCATTGTATAGAACTCTATGTCCTTTCTTCCAGAAATTTTGACAAAGGAATCAAATTCCAAAGAATATCATAAGAAGTCTTAAAAGAAAAACAAGAAAATGTAAGGGTAAAATCCAGTCACTTTTCTTAGACATATTGAGAGCTTTATAGACCTATAGAGCCAAAGCCAGCCACCTTCCTCTCATCCACTAACTTCCTTTGAAAACAACTTTTGGACAATTTTGTACCCACCTTTACTTATGTTATTAGAAATATAAATTTGTATTTACAATTTTGGGGATTATCCAAACTCTAATGAGGGTTTTGTTTAGTTTTTTTTTATTTTTATTTTTATTGGTGTTTCTTTAGCATGCAGCAAAACAAATGTTATTTTAAAGTTGGATGAAGATAAGCCATTCATTAAGTGTATGAGTCAACAGATGTTTTTTGTTTCAGTGTGAATCGTGTGAAATAGCTTCCTGAAAGGGCAGTTGCTCCCTAGTTTATCACCCTCTATCCCCATTTCCATTGCACACATAGAGGGAAAGTAGTCCCCAAGTCTGCAAAAAGGAAATAGCCACAACCGGCTGATACAGAACCTAAGTCAGGGAAGGAGGAATAATTGTTTGGAAATGTGTCTATATTAAGACCACTTAAAGTTTAAAGGGAGGATTGTTGCATAAATCCTTCCCTCTCTGCCTTTGAGTGTTGGAAGTAGATAGGGAATAATGGAAAAGCCTGATTCCTCTATGACCATCCTGTAGACATGATGTAATTTGCACAAGCTCAGGGAGCCAGGATATGGGAATTTTAGTCTTGGCTTCAGTTCAAGGAGCTGGTGAATTTGGATCCTTTCCCCCTTCGATTCCTTATGTATAAGCTGATAGAGTTGGTTGGGAATGATTCTAAAATCCTTTCCAGTCCTAATCTCTTGTTCAAACCATGTGCTTCCTGAGCTTTAGTCTAAGGCATATCAGAATTGAGTCCAAGCTGAGCTACCAGGTTCCGTGGAAGAAAGCTGTGCTTGATATAATGTGAATGACAGTCTCTCCACTGGGCGTGGGCTTGCGGAGATGGACAAAGATTCTTTGCTCCATTAAAACTTAATCTCCTGAAACTTCTCTTAGGCTTACCTGTGCACTTTTGTCTAAAAAGTCTAGTTTTAGCAAGAATGCTGCTAAGTCAGTTTAGCAAGAACCCCCCACCACACATACACCTTCATATCTGATCACGTTCCTCACCCTCCGCAAGCCCCCAGGCAATGTCTCATCACCCTGGCCATCCTTCAGCAAGAATCCTGTTGAGTTGGTTTAACCAGAATTCCTTTTACCCCCTATTCTTTCTTTTAGTAATTTTCCATCCACTGATCCCCCACCCTTCTCCTCAGCTCTCAGTTCACACTGCCCACGCCGTGTCTGGAGTTCAGTTCATCTCTCCCTGCTGCAGATCCCATTTCTGTGATCCACCCTGATGTGATGGTCCTGAATAAAGTCTTCCTTACTATGCTTCAACAAGTAGCTTTGAATAGTTTTTTTTTTCCTTATTAGGACATGGTGTAGATAATATCCTTAATAGGAGGAAGGATTCTGAACAGGGAGGCTTAGGGAGGGGGACTTCCTCTGAAACAGAGTCTGGAAAGAGAAGTTATGGATTCTCTATTATCAACGAATAAGCCATCTTTGACAATGATAATATTTGTTTTGATGCACCTGGAAAGGCCTGTGGCTATTTCAGTCAGTGCCAAAGACTGTGAAGATGTTAATCTATGCCTCACAATATGTTCATGGTGATACCATATCATGGGTCAAGTCAAATTATACTGTACCCGAAGGGTTCATGGATCACAGAAAAGAGCACTTGGTACTGTTCCCCTGTGAATTACATTGCCCTGGGGAAATGACCCTCAAATGTGTGGATCTGTAGGCCACTTTGGCTTGGTCAAGCCACCTTTGCATTCCTACTTTCTCCCCCATTCACAAAAGACATATAACACTTCTCAACTCTTGATTTGTAATTAACAGAGCAAAGTCAACTAGACCAACCAATCAAAGGAAGATTAAATTCATCTGGAAAATGGGAAGAACAATGTTTCCCATGAGAGGCCAAAGAACACAGAGGGCAAATCATCATTTTATAGCAGGAAAGACAATCTTGGCACTGGCATATTACAAACATTAAGGTTTCAAGTGTCCATGGATTATCTTGAGGGCGCAGGGGACACATTTTGAGAATATCCCATTGAGATGAATTAGTTGTCCACGTAGTATCCTCTGCAGCCCTGGTTTCCCCTGCTCGCTCTTGGTAGCCAGGAACTTGGGTTCTGAACCAGCAGAGGCTCGCACACCACTTTCTGAGTCACTGCTTTCCAGGACAACACTCGGATTTTCCTTGGAGCGTGTCCATGCAGACATTGACCGCCATGGAACCTGTTTAGCTTATAAGACCTGACAGTTTCATAGCCAAAGGTGGGTTAAGAGGCAGCAATCAACGTTCAACTCATGGTAAGAGATCTGGCTTGAAATGGTAGGCTGGACCTAACCATAAAGACAGGTATTCTTCAGGGAAAGGTTGGCATGCTTGTGATTCTTGAGGTTATGTGAGCTCAGTTTTTCCCCTTAAACATCTGCCACAGGTGCTGGGGAAACACTGCTTGTATTTTTGTATGAACATGGTGTAAATAATGTCCACTTTCAACAAACCTTTAAAACTAAAACAGCTGCCACAGAGGGCTTAAAAACAACTTGTGACTTCCCGTAAGTCAGCCCCAACCTTATCACTGTTCTCCATTTCAGAACGTTGCTCATCTTTCCCCCTTAGCTCTGGTCCACAGCCCCATAAAGTTCATAGCCCTTGACTCTGTTTCCCACCAATACAGGCAGTGGCTCTATAAAACACATAAGCCACTTGTCCTAGATTCTTGGAGAAGGTATTGGAGCCAGAGCATTTGCTGATCTCCTGATAAAAACACCCTGGGCTTTATGATTTTTTTTTAAACATTCATACGCACAGGGCCTTTTCAAATTGTGTGTTCACTCTGTTGTTTTTTTTTTTCTGTTGTTTGTTATATGGTGTGAATTCTTAAAAGTGAAGACTCTGTCATTTTAAAGTCTTCTACGATTTCTGAAAAAGTGACCCAGTGCAAGGAAGCCTTCTATGAAGCCTGTGTGTGTCCCTCATGTTAACTTTGGGGTTTCAGGATTCATGCATATTTTCTTTCTTAACCACATAAGATTTTCTGTTTCACAATCCCCATAGATTCAATGGCTGAGAAAAGTTTTCCTTCCATGTAAGTAGCAGCAGGCTCTTCTTGCATCCTAGAAGCAGATTAGTAGCTTCCAGGAGACAATGGGGTTCTATTCTCACTTTTAATCAAAAGAATGTGGTTTACCTCTAAAGATTTTATTTCTAAAGTTGTGAAATAATGAAACAAAACAACCTGGAATGCTTTTGTGTATTTTGTGCTTGTCTGGTGTGTTTGGTGTATTTGTATGTATTTATAGGGAGTCAACAGTTGCTTGATTAAGTAGTTGAGTAAAAATTTGCATATGTAGACCCACCAGTAAATACCCTGTCAAGACCTCTCATCCTGGGGTCTGAGCAGAGATTCTCAGTGGGACAATTTTGTCCCTCAGGGGACACTTGGCAATGTACAAAGACATTTCTGGAAAGGGTATCATAATATCTGGAAACTGGCATCATAATAAAATTTGGCATCTAATAAATGCAGTTGCTATTGCTTTTATTGTGGTGGAGGATGCATAAAGTAAAATTGACCGTTTCCATTTTTAAAGTGTGCAGTTCAATAGCATTAAGTACAGTTGCATGGCTGTGTAACCATTATCACCATCCATCTCCAGAACATTCTCTTCTGCAGCTGAAATTATATCCATTAAAGTATGGCTATTTGTTCTTCCCTCCTCCAGCTGGAAGCCACCATTCTACTTTCTGACTATACAAATGCACTAATAGTTTATGCTAGGCACCTCATCTAAGTGGAGTTATACAAGATTTGTCCTTTAGTGGTTGGTTTATTTCACTTAGCACGGTGTCTTCAAGGTTTATCTACATTGTAGCATGTGTCAGCATTTCCTCCTGTTTTAAGTCTAAGCAGTATAATGTTATGTATCACTGTCCTCTCATCTGTCCATGCATGCTTGGGCTGCTTACATTTTGGCTGCTGAGAATGATACTGAGAGGCACGTGGGTGTACAAATATTAATTCAAACCTATTTTCAATTCTTTTGGGCATATACTTAGAAAGGGAATTGCTGGATCATATAGTAGTTTCATGTTTCATTTTTGGGGGAGTTACCACAACTTCCTACAGCAGCTGTACCATTTTACATTTTTATCAGCAATGTACAAGTATTCTAACTTCTCCACATCTGAACACTTACTTATTTTTATAACAACATTTTGTGTGTGTGTGTGTGTGTGGGGGGGGAATACATTGGTTTCTCACTGTACTTTTGATCTACATTTCCCTAATTATTTTTGGTGTTGAGCATCTTTTTATGTGCTTATTGGCCATTTGTATGTCTTTGGAGAATGTCTATTCAAGTCCTTTGTCTTTGTTTATATCAAGTTGTTTTTTGTTATCGAGTTATAGTAGTTCTTCATATATTATACATAGCAATTCCTTAGTAGATACATGATTTGCAAAAAATTTTTTTCCATTCTGTGGGTTGCCTTTTTAATCTGGTTACTATTCTTTGATGCACAAACATTTTAAATTTTGATGAAGTCTAACCTATTTTTTCTTTTGGTGTCTATACTTTTTAATGTCGTAACCATAAAATCCTTACCAAATTCAATGCCATGAAGATTTTCTTTTCTGTTTTCTTCTAAGAGTTTTATAGTTTTAGCTTCTCTATTTAGGTCTTTGGTCAAATTTGAATTAAATTTTGTAGATAGTTAAGGTAAAATTTCTCTATTTTTTTGCATATGTATAAATCTAGTTTTCATAAAACTATTGGTTGAAAAGATGCCATTACCACCTGGATTTAGCATCCTTGCTAAAATTCACTTGACCATTTCCATGAGGCTTGAAACCTGAGTTCTTTTTTCTGTTTCATTTGTCCATCTGTCTTTGTGAGTGCCACATTGCTTTGTTTTTTGTAGTTTTGTTGTAAGTTTTCATCTGTTCAAAATTTATTTATTTTTCCAAATGTCTTGGCTGTTCTTGTTCATCTTCTCTTCAGGCTGAAGTGTAGGGCAAATTCATCAATTGAATCTTTGAGCAATAAATGTATAGACAAATATGGGAATAAGCCCAATGTGGTGGCACAAGCCTGTAATCCCAGGACTTAGGGAGGCTGAGACAGGAGAATCGTGAGTTCAAAGCCAGCCTCAGCCATGGTGAGGCACTAAGCAACTCAGTGAGACCCTGTCTCTACATAAAACACAAAATAGAGCTGAAGATGTGGCTCAGTGATCGAGTGCCCCTGAGTTCAATCTCCAGTACTAGAAAAAAAAAAAAGGAATAACTGGAAGCTTCACAGTATTGTTTTTGCCATCTAGGGTCAGGACTGCTTTTTTTATTCAGATTTCATTTATGGCTCTGAATAAAGTTTTATCATTTTCACCTTTGTCTTGCATATTTCTTATTAGCTTTAATTTTAGTTTTATTGGTTCTTATTAGTTTTTTAATAGTTTTGTTGATATTTTAAATGCAGTCTTCTCCCACCTCCGTTACATTTTCTAATTGGTTATTTTTAGAGTTGAGAAAAGATTATTATTTATTTATTTGTTTGTTTGTTTTGGTACTGGAGATTGAACCCAGGGGCACTTGACCACTGAGCCACATCCCCAGTCCTATTTTGTGTTTTATGTAGAGACAGGGCCTCACTGGGTTGCTTAGCGCCTCGCCTTGCTGAGGCTGGCTTTGAACTCACGATTCTCCTGTCTCAGCCTCCCACAGTGCTGGGATTACAGGCGTGCACCACCCCACCAGGCGAGAAAAGATTATTTTTTAATTTTGGTGATTTATTTGATAATCTATTTGAACTCCCTTAAATATTTTAACATTGCCCCATTACTGCTGTTGCTGGGTCTTTTAGATATGTTAGAGAATCATGTTGTCCACAAATAATGAAACTGTTGTCTTTCAACTCATACTGGTATCATTTACTGCTCATTCCTCCTGTCCTGGATGGTGCCTAGTGAATAGCACCCCTTGGTAATTGTCCCTTACAGGCATTCTTGTGGATCTCCTGCATGAGAATGTCCACTGCTCCTCGGGAAGTGTGATGGCAGCCAGAGGTTTCTGAGGATACCCTTCATCCAGTTAAGAAGTGTTTTCCTACAAATAGAGGCTTTTATTTTTTATCTTTAACTTATGAAGGTGCTAGATTGCCATTTTTATTTTATTAATGTTGAATCATCTGTATGATCCTGGATTAAACCTTCCTTGGTCATTTTGGTTTGTATTTTAATATCTCACAAGATTCCATTAGTAATGCTAGTTAGGACTTTTTGTGTGTGTATTCATGGGTTAGACAGAGGTGTAGTTTTATTTCCTGTGGTCTATCTGATTTTGTTATGAGGGTTTTGCTTTTGCTTACCTGTGATATGAGTTGGAATATATTTCTGTTGTGGTGGTGAATTATCCCAGTAGAAACTGTTTTTGAAGTATCAGTAAAACTCACCACAGGAAGGAGATGGATCTTTCAATGTCTTTTATTGCTATTGGTCTAGTTGGGGCTGCTTTTTTTTAAACCTTTCTTGACTAAATTTTGAGCATTTGTGTTGTTATAGAAAATGAAACTTTTCATCTACATTTTTAGATATATTTGCATAAATCTTATTTAGTGTTCTCTTAAAACTTTAAAATTTATTATCTCTATAACTAAGCCTCTCTTTTATTTCTGATTTTTTATTATTTCTATTTGTGGTTTTCATTTTTTCCTGATTTTATTTGCCATAGATTAATCTCTCTTCAAGTAACAATCCTTTGTTTTTAATCAACCAAGTAAACTAATTATTTTCTTTTCTATTTTATATCTTTTTCTATTCCCACATCTGATTTTATATTTATTTATGTATTATTAGGAGATTCCTTTGTTCTTTTCCAGGTTTTGGAATGAATATTTAGTTCAATTATTTTCAATTCTTTCTTGCTTTCCACGAAACTTAAGATACTTTTTATATTTTGATCTAAAGTGTTTTCAGTATCATTGCTTTATGAATAGTCTGTAATATCAATTATGAAATTCTTTTTAATCCACAACTAATTTAGGAGGTGGTTTCATATTTCAGTGGATAAATCTCAACTTGACCATTTTCTGTTGTTAATGTTTAATTTAATTGCATTGTAGCTGTAGAATATGGTTTGCATAATTTCTACTATTAAAAATCCTTTGAGAATATTTTTCTGGTCTAATATACTGTCAGTTTTATAAAGGCTGCATGGGTATTTGAAAAGAATATTAATTCTGCTTCTTTTGTTACAAAGTTTTCCATGTATTTATTCAATCAGCCATGTTAATTCTGATATTCAAATCCTCATTTTGGGGATGTGGTTTCTCTATTGATCTATGAGAGAGGAGCATTAAATTTTTTAATTATGATATCAAATTTGTCAATTGCTTTTTGAATTGCAAATAGAATTTTTAATAAAAAAAAGAAAGTGTAGTTTGATAGTGTAATGGTAAAAGCCCTGGGTATCTTCTTTATGGATTATACTGTCTCTTTCTTATTTAATATTTCTTGCTTTGATTCACTAGAATATTGCCATTCTTGTTTTCTGTTATTAGCATTTGCTTACTATATCTTTGTATATCCCTTTATATTTGATCTTTCTGAATCATTTTGTTGTAGACGTATCTCTTGGAAATAGATATATCTGGATTTTGCTTATAGAAAAAAACCTAATCTGAAATTCTCTGTCTTTGAATTGGGAAATTTATCTGTTGCCATTTACTAGGAAAATGGAAACATTTGGTCTCATTCTGACATCCTTGTTTAGTTTCTTATTTTTATGTAAATGAGTTTTTACCCTCTCCTGGGGTGGGTTTTCCTTGTTATTTTTCTGTTTACTGGTTTGAGCAGTGTACTTGCCATTATTTTTTATCTAGGGTTTATTCTTATTTTTTAATAACATACTTAACTATGTTGCTTTTTATCCATTTCTAACATTAGTGTCTCTTCTTTCTCAAATTAAACCAGACTCTGAAACTTCTCTTCTTCTTTTCCTCTCCACTACCTTCTCTGTGTTGACATAGGCAGAAATTTTATTTCAACTTTGTGATTAATTTTCTTTCCATCTTGCCTCTATTTCATAAAGAATTATTTCTTAATAATTGGACTAAGCTTAAAATGCCATTATGAGTAATTATTTCAATTTCATTGTAAGTTTGTGTATTCTGAACCAACTCCTTCTTGACTCTCCTATTTTCCTCCTCTTTGGATTCATTTCTAATTTTTCTGGCATATATTCTTGAATGAGTTTTTAGAAAGGCTTTGTGGGTGGCACATTTTCTGAGTCCTTGAATGTCTTGAATAAACCCAAATGGCTTTATTGAGTTATTAGGAACAGAAATGGAGAACCCAGATCTTTTCCTTTCTATACTTTGATATTATTTCTCTGCTATATTTTAGGATTCCAATTTTGATTATTGTTTGAGTAAAAGAATGAAATAGGCTTGCAGCCACTTACTTGGTTGTGAAGCTACCATACTTCAGGCACAATGTCATGCTGTAGGAATTCAGAGAAGGTAACACTAGTCTATAGATGAGTATCTGTGGGAGAAAGGAGAGAGTGAGTGAGTGTGCTGAGAGTAGTTTCCCTTATGGAGGAAATCTTTAAGCTGAACGGTGACACAAAGCAGAGATTTACTGGAGAATTAATAATCTTATCTACTCCATATTCTGGTTTCTTACATTAAAAGATTAGAATTAAATCTGATAGGGGCTGGGGTTATGGCGCAATGGTAGCGTGCTCGCCTAGCACGCATGAGACACTGGGTTCGATCCTCAGCACCACATAAAAATAAAATAAAGATATTCGGTCCACCTACAACTAAAAAAATAAAAAAAATAAATATTTAAAAAAAAAAGAATTAAATCTGATAAATTCTGACTAGGTTAGGATTACATAGAATTTATGCTAATTACATTTTCCTCCAAATGTCAATATATCTTGTTCTTGTATCCAAGTATGTACTGTTCCACTAATCACATTTTCTAGGACAGAGGTGTACAAACTAAGCTCCTCTACTTGTTTATTTTTTAGGGAGGTACTGGGGATTGAACTCAGGGGTACTTGACCACTGAGCTACATCCCCAGCCCTATTTTGTATTTTTATTTAGAGACAAGTCTCACTGAGTTGCTTAGTGCCTCACTTTTGCTAAGGCTGGCTTTGAACTCCTGATCCTCCTGTCTCAGCCTCCTGAGCTGCTGGGATTACAGGTGTGTGCCATCGTGCCTGGCTCTACTTGTTTTTGTACACAAAGTTTTATTGGAATAGCTGTTCCCACTCATGTGTACATTTGGATTCTGGCAGAGTTTTGAATCTTTCAACCAGATTCTACATGGCTCACAGAGTCTAAAACACTTATTATCTGGATTTTTTTTACTTCATCTCTCTCTTTCTCTGTCTTTTTTTTTTTTTGGTACAGGGGATTGAACTCAGGGGCACTTAACCACTGAGCCATGTCCCTGGCCCTTTTATTTTGTAGCTTGAAACAGGGTTTTGCTAAGTTGCTTAGGGCCTCACTAAGTTGGTGAGGCTGGCTTTGAACTTGCAATCCTCTTGCCTCAGCCTCCTGGGCTGCTGAGATTACAGGTGTGTGCCAGGACACTCAGCTATTATCTGACTCTTTATAGAAAATGTAAGTTGATTGCTGTTCTAGGACGTTCTGCAGCGTGTAGATGCCGAGGACTCTTGTCGGTGTTCCTACAGCCCGTGAAGGGAGAATGCAGCACTAAGTCCTTACTGCCATAGGGTGTCTGGTGGATCTGTTGATACCCAGCCGAGACCCAGCTCAACTATACTCTATACTGAAAGAAATTGAAGCTATTTCCCAATTGTGTGTAACTATCAGTAATAACTTGTCTTTTAAATGATTTCTTTCTTTCAGTTTTCTTTCTTTCTTGTGTTCTAGGAGCTGTGCAATTCAGTGTTGTGGATTTTTGTTACTTTGCCTGTGTGGTGTGGATGTGAGGGAGGCTGGCCTATTTTCTACTGTGCTGTTTTGCGGGCTCGGGCTCTTGATTGCTTTTGGCCTAGGTGCTGCACAGAGCTCCGAGGTTTGGCTATGTGAACACTGCCTGGCAAAACAGAAACATTTTGTGAAATTTTACAAATGTCACAAACACCCGCACACACACATTTTAAATTGCAAAATTTTCCCCTTGGCACACAATTTCCCCCACGTTTTTGTTCTTCGTAACAAATCATTAACTGTCTTCAGTTCTATAGGCATCCTTGTGTGGGTCTCACTTGCTTTTGCTTCGATGAAACTTGCAGTTCACAAGTCTTTGGGTTCCAGGGTGTCCTTGTTTTCCCTTTTTCAAAAATTTAATATGATCTTTAACTCCAAAGAGAAAGCAGCTGTAATTCAAGCCCAACTGTTCCCTCAGACAAAGATCTCTGATTGGATTCTCACTGAAAACCATTTTTCAAGATGGGACCCAGAGAAATTGACCTCCCAGCTTCACTTTCCTGAACACAGTGAGACAAAAAGAGTAGAATTCAGAGGAAAAACTGGACAGATTAAATTACTTTTGTGCATGAGTTAAAGCATCCAGGCAATGATAACAAGAGCGCCTAATTTCAATAAAATTTTTTTCTGAATATATTTTACATCTCTCCCTTCATCTGTAGCCAAGAGCATTTTACAAACAAATCATTGACTTTAGAATGAAGGGACAGATACTATTTTGTCACTGGGTCACCAAGAGGCAAGCTTTTGCTTATGGTCATTCAATGTCAGTGGGGTTAGTGAGACTTTAATTTAGTGGTTGGGGTATCTATTTTGAGTATTCTGCCAATTTTAAGACATGTCTCTGGCCTAAAAAAATTTTCCTATCTAATTACCCAAATTTGCTCTTCTCTCTAGGCTTTCCAATCTACTCTGCAGTCCCTGGTACTCTAATTACCCAGGTGTTGCTCCTACCAGTGACCCCTAGCTTCGTCCCTTCAGCTTGACTCCAGGCCCTTGCACCTGTGAGCTGCCATCCCTGGAAGCCTTGCTTAGACAAGTGTGGCTGCTCCTTGCATGGAGTGGTGGCCTTCCTGGTTCAGGCCTTTGAGGGGAGCAGTGGTTGGGCAGCCCCTTGGATCAAGGTGTGTAAGAATAACCTAACCAAATGGGCTGCCTTCTCTATCTGAAACATATCACATTGCCTGGAGAGCAGGCAGGGCTCTTCAGAAACTCTAAAGAGAAGATACAGTGTCTTTGTTTTGTGAGTAACAGAGCTGGATTTCCTCCGAAACCCCGGCCATTGGGTGGGGGATGTGTGTGAGGAAATGTTCAATTCAATGATTTAGATCGTTCTATAGGTAATACCTTGTGTTCTGGATGTCTCATGGTGTTAGTGTTAACAGTGTGTCCTCCAGGGTCAGATTGGGCTTAAACTTTGACTTTGCCATTGAGGAGCTCTGTGACTTTGGACCAGTTACCTAGCTGCCCTGAGTCTCAGATTCCTCATGTCTAAATTGGAAAATGTATCTACCTGTGCACTCTCCAGTTTGGGAGCTACTAGCCATATATAGCTATTTAACTTAAAGTAATTGAAATTAAAGGAGGGTGACAATTCAGTTTCTTGATTGCTCTTGCCACACTTCAAGTACTAAACAGCAACATGCGGTTTGTGGGGACTGCATTAGAGCAGAGAAGAGGACATGTCCGTGTTAAAGGTGTCTTGGAGAGCACCAGTCTACACCACAGGGTTATGAATGAGTTGGTACTTCTAGAGTATTTAGAACAATGCTTGCAAAGTCCAAGGGTTCAATTCATGATCATGATCATTGCCATCCTAGCTCTCTGTTTCCCCTTCCCACTTCTTTTCAAAATGGTGCCGGGTTACCAGAGAAGGGTAGAGTTATTCTAGCTCCTGATTATTAGTATTTGTACCTGTGATTTATTTCTTGCATCATCTTGTAAGTTTCCAGGAGGCTGAGATTCTTTATTTTTTAAAGAAAAACATCATAGCAAAATGGCTATAAATGTGGCTATTTTAATGCCAAACTGCCTCCTTTGAATCCCATTCTGCCACTGAGTAGTTGTGTGTTAGGCAAATTGTTCACTCTTCTTGTGTTTCACTTTCTACAAATATGAATTGAGGATAATATGATATGATATAATAAAATCCCTCAAAGTTTGTTGAGAGGTGAATTGATGTAAGTACCTTGAATGAAACTTGGCATTGCAAGTTCTCAAAAAGTATCACCTCTTATTAATATCATTATTTCTGTCATGTTCTCAACTCCTCTTCAAAATGGCAATGGAGTCCTCTGGGGAAGTGCATGATTCACTTAGCCTCCTAGTGGGGAGAGGTGTCAGAGTATTGCAACTCATCTGATCTTTGGGGTAATGTCTCTTTGTCCCTCTGAGGTCTTCTGTGGTGGATGGGATGAGCAGTTGATTTGACCCCTGGCTTAGCAGGGTGGCAGGACTCTGTAGACCTTCCTGACTACATGGTCATTTCCAGGTTCTTGCTAGAACTTCAGACCCAGTGAGTCTCTGCTCTGCCTTCTCTTCATTTCTGGTTGGGCAGTCACTCCCATCTCTACTGCAAAGACTCTTTCCATCTCATCATGGTTAGCCCCTGGGAATTCTTCTCTTTTCTGCCGTGCTTTCAACTTCTTTGGGGAGATTCAGGAGCTTCTGGACTTCTTCTGTGCTGGGTCTACAGGTTGATTTTGAGGTGACTACATGACAGGTAGTTCTGAAATAGGAAGCAAGGCAAAAGATCCCTGTCCTCAGTGTTCTCTGCAATTTACTTAAGAGATCATTTCCTTTTTCTGGGAATTTCAGATAGAAATTCCTCCCATTCTTCCCTGGCAAAAATCTGGGTCCATGTGGATCCTCTTAGAGGATCAGATCATGCACGACAGGTCCCAGGAGAAAGGAGCTTTCTCAACCAGACATTCTTTAAGACTGAATCATTGCAGAGTGCCCCTAGGATCCTCAAGATCATCATCATCGCCTGAGGCCTGAAGATTCCTTCACAGTGACTCCAGTACTCATTTACTCATGACTTGAGGTTGGAACCAACTTTGGGCATGTGTATGCCTGTGGATTTCATCCCCAACTGGTAACTGCAATTCTGAGTTAGTATGGTAAAAACGTCAATGAAGAAAAGCAGAAGAGTAATCCTTCCAATACTGCAAAAGAAGAGTTAGTATTTGGGGCCAAATGAGTAGATGAATAGAGGACACAAGGAAGAGAAAGTTTAACTCTGACTCCAAAGTGTTAATTCTGTTGATTACAAATCCTAGAAGTTGGTAAACTCTTCTCAGCTGAATCCATTCCTGAAATGTGGAGTTCAGAGCCCAGATACTAGAGATGTAATGTACCTGTGCTGGTGATGAACTCTTGGGATTGTATTCATAGGGCCTAAAAAGGCAGGGGGTTGACATGGATGACCTTCTATATGGTATGAAATTTACAATATTTGGGTAATAATTTGGACATCTTACCTATTACACTAGTAGTTGAGGGTTTTTTTCTTCAAATAAAGCCATACGTAATTGAAATAAAAGATAAAGGTGATTCTCCTTAGGATAATATGGCCTCACCTTTGTCCTGTGGCATGGATGGTGTAGTGTGGCACATCATGGTTCAGTGTATATCCCAGAAAGTGGGGGTTGCCTTTTTCTTTCTCAAATGAAAATTTCCATGGTATTTGAGATTTTGGGCACTGCCATGGAGGAGTAGCATGTCCCCAGGTGCATTGGGAATGGCACGTCGTGATGAAAAGCATTTGATGAGTAATTTTCAATGTTGTTTATAATTACTGTGATAATAGTAATTATAGATCCACAAGCAAAAAAGCTTAACTATCAGATTTAAGAATAAGAGGTTAAGCCTCATAGGAAAGTGATCATTTTTTAGTGGTTGTGGAGAAAAATGTTAAAATGACTAAAGGAACATATGGGGAACTACCAGCAGACCAATTCATGTGTTGCAGCTATTTAACCGAATTACAAATGCAAAATGCATTCTTTTCCCAGTTTCATTTCATTTAAGCCCAAATGGCTATGTGAAATGGTGTCATACACCTGGTGAAAAGCTTTGCTTTTTAAAAATCTTATCGCTTCACCAAAGTGCCTGGTGTTGAACCAACAACAGCATTCTTTATGTATTTTTGAAATGAGTTTAACCATTTTCAATATACACTCCCTTTGCTGTGGAAAAAATAAGCATCAAAAAAAAATACATGTCACTTAACTTCTCGTTTCCTTTCATAGTTCTGTTGATATCAATGATGATACTAGTCATCCTTAAGAACGAAAATGAGGAGGACTCCTCCAGCCCTTGAAGCCAGGAAGAACAAGGAGTGATAAAGATATTTTTGTTGTTGTTTGAGGCAGAAGACTATGTTGTAAACCAGTAAGAAGCACCTTTCCAAACTGCTAGGAGGATGTAACCAAGAGTAGAGGATCAAACCCACAAATTAAAAACTCTCAAGTTACACTTGAAAAGGCAACAAAGATAAACACACAAGTGACTTTCAGTTGAGGCACAAAAACATTGAACTCTTATAAAAACATCGAAAGTAAAATTTGATGCATTTGGGAACATCAGCTATATTTAGTTATAATGAATTATATAAACTGGACACTGCAAATTGATGGTCCTTGAACCACATCTGGTACCCAGTTGTGTTTTGTTTGGTCTACTTAGTATTTAAAAAATATTCTTATTGGCTAACAACTTTAAAAAATTAGGGTTGTTTACATAAAAATCCATATTTTTAGTTTTCTTGAAAAAGGAATCTGGCAGCCTGTATCTCTGCAAGGTGTCAGCTGGCGGTGACTGAGATCCATGGTCTCTTCTACCATCTCCAAACCCCACCTGTGCACCCTTGTAGCCACAGGTGATTGAGCCTCATGGTGAGTGAGGCTGATACTTGGGCTGTGCCACACTGGAATGTCTGGGCCAGCTCTTAGAGTCAAGCTCAAGATAATTAAAGCATTAAGATTTGCATAGACATAGAGCTTGGTGAACCCTTTCTTAATTTTCTGTAAGTAGATTTTTGTCATTGTGAGTTACCTTCAGTGAGTCATATTTTAAGTTCTTTTGGATAGAATTAAACAATCCCATAATGTCATTTGTTGGCTCTCTTCACAATTTACTTCTGGACCCAGCCCCCAGGTGGCCTTTTAAGCGAAAGCACTTAATTACTTCCTACAACCTAAGGGAATGTGAAATTACAAATACAGCTAGATTACTAAAGCACATGTTTGGTTCATAATTTGTATCTTCTGCTCATTTCTATCATGCAATAGTTTAGAAGAGGGAGGCTCAGAGAGCAAGGGGACACTAACGACATGTCATGAGTCAACTTTAAATAAGATTTATTAAATTATGCTTAACATAGAAAATTTGGGAAACAATGAAGTGCTCGTGGAGTTCGATTTTCTAATGCAGCTCAGGTTCCTTATTTATCTGAAGAGTTATACATTTCCAGAATGTAGGAGTCTCTAATAGTAGATGTATATTACTGTGAAATTACCCATTACCTATGTGACCCATGTCACTAGCTGATAAGATGTCTAACTAAGAGATGACCAGTTAGCATCATTAATTAACTGGTACCCAGAGAGTTCGCTCATGTCCTTAAACATTTTAAGGATCATTCTTTCAAGTAAAGCTTATGACTATTTTGCTATAGGAAGCCTAGGGAATTTAAACCTTCAGGTTTATTTTTTTAAAATGGCTTTTTGAATGAAGGGAATTTCAAAAGCTGGGAAACTTAAAAGAGGGGGAAAAAAAGTCAGAAATATTGCATTTTTGTGACCTTTTCCTTCATGAGTAACTCAGAAAATTTGATTCAAACTTTCCAAAATAAATTTTCCTTTGGCTCGGGACTAAAGCATAATAATTTTCAGTTTAAAAGAAGCTGTTAGAGGATACTTTTTTTTTTTTTAACAACATGAGAAAGAAAAGAAATCATAGCCCCCGTAGAACACTAGTGATGGCATTCTGGAGAGCAGGGGATGTGGTGCAATAATTACTGGAGGTGAGGTGCTCACGTCACCCAGATCATTTAGCTGCTAAATTTTGGACTTTCTCTTCCCAGAAACGCAGAGATGTGTGTTGTTAGCTGAAAAATTCCTCCCAGTGTCGGAATGCATACCATCCATCTAGGATTTGTCTATGGGGAAGAAAGAAACATGGGTGAGTGTGCTGGCATGTATGTTTTAAATCATGAGATGAAAGTCCAGATGGAACGCTAGAGGGAAATGGGGTCTGTAGGAGGTGGGAGGTGGAGGAAGAAGGGTGAGCTTCTGAGCAGTCATGGCCACTTTGTTGACGCTTCCCTACAGACTACAATTCCAAAAGCAAGGCAGAACTCCTGAGCTTTCATAGATGGATGAGAATCTTGGGGGAAGAAAGAAGAGGAGGGAGTATTTTGGATGCTCTGTAAGGAAGGGGGGAAAAAAAGATTGGAAAATGTTACAAGCATTCTGTTCATGTTGTATCACTTAGAGCTGTCTTGTCTCCCCAGCCCACTAGTCTGGAACAAAAGTCAGTCTCAAACATAACAACAGACACTGGGGAGCTCTCCAACAAAAGATCACCTCCCAAAGAACAGGATGGTGCTGATGACTGAATGCCAGCCCCAGGAAACAAATACTACAGAGGCATGCCAGGGCCCACGGTGGCTCCTTGCTGCCTCTGAATGAACTGCTGAAAGACCAAGGACTGCGCTGCGAGATAAAATGACCTGAGGCTGAGCCGCAGGTGAGGCTGGGAGGTACCAGACACATCTCCTGCCGCCTGGGGCTGGCGACAGGCGTGGAAACACCCCCAGTCTGTGGTGCAGAAAAAGGCAGAGGAGGAGTGTGACTCAGATCTACAGGCGGAGCTGGGCTTCTACTTTTCTTCTGAAGGTAGAGCAAACACAGAAGGCCCACTTGGAGGAAAGAAAAGCAATTCATTATCTCTTCAACTTAACACCATTTCCTCAGAACTAAGCCCAAACAATGGACGACTGAAGAGGTGGTTTGACCTCCACTGACCACACACGGCATGAGGTGGATAGCATCCTCTGCATGCCTTCGCCTAGCTCCTGTATCATGCTTCCCTTCTACGGGTTTACTTTGACTTTCTGCAGAGTCCCCGCCCATTGCTGGGTACTTTGCCAGGCATTGGTAGTAGATGAATAACACCTGGTCCTTGACTTTGAGAAGCCCACTGCCTGGTTTGGGGAACAAATGATTTTGATATAAAAAATTAAGTGGGGGCATAAAGGGCCACCTGAGGATCCCTGGACTCAGAGGAAGGCCCTTTGCTCAGCTGAGTAGGGGAGACAGCGACTCATGAAATATGCAGGTGGTGAGAAGAGGGCCAGAGATTGAGCCGTTGCTAAAAAAGTTTTCTGAACTCTGCATTTCATCAATGCCAAGACATTAATCTGCTTTAGCCTCCTTGTTCATATGTCCCTGTTTTGACTCAATTAAAATCTTGGAGTCAGCACTGACAATGTGATTAACCTCTGTCCCGGATTCACTGGAGATGACCCACTGCCATTGGCTGGAAGCCGCTGGCGTTCCTCATGCCTCCTGCCTTCATTCCCAACCAAATGGAGAGTCATTTAGCCCCTAGTCCGGGTTCTTCCTGCAGAGATCTCTGGAACCTGCCACCTGCCGTGCAGCCTCAGGAATCTCTACTGTCCTCAGCTCTCAAGTTCCTCACCCACACTATGCCAGCGCCTGGACTCCCCTGCACCCTCCCTGGCCACCAGGGAAGTGGGACAATGGTCTTTCCAGACAAGAGGTGTCCCCGTGTTATGCCACTGCTCCAATCTACCTGTGGTTTCTTACGGCAGACAGAATAAAACCCTAACTCTGGCATTGGCTAAAAAGTCCTTTACAAAATATTTAAACACCACCCAAAAAGATATACAGATAACAAATAAGCAGGTGAATAGATGCTCGATATTATTAGCCATTGTGAAATTTAAAAGTCCATGAAATACCACTGACAGCTATTAGAATGGCTGCAATTAAAAAGAGGAGGATGAAGAGGAAATAGTTCTTGTACGTTGCTGCAGTGTGAAAAATGATGCAGTCACTTTGGGAAACAGTTTGTCAGTTTCTTATAAAGTTAAATATGTTCGCCATATGACCCGGCCATTTCACTGGGTACTCCCTAAAAGAAATGCAAGTAGTCATCCAGAAAAATACAAATATTCACAGTATCTTTATTCATAATAATAATAGATTGGAAATAATCTAAATATTCATAAGTAGCAAATGGATACACAAATTGTGATATATTCACATGATGTAATTAGAAAGAATAAACCAATATTCAAAATGATATGGGTACACTGAGTGAAAGAAGCTACACAGAAGAGCATATACACTCTCTGTATTAGTCTGACAGGGCTGCCGTAACAAAGAAGTCACAGACTGGCTTAACCAATAGGAATTGATTGCCTCTCAGTGTCGGAGGCCTTAAGTCTGGGATCAAGGTGCTGGCAGAGCTGATTTCTTTTGAATCCTCTCTCCTTGACTTGTAGAAGGCCACCTCCTCCCTGTGTACTCACATGGTCTTCCCTCTCTACCCATCTGTGTTCAAATGTCCTTTTCTTAGAAGGACACAGGTCAGACTGGATTGGGGCCCACCCCAACCTCCTCTTTACTTAATTACTTCTTTAAAGACCCTATTTTCAAAGACAGCCACTTTGTGAAGTACTGGGGATTAGGACTTCAACTCCATGAATTTTGAAAGGATACATTTCATCCTACAATTGTATATGATTAAATTTATATAAAATTTTGGAAAGTGCAATCCAATCTACAGTGGCAGCAGGCCAGTCAGTGCCTACCTGGGATGGCAAGACGAGTCAGTGGGTGACAAAGGTATGAGAAAACTTTGGGGGTGATGGATATGCTCATTGTCTTGTTTGTGGTGATGGTTTCCTGAGTGTATCTGTGCACCAAACTCATTGAATTGTGTACTTTAAATGTAAATATAAATATGCCTAGTCTAATGTGAGCAATCACATATCAATGAAGCTGTTCTTTTAAAAAAAAAAAGTCTGTCCTGCTCTCTCCCCTTCTCAATCTGCTCTAGTCCTGGGTCCACAGCTCTTTTTAAGTACCACATACCCTTACTATATCTGATTCTTTCAGTTCTTTGAATATCGCAAAATCTCTCATGCAGGGCAGGAAGCCTTTGCAAATGTTGCCTGTGCCCGAAAATGCCCTTTTTCTTTTCCTCTTGGTGACGACAACATGGACATCCCTTTGCAGACCCAGGCTGAGATGGGTTGTCCATCATTCCTGCTTCCTTAGCTTGGTATGTTTCCCCTTATGTTAATTTTTTAAGTTATGGAATTTTATCTTGATGTCTTTTTTTAAGAAACAAATTTTAAAATTTGGAATCATTTTGGATTTATAGAAATTATCATATTGAAAGCATAGTCCCAAGCATTCCCATATACCCTATCTCCAATTTCTTTTGTTAGAGTTGATATTTGCATTACTTTGTAAAAACCAGGGCCCAACACTGGCCCATTACTATTAACTAAATACCAGACTTTATTCAGATTTCAGTAATCTTTCCATTCATGTCTTTTTTCTGTCCCAGGATCGAATGCAAGATACTGTTTGTTATTTTGTTTTCTCAGTGTTCTCCTGGCTCTGACAATTTTTTGGTTTTTCCTTGTTTTTGTTTTTGTTTTTTATTTGGCTGTTTTTTAAAACCCAAAACTACATTAACGCTTAGTCTCTAGAAATGCAACTAGTAAACGTTTATTAGATAAATGGATTAATTCATACATGCCTTTCCTAGTTGGTTGAATTCAGAGCAAGGGTGCAAATGCCAGGAAACACCAGAGTTTCCTGAGCAAGTGCAAAATGTTAAATGATGGGATATTATTCTGGGGAAGGATGAAGCCTGGTTCTGGCTGGGCAGTTATCAGAACTCTCTGACTCACCTATCCCCACTCCCACGATAGTCAGAGTTACCCCTGGGTGGGAAGAAGAAAGATCTATTAGAACAGACAATGAGTACACCAATCCACAAATGTGAAGTCCCACACACAATATTTAAGACCAAGAAAAAAAAAGCCTGCCATGCTGAACAATTGTACAGGGATCAAAGAAAGAGCCCAAGTTGGTGGAGACTGGAAATCAGCAGAAATGCCATTGAAAAACAAAGCAAAATTAGCATGAACTATAAACAAAGCACCAGGCAAGACAGCCTCACCCATTTCTCTCTGGATGTCTTGTGGAGTCCTTTAAATAGAATACATCCTCCTGCCCACAGTGGCATTTCAGTGTGTCCTCTGTGCAAGGAGATCACTGGATGATATCCTTCAAACTGGGTGAGCGGTGGATGAGTCTGTTTTGCTCACCTGGTGGGCACTTGAACAGATCTCCTGGTCCTTATCCTGGGAGCTGGGCATGAGGTGTGCTAGGAAGTTGAAGTTGAGTTTAGAGTTCACTACCTTTATTACAGGAAGGAGTTGAGATTTGCACAAAGCCCCAGTCATTCACGGAAAGCCATTTTGCCAAGTTTCCCCCATGGACTGTTGTCATTAATGGGTTTTCTTTGTAATAACAACAAAAACCTGCCTGGTATTTTCCAAGCCTGGAACTTGGTTTGAGTGGGGAACATGAGTGATTAGAATGTTCCTTGGCTTTCTGAGCTAAAGCCATGTGGGTGGGAGGCGGGAGAGATGACAAGCAGTTCTCTGCTCAGAGAAGAGGACTTGAACCTGAGGTTGCGTGCCCCATGAATTTCTCAGGACACCTAGTCACCTAAAGCACAGCCGTTTCCTCCATCCTTTCCTCATTGCTAATCTTCTGTCTTTGGAGAAAGTGGACTTATTACAGATTTTCTTGACCCCTGCCCAGTAGAAAGTAGAAGAGTCACTTGGGACAAGAACGTAGCATACAAAGTCTGCTTTTCCTGTCCTTAAAAAGTCGCTTAGCAATCTCCCACAGATAAATTAGAGCTAATCTGTGTTCAATTTCTCCACATTGATCTACTTTGCTTTAAGTGTCCACTGCGTCCCTTGAGCTCTTTACCTTAGTCCTGGGGTAGACAAACTTTTTCCGCAAGGTATCAAATAGTGGATCTCTTGCAACTACTTGGTTCTACTCTTGTCTTTGTTAACAATGAAAGCATAAAAACAGGCATAAACAAGACATAAATAAATGAGCAGGGCTGCTTTCTAATAAAACTGTATTTTAAAAAACTGTGGCAGATCTGGGCACCGTGGTACTCGCCTGTAATCCCAGTACATTGGGAGGCTGAGTCAGAATTGCGAGTTTAAAGCCAGCCTCAGCAAGGGCGAGGCGCGAAGCAACTCAGTGAGACCCTGTCTCTACATAAAACACAAAATAGGGCTGGGGATGTGGCTCAGTGGTCGAGTGCCCGTGAGTTCCATTCCCAGTACCAAAAAAAAAAAAAGAAAGAAAGAAAGAAAGAAAAACAAAAACAAAAACAAAATAAAAACAACAACAACAAAAACTGGCAGGCTCAACTAGACTCACAGGTCATAGTTTGCAGATGCCTGTTCTAGATAACAGGCTCAGGAATTACAACCGTTTTCCTTGTAGCAGTTCTCTTTTTTCCAAGTATTTTTATAGTTGGCATATTCTTAATGAAGTTTATTATAAGTACATATCATATTAGTAGGAAGATTGGTACTTGGAAAAGATGAAGAATTTGGATAAAATTTAGTGTCTATAAAACCAAACTCAATACTGTAGAGTTTCACCTTATATGCCTGATATTTATTGTTAAAGCCCCACGAAAAATTTCTTCCTCAGATAACTTCACATTTTATTATTTAGGATCTTCCTCATGTATTATATTTTTTCTTATCAAGGTTCCCAGTATTCACCTAGCTAATGATAATATCCTTCCTTTCTATAGGTAAGGATGACATTTCTTAACAGAATTCCTTTGATTTTCTCTGTCATTGTTACTTATCTTTCTAGTATAATTTTTGACACCATAGCTCTTTCAGATCATTGGGTGTGGGCCTAACCTTTCCTAAAAATTCAAATGAAGATTTATGGTATCATGTCCATAAAACCGAAGTCCATTAGATAACTTAGATTAATAGTAACACGAAGAAAATCCTTTGTAACACACATTTAAGAGAGCCTGTTTGGTGAGCCCTAACAGTGGGAGGGGCTCTGATCTCCATCCATCCTCTTCCTGAGCTCATTTACTCAGCTGATGTGGACACTCCTACTTGGGTGTCTGCTAGATGTCCCCTGAAGAGTAATATCAACTCTACCCCTTTGCATGTCCCACCCTAAAATGAATTTGAATAAATAGCACTGCCAACTAATCAAATGTTCAATCTCCAACATAAGAAATTATCTTTGATACTCTCTCCCCATATTCATCATATCAAAATAGTCATGAATCCTGCAGTCAGATGGGTTCCAACTCCACTACTTCTCCCATCTCTGGTGGCATCCTGCTGCCTAAGCCCTGTGACCCCTGGTTTGGATCACGGTACCCCCTTGTATCTCTCTGCTGTCTCTGCTTCCTCCTGTCTCTCTGCAGCCAACACCCTCAGGGTGGCTTCTAAAGTGTAAAACCCACTGTGCTGCTGTGCAAAGCCTACCAGCTTTCCCAACGACTAGCACATTGGTTCAACCCTCCCTCCAAACCATAGAGAAAATTCTACCCATCTAATAACCGTATGTAAGGGCCATTATCTGTTTTGGTTGAAGTCAAAAGAGGTTGACCCCTTACCTTAATCTAATCTAAACTTGAACCTTAGATAATCAAAATTTGGACCTGCCCAAGACCTTTGCATTTTCTAGTCCTGCCCCCTGGGTATTTGGGTAGCTGTGTCTTTCCCAACATGTAGCTCTCTGGACAAATGTCTCCCTTTTAGAAACTTCCTCTACCATCCAAGCCAAGGCTGTGTCTCTAACCCCAGGGACTCCTGAGCTCATTACTCTATTTTATCATTCTTGTAAAACCCACCAGTTCCTGTAATTGTTTGCCTGCTTGCTCATGTGTTTATCATCAGTCTCATCCCCAGACACAGACGCTTCCCTTGGGCAGAACCCCTGTCTATCTTTCATCTTGGCACCTACTACAGTCCTGGAATATGGTGGGTGCTCAAAAAACTATCACTGCCTGCTGTGGGACTTGGCCTCTGGGTCTTCAGGTGCCAGACCTAATGAGTGGCCATAGCAATCAGCTGCATGATGATGCTGATAGAGCAGGAACAGGGGCAGCAGGCATCTGACACTCTTTATGTAGAAATTGGGAGGGTAATGTTGGGGACCTGGCTAGTACAAGAACCCTCTTATGACAAAGCAGAACAAAAGTCCAAATGGTAAAGAAAACCTCACCAGGAAAAGAAAGAGAAATGACCCGTCTGTCTGCACATTTCCTTGGAAGATGGCTATTTGAGTTACATCTCCACACAGGGGTTCTCCTGGGCCCTTCTACAATTGCCCAAGTGACTTGAGGAAGTTAAGACTCTTTACAAGAGGATTTTCATTTGGCCTGGGCATCAAAACCTATTCTTATTGTTCCTTGTCTATTTCTAAAGTAGCAGTAGGTCCTGGAGAACCTTAATTCTATTATGTAAATTAATATAAATTAGTAATTTTGACAGGTTAGCCAGTAGCATTAAAAGTTGTTCCGTAAAGAAGATCATTTAGCACAGATGTCAGGGGACACTAGCTCAGGTGGCACACTGTGCCAGATCCCCACCTTATTCGGCTGTTAATCGTCTCTGGCATTCTTCCACTAATGGCTTTCTTTAGAAAATGGGAAATGTGTTGGACTCAGAAGCGTCAGCAGAGGCCCACCTCGCCATCACCCCAGGATTCTCATCATGGTGGATGAGTCTAGTGTCCAGGTTAGGGATTCGGTTCTTTCACCTGTTTTCCAAAAACCTGGGTTCGTATTGGCTCATGATGAAGATGTTCGTCATGTTTCATTAGGACCCCACCTTCTTCTGAAAGTCACAGTTACAATGACAAAATGAAATAGTAGGTGTGGAAACTAACTCATGCTTTTCCTCTTTCATGACACTTTCTGTCTCTACCTCAGCACAAATTCATGGTAGGACACTTGGAATGAAAGAGCATTGAAAGGAAAGAAAGAAAAATGAGATATTGTCTTTCTGCCTTGTAAAATGTGCAGAGGCATTCTGAGGCACTACATAGATAATACAGCATTGTGTCCTTTGGATAGTTTGTAGTTTATCTAAGTGATAAGTAGCTTTATATTCTGCTTTATTTTAAACTGTATTTTTTCCCCTAATAGAATGAAGCTTTTTGAAAAAAGGGTCAATTTCCTATGACAACTTATATTGTATTTTATTTAATTTATACAAGTGGAAGAGCTTTCTAATTACTACTGGATATCCATTCCCTTCTTCGTCTTCAATAAAGGATATTTTTGGATTGTAGTGAGCCCAATTAAAAATAAAAACAAAAATCCCTTATATCCCAGCCTTCCTGTATGTGGGGATTCATTAAAACTAAGTAAAAGTCATTGGGTAAATCTTCTCTTTTGCACTTCTTCTTCTTCTTCTTTTTTTTTTTTTCCTTCTTTTCCTGCCTGACATTTGAATGTCTCATCAGGAGCTCCTGCAGCTACTTTGGAATCATGAGATTTCTAAGAGAAAAGGAAGGTCTTTGGCTCTGTTGTCTTGAACTGTTTCTGCAATAACATCAACAATTGTTGACTCAGAATTTTAGTTACATGAGAAAAATAAGCCTGTGTTTATTTAATCCACTGGATTGAAATCTATAGTTAGTGGCTTCACAGGATTCTAGACTCATAACACCATACCACTTTATTTCAAACTAGATTTGAGGGCACAACCAACTCCTCTTCATTAAATTTTCAAAAGTAGCTAACACCATGTCTTGCCAGTGAGGTATTCTATAAAGAATTGTTGAACGAGTTCTAGAAAGACTAACTTCAACTCCACTAAGAGCATCATCTCTCTCCTAAGCCTTACCTATATGATCTTCTCAAAACCAGGAGCTCACTTTCATTTTTATTTTCCCAAGGAGAAACACTTTATGATTCAAAATTACAGAGGGAATTCATTGTGAGAAACATCCAGCTAAGCCATTTATTTCAGGACAGCTTTTATTTTGTAGCTTTTACTATTTTGTTTCTCATATTTTTATGTTCATTAAGTGCCTACACCATAAAAATAATATGTTACAGTTGCTCAGCATGTTTAACTTATCAGGAACTCATTAACTCCTTGGTTCTCATTTTACCCACACCCTGGCAAGGGATAAAAAATAATTAGCCTTATTTCATATTGGAAAGCCTGAGATACAAATAGTGGAAGTGAACTTCATTTCTAAAAATAAGATTGGGCTAAGGACCAAAGTCTCTTGATTCCATTGCTAACTCATCTCTTCTTTAAAAGATGTCCAGGCACACCAGTTCTATACGGCCATCTGGATCACTGCGTTAAGTAGGAGTCTGAAGCTTTGTCCAGGCTCCATAGACAAGAGGACAAAAATCAGTTTAGCAATGCCTGTTGGAGACATGAGGGACACAGAGAGTTCTCTGTGGCAACTCATGAACCTTTATTTGCTAGTCCACATTGATAACCTATCGATAACTCACACACACAAACACACACACACACACACACACTGCTAAAAAACTCCCCCTTTTAGTAAAATTTTCTCAATCTCAGTTTTTGTCTGCCAATCACTTTTTTTCTGCTCATTTAGATTTATTCAATCTACTTTATGTATTCATGTGATGTATACACTCACACATACCGTGTGTGTATGTGTGTGTACATATATACATATCTAGAGAGAAAGAGAATGTATATATCTTTATATACTTTATTTTGCTGTTTATTTTTCTATCCCTGCAGCATCTATTTTACATTTAATTATAAGCTTTTAAATTCTATTTTTTGGTGTTTTTAGTACCAACAATTGAACTCAGGCGTGCTTACCTCTTATCCACATCTGCAGTCCTTTCCATTTTTTATTTTGAGACCTGGTCTTGCTAAGTTGCTTAGGGCTGCACTAAGTTGTTGAGGCTGGCTTTGAGCTTGTGATCCTCCTGCCTCAGCCTCCTAGGTCACTGAGATTATAGGTGTCCACCACTGTGCCTATTTAAGTTTTTTTTAAAATAGTCAGTTCTTCATAGAATTACTAGATTTTGATGAGAGTATGGTTCTGAATTAGTTGAATAACAGTCAGTGTGACATTTCTATCTCATCCTGCCTAGGAGGAGAAGATGCTAAATGGTATCTCGAGTCCCATTTCAAGTATGCAATTGTACAAAGGTACAGGCCAGGGGTCAGTGAATTTCTCTAATGAGCCAGACAGTATATCTCTTAGGCTCTTCAGTCCACACGTCTGTGACAAAGCAATTCAGTGGTGCCCAGGAAGTTCCAGCAAATGAGCATGTAGCTGTGCTCAATGGCCAAAGGAAGGCAAGACAAGATCTGACCCTTCCACCTAGTTTGAGGACCATCACACAGGAAACCGTTCATGGCAGAGGGAACTGGAAGACAGGGATGGTTTCCCACAAGAGACTTGTGTGAACTGCAGTTTATCATCTCTGCCTTTTGCAGGACACAATAATGACATCTGATGTGGGCTTGAGGGCTTAATTGTGGGTGCAGCTCAATGGTGCCCTACCTGTCTGAGAAGTGGACACCTCCATCAGTCATTTGAATGTTTCACCCCCCCAGGACTCTTGTCCCATCCACATGCAGCTGGAGGCCTGAGCCTGTGGGTGCCACAGAGCAGGCAGACCTCGGAGCTGAAGCAAGAACAGAAGTTCCATTTAAGGAGTCGACTTCTGCCCAGCTCCAGGCTACAATTGTTGTGTGGTGTTATGGTTTGGATGTGCGGTGTCCCCCAAAAATTCGCATGTGAGACAATGCAAGAAGGTTCAGAGGAAAAAGGATTGACTTGTGAGAGTCTTAACCCAATTAGTGAATTAACCCCTTGGTGGGAATTAACTGAGTGGTAACTGAAGTGGTAAAGTGTGGCCATTGAGGTGGGTCACTGGGACGTGGCTTTGGGGTAAATATTTGTATCTGGCAAGTGGAGACTTCTCTCTCTCTCTGCTCACTGATCATGATGTGATCTGCTTCCCTCTGGCCACACTTTTCTGCCATGATGTTCAGCCTCACCTCGAGCCCCAAGGAATGGAGCTGGCCTTTATGGACTAGGACTTCTGAAACGGTGAGCCCTCAAACAAACTTTTCCTCCTTTATAGTTTTTCTGGTCGGGTCTTTTAGTCACAGCAGCGCAATAGCTAACTGAAACATGTGGGAATGGGGTTTCGTTATTGGCAGGTCTGAGTTTTCAGAAGGTTGAAGTCCACATGCTAAATCATCTTTTCCAATTTTTAAGTTTTAGCAGATGGTTTCTTTTTTCTTTTTAATTTTAATTTTTTGGTACAGGAGTTTGATCCCAGAGGCACTCTACCACTGAGCTACATGTGGAGGGCCACCCCCCCGCCCTGCCCCACCTTTTTTGATTTTTTAATTTGAGACAGGATTTCACTGAGTTGCTGAGGCTGGCCTCAAATTTGTGATCCTCCTGCCCCAGCCCCGAGTTGCTGAGATGACAGGATTGGGCCACTGGGCCCTGCCTTAGCAAACTGTTTAAGATGTCTTTTTAATTATAAGAGCTACAAGCAATCCAAGTATAAGGACTGGATCTGGAGGCACCATTGTGTGCCTATCTCCAGAGTCCAGGTATTAAAAAGGAAATGGCCCATTTCAGGGATGTACAAATGAGCTAACATCAACATGTAGCCAGACCTCATTTATTCTAAGAAAATCTGGAAAATCTTCATAACAATCTAATTCATGAAGTCAATATAAATTAATAAGCATGTGTTTTCTTCCAGGTGCTGTCCTATGAATAGGGCATCTAGCAGTTAAGGAGACAGAAAAACATCGCCTGCTCTCATGGAGCTTTGGTTCCATGTGATTGGTAGGTTAACAAGAATATATGTGCAGGAAATGGAATTGAAGGACAGCATTGGGGGAAGTGGTCTGAGAAAAGAATCACTTATTCCCCAAATCAAAAAGAGTGGAAACATTTTCAGAAAGCATGAAGAATTATAATAGGCTTCATTTTAACTACGTGGAAAAGACATTGACTAGCTGAACTCTGGCTTCACTGAAGATAAATAGGAGAAACCCTGGTACATTTCCAGGGGTGGGGTCTAAGTAAGGTATCAGAAGGAACTTCCCAACATTAGTGTTGTTAAACAGAAACAGGTGGTAGAAGTGACTGAGGACTCTTTCCCTTTGGAGAGCTTTAGCAATGGGCTAGGAAACATCCATCTAAGCACACAGTTTCTCTTAGAGGCAGGGAGTTGGACTGGAACCAGGCCTGAGTATTTCATTGAAAATATATTAAATTTCTAAATTTGTTACTTTGGTCTAGAGAGTTATCATTTTTTTTTCTTATTTTTTTTTTAAAGTTTGTGCTTAGAAAGGTCTTTTCTTCCATAGATCAAGCGACATAGATGAGCTCATGTAAGAAATGCATTTTTTAATTTTAGCACTTTCTATAAATGGGTTTTCTAAACCCTAAGCTGAAGTTGTTACCACGACGGGGAACATGGAGATAATTTTTCATTCTTTCATGCTATGCTGAATGCCAGCAGTGGAAGCTCCTAAAAATAATCATACCTTGTATTTATATAGTGCCTTTCCTGGAGGTTCTCAAACTGCTCTGCAGACATCATGTAATTAATCCCTATACAGCATCTTGAAGGAGGTAGTATAATATGAAGTTAATATTTGTCTTGCATATAAAGGCTATGCATTTCATACTTACATGTTGTATTTATATTGTTTTCTGTGAACTCTAGAGCAGACATAGGCTTGCTGCCAAAAACCTTGATTATTATATTGCAAGGAATGACAAGCCGGAGAGGCAGCATTCAGAGGCCTAGAGGGAAGTTCATGCCTAGCTGCTGGAAGTTTGTAAAAGCTTAACCTTTTTTTTTTTTAAGGGTTCATGGGAGGCATTACAGGAATACAAGATGAGAGCATGGAAAGAGACTTATAACACTCCTGCAAAACACTTCTGCAAAAAAAGTATGATGGCGTGGAGGAGATAAATGAGAGAAGATAGTACTGAGATGGGAGAGAGGATGCTTCAAGTTGCTCACGTACCAGGTCTGCCTTTTTCTCAGTCCACTTCTCCCCACAACTTCGCAAAATGCTTTTGTCCTCATCACCTGTGCACATTTATAAAACATTATAACTAAGGACCAGATCTGCAGTCAGCCACAGACACTTTAGTATGAATTTCAGCTGGGGCAACCTCTGCCGAATATTTTTCCTCTTTAAGCCTCCTCTCTAATTTTGCAATGTGTATTAAATGAGTTCAATATTTGAATAGCTCTTATACTACTGTCAGGCAAGTAGTAAATGTCTATGCAAATCATTATTATTATTTATGAACACAGCAGACATCGCTGAGAGGGAATGATAGTATCCTGGGTCCCTGCAAACATTTTTGCATCCTTGAGATTGACCTCAGAGGTAGTCTTCAACTCTATCTATGCACAGTGCTGGTCCTGGCAGGAGATGGAGCAAAAAACAAAAAAAAACAACCAACCAGCAAACAAAAAAACCCACCATCATGGCCCTAGCAGGTGGCTGGAGAATTGACGGAAGAAAGAGGGAGGGGAGTGATTAAATCTGAGGATCTGAGGAGCTTATTTGGGAGAAATGATAAATTGGATATAGAGAGAAAAAGGTGAACAAAACTCTGGAGAGAACCCCCGGTTCCAGCTGGGAGAGGTGGCATTTGGCTATGGCAGAGCAGGCTCAGGTCTGGAAAGGGGAAATGTTTATATAGGCTCCAGCTCGTGCCCAGCCCAGCAGGCCGCCTGCAGGTTCACAGCTGAGCATTTCCATCATGGCATTCTGTTCTCCACAGCAGCCAACAGGAGGGGACAGCCAGGGACATTCTCGCCAGCCCAGAGGTTCTGGTACCGCCCTTGAGTGTTTTTGAATTGGCAAGAGCGCTCTGGTGATTTTCCACCGGCCAAGTCAATCTTCCGTGCTCATGGGCCCAAAATTTAGCATTTGTCCTGGTTTCAAAACTCTACTCATTGGCTCGGATAATCCCTTTCAAACAAGCTGAAGACTTAGCACCAAATCTATTTTCAAGTATGAACCAGGCCTTGAGGGGCCCCGACCAAGGTATATTGTCAGGCACCTAACTTAGTCTTGGCTCACCCTAAAAGGAAGACATTCTTGAGTATAGGCCCAAGGCTATGGGATTCTGCCCTTGGCACAGAGAAGGAGTCTCAAAGGATGCATTCAGAATGACCTTAGATGCATGAGTTCTGCCATGAGGTAGCCACAGAAGATTCAAGGCCACCCAAGAATATAACGGATGGACTTCTTTCCTGCTTGTTGGCTTCAAGAAAAACATTTTCTTTTTAAGATTTAATCAAGTTTTAAACAATACAAGAGTTGCCTTGGACATTTCATTAAAGATGTTTATTGTATTATAATGCACCAGTAAAAAAAAGATGTAAAAAAAGATGTTTATTTTATAGAGTTTTTAAAAATATTAAGATCAGCCTGTGGAATGGTAGATACCAGTATTATCACTTGCAATACGTATATTAGTGTCTATCCAGAGTAGGGCATGAAAGCGAGGGCTTAGTTTTCCTAAGAGCTCATAAATTCTACTATATTTTTTTCTGGAAATGTGTATGTAAGTTGTACTGTTATTTCTGAATATGTAGGACTGGGCCTCTGTGGAAATGGTTGAAGTTTAGTAATTTGGGTGTTTTCTGCCCCCGTTAGAATGAACATTTCTTGAAGGTGGTTATCGGTCAGGCAAGTGAGAGAAATCAAATTGAAACTAGCTTGAGCAAATGGGGGAATTTATTGGCTCACATGGGATGTGGAAAGGATGGGCAGTCCCTGAGCTCTACTGGATCAGGGCGTAGTAACCATGCTTCCAAGCCTCTCTCTCCCCTCCTACCTGAAATCTGTTTTCTCCTCTGTTGGATTTTTCTCAGGTGATTTCCCTCTATATCTTGGCAAAGATGGCCTCCAGCTTCCATCACTCTTACTGCTCAATCGAGAGGCCAGGACTCATTTCGTAGTTATGTAAGTGGTGAAGAATGATCAGACTGGGGATGCCACTGTGGGAGGGAGCTGACGGTGTGAATGTCTAGGGGGAGGAGGAGCTTCAACTCAAGACCTGTCCTAGCCTCCCACCACCACTCCCGACTCTCTCTCCCCTCACCCCCTGTTGTTTTCATTTGTATATTTTTAAATTTTATTTTTGTTTTTAAGATTTTTGAATTTGTCCTTTTTAGATATGCATGACAGTAGACTGTATTTTGACATACTATGCATACATGGAGTATAATTTATTCTAGTTAGGAGCCCATCCTTGTGATTGTGCATGATGTGGAGTTACAGTGGTTGTATATTCATATATGAACATAGGAAAGTTCTGTCCTATTCATTCTATTGTCTTCCCTGTTTCCCATCCCCCCTCCCTTCCCTTCATCCCCCTTTGTCTAATCCACTGAACTTCTATTCTCTCCCACACCTCCATGGTGTGTCAGCATCCACATACCAGAAACAACATTCAGCCTTTGGTTTTTTGGGATCCATTTATTTTACTTAGCTTGATAGTTTCCAGATCCATCATTTACTGGAAAATGCCATAATTTTGTTCTTGTTTGTGGCTGAGTAATATTCTGTTGTATTCTTTTTAAATGTGAATATCCTCCTATACTTGAGTGGTTGCCCACTCTCGTGTTGGATGGGACAAAGACTTGTGCTTGAGACAAGAAACTGTGTGGAGCAAGAAAGTGGCATGTCCTAGGAGGAAGGCAGGGTCTTATTTCCTTAATGGGGGAGAGACATTCTGGGCATCCTCAAAAAAGAGAGAGTTCTACTACAGGACAGAAACTGACCTGTGAATTATTGTTATATTCTCCCTGATACCTGCCAATGGAAGTGGCTCCCTGATCCCTGCATATTGGATCCAAGTCCTGGAGAAGCTTGTTTCCCTCAAATGTCTCTGTTTTCCAGTGAGCTCAGGGTCAACCAAGTAAAGTAGGACCATCGGATGCTTTTTCTAGAGTCACCACCCCAGGGCTTCATCCCATTCCTGTGTTCATTTTGATATGAACCAAGGAGGATGATCATAGGTGGCTAGTCTAGAACAAGATCCTGATATCTACCTGTCCTGCTTTTTGCCTACTCAAAGACCCCCACCACCTGGGGCTTATGGCCATGCAGAATAAAGACTAAATACTCAAGCCTTCTTGGCAAGTCAGTGTGGCCTTGACAGTTCTGGTGTCTGATATGAGTGGAATTCATATGGGCACGTTTCTGTTCCACCCTTAGGGAGAGAGCGGCTCCTCTCTTCTTCTTTCCTGTTCCAAAGGCTGGAATGTGGGCAGACACCCCACCTTGGGAGAAGCAGATGAAGGCACAGCCTTCACAAACCACAGGAAGGAAGGAACCTGGGCCCCTGACTCCATGCAGCCTGCATCCTTGAGCAGCTGCCCATCTGGATGACCTCTCACAGCACAGCAGTCTTTCAGGGTTTAGAGAGAGAAACACACGTGAAAGAACGCTAATCTTTTACATTGCTCAAGTCATTGCTGCTTGGGGGTTCTGTCCCATGCTATGATCTTCAGTCCTCACTAAAACTGTGGACCAAATGCTTCTGTAGGATCATTTGGATCCAACAATCCATAAGATGCACCAGTGCAAATTGGGCTAAAATGGAAAAGAACTTAGAGAATGTGAAATAATTGCTTTTTGACATTCAGATCTTAAAAAAAAATTGAGAATGATAAAAATAATTAATTGAACAGGCTGAGAGCGTGACATTTATGATGTGTATGGAAATCAGAGACTTATGAAAATTTTTGAGCTGAAAGAAACAGGAAGTTTTACCTGGTCTCGTTACCTGGCTCAACCACCTCAGTTTTGAGCAGTTTCTCAATCTTGGCACTATTGATATTTTTAGACAGATAATTCTTTGTTGTTAGATATTGTCCTATACTTTGTAAGATGATGAGCAACAACCCCACTGTATGATTGACTATATGAATTACTCCTTGATCCAGCAATTCCCTTTCTAGGTATATACCTAGAGAAATTGAAAATAGATTCTGGTTGATATTTGTACCCCCATGTGCATCTCAGTATCATTCACAATACCCGAAATATGAAGCAGCCCTCGTGTCCATGGACAGATATGTGGATAGTGATTCATACCTTACTGTTTAGACATAAAACAGAAGGAAATTCTGACGCATGCTACAATGTAGATGAAATTTGATGTTACCAAGCTAAGTGAAATAAACCAACCACTAATGGACAAAAATTGTACAACCCAGAATAGTCCATTCACATAATCAGAAAGTAGAATGCTAGCTGCCAGGCTGGGGGTAGGGAGGAAAGGTAATGATGGTGTCCGTTATTAGCACCAACCCCATCTCAATCATGACAATCAAAACATCTCAAGACATTGTGAAATGTACCCTGATGGGTGGTGGGGAAATAGCTACCAATTGAGAAGCACAATTTAAGAGATTGAGAAAATGAGATGTGGCCAGGTAGAGAGTTGGATTCCTTCTCTATGCTGCTTTATCTGCAAGTTTGAAACATGCAAGTCATTTGTAATACTGACATACAACTTGGGAAAACATTAAAAGGAAAATACTTTAAAATAAACAAAAATTAAGTGATAGCAATAGCAAAAGTCAAGCTTCTTAGGTATCATCTTAATCTTTAGTTATAACCCTATGGACCAAAACTCTCCCTTTTTTATACTGAGAATCCTAGAGCTCTAGTAGACTTACGCAAAGTTATACATCCAAGAAATTTCATAGAACCTGCATTTGTACTTGGGGTAACCCCACACAGGTGCTCACTACTTTTAAGATGAAATGAATAATAAGCAAAGCATCTTCCATGTTGAACCAAGTTATCCAAAGCATGCTGAACAGGTATGTAAAGATACATTCAGCTTTTCTTTAATCAATTTATATATTTCCTCATTCAACAATCATGTACTGAATGCCAACTATATGCAGAGCATTGCAGGATGAAACATGAACAGGAAAACAGTTTACATTTATTGCTAGACACTGATACAAATTTTGCATAGATTAGTTCTTTTATCCCTTACAACAATGATAGGATATGGGTCCTATTATGATGATCATTTAGAGATGAGGAAATGGAGGCATCCACATGCCTAGCACCTTGCTGAAGGTCACGCAACCAATGAGCAGTAGATTGAGGGTTCAGATGGGGCAGTTTGACTCTATTGGTTTTTTTTTGGCTGCCACAACAAAGAGCCACAAACTAGGTGGCTTCAAATCAGAAGGAATTTGTGGCCTCAAAACCTGAAGGTTTTGCAAAATCATAGTGTTGGCAGAGACACGCTTGGTCCCTGGTACCTGTGGGGAATCCCTCCTCGCCTCCTCCTAGCTCTGGTGGTTGCTGGCAATCATTGCCCTTCATTGGCATCTTGCTACATTCCCTGTGAGTCTCTGTGTTTTACAAGTCTGTCTTCTTAGAACACTGGGTATGTTGGGTTAGAGGGCCACCTACTCCAAGTGTGACTTCATCTCAATTACATCTGCATTCATTCCAAATAAAGTCATGTTCTGAGGCACCAAAGGTTAGAACTTCAATATATCTTTTTTGGAAGACACAATTCAACCTGTAACTCTTCCTTCCCACTGTGCCCTTGTGCTTCTTTTTAGGTACAATGGAATCTCTGTCACTTGGGAGCTCATAAGAGCACAGGAGATAAGATATGCACTCAAATAATCACAATGACACCAAAGCTGTGATCATTTCATCAGTGTTTCGGAGAGCTATGTGCTGTGGAAGTTCCGGGAAGGTGGAGAGGTGGAACTGGGGCTGTGAAAGGGGGTGTCCATGGGTGGAAGGAGAGGAAGGGGAAAATTTAGACTGACGGCAGACCAAAAATGCACAGAGCTGGAAAACTTAGGGCTGGTTACTTGAATAAGATGCTATTGCTCAGTACATGGGGTCTACACTCAGCAATAGTGGAGGTCAGAAAACTACAACTTTTCAAGAATAGAAATTCATAAGATGAACTCAACCAGCTCTTTCACTTATGGCAGGTAACTTATTGCATAACTGGGGTCACTGAAGTCAAGAGAGAGTAAAAGACTTGCCTATATTAGCATAGCTAGTTAATGATGGAGAATAAGACACATTTTTTTCCTATCTTCTAGTAAAGTTTTTTTTCTCTCTATATATTATAAAGCTACAAAAATAGATTGGGAATATGTCATGAGCTCTTGAATACCAGGCTGAAAGTCAGTAAATTGAATTGTAGAACTATAAGTTTTGATTGTGGGGGAAAAGACATTTTCAGGGGTCCATAGGTAGACCAGGTGCTGGATCCGAAATGGGACCAGCAAGAAGGCTGCAGGGGCTCAAGGACATTCAGCAGGGACACAGTGAGGCCTTGAGCTGGTGTCCAGCAGAAAGAATGAAAAAAAGGAGTAAAGAAAATAAAATTTTCTTTCCTTCCTCCC